>CM021107.1:200222136-200822136 GCA_007115665.2 Sequoiadendron giganteum
GGATTTGAAGGTGGTGTGGCAGGAGTAGTATTAAGTGATTGGCAGGCTGCCTGGTTCTAGAGCCTAGAGCTCCTCCTTATGGAAGCAGGAACTGTTTTATGCTTTTTGGAAGGTTTTGCTACAGGAACAGAGAAGTTTTCCTTTTGCTTTCTTTTTACAAGCTCAGGGGTTGCTACAATAGGTGACTTTCCCTTCCTATCCTTGGGAGACGACTCAGGAATTTTGATAGGACCTTGTGCCGACTACTTGGGAGTTCTTTCAGAAAGAGGAACATCATCATGTGAATTGGATGATTCTTGAGGAGGGGACATAGCTGCAGAGGTCTGGCCTATGGACTAGGAGGTTTGTTGCTTAAAGGTAAGAGGTTCACCCCTAGGTCCTACATTTTGAATTTTAGGGTTGAATTGGATAGTGAATTCCTCCTAAGTCATTCCTGAGGTGTCTTGAATAGATTTTTCAACAAGTAACTTAATAAGACAATGGTGAGATACAGAGTTAACCCTACCCTTTTTAAATTCAACAGCACTATTGGATAGCAAGTTGCAAAGGAAGTTGGGAATATTCATCAACAACCCATGGCGTAAATGAGACAAAAGTTTGAAGTGATGAGAATGCAAGACTGAAAACCTACCTTCATAGGTTATATATTTGATGATATATCCCGCCCGTGACACCCAGTCCTGTGGCAGACTCATTCTTTGCACACCTTGCTTATCTACCCATAGAGGAGGATCATTTGGCCGAGTGAACTCAGCCCTGGCACTTCTTGCATCTCTTCCTCTGGGAAATGGTTCTCCGACTTGGGGTAATCCCATTATCTCAACAATTATGTCAATTGACGCATTGACTGTTATGCCTCTAACTTTTGCTTCCCCATCCTAAAATGTCTTTGTGAATTCCTCTGCAATGTCTGTATTGAAAGTCCCAAGCTTCAGAAAGTAATTGAGCCACCCATATTGTCTGAATAGTGGCACATGCAGCACATCCTGCAACAGGATGCTATGGTTTGTAGGCTCGTGCTAGATCAGTTGACCTCCCATTTCCTTGGTTCTCTGTAATTAAATGTGTTTAAGCAATGCTCACCTAGCTTTTCCAACTGAACTTCGTGCAACCCAAGTAATGAATCTTTTGCAATTCTTCAGCACCCTGCCCCTCCCCTCAACCGAAACTTTTGAACTACTCTTCAAAAGTGACAAAAAAATAGGGAAAACAATGTGATCATGCAATCTTTTTGAGGGAGAGAGTAATCATGGATAATCGGAATACAGTTAGGTTCATTATTGTTGTGAACCCCTAAACCTGCAAATGCACAAAGACGATAAACATTGTTAGTGTTAGATCAAAATGCATGTAAAGAGTGAAGGATTCCCCATGAAATCCACCTATTCAAACTAAAATTAAGAAAATAACAAAACTTAAATAATGTGAAAGCAAATCCTAATCTAGCCAATAGAATGATGATCTTATGGGGGAATTGGTGCCAATGATGTGTTGCAATTGGCCCTTTCCCAATTCCTAAGTAGCATTGATATGTGAATTTTGAAATGGTCAAATCTCCAAAGAGATTTGAGCATAACCTTGGTGAAAATATGAAAATATGAGGAATGTATGGATGAAATGAGCAAAATTAGTTCTCAATTATAAAGAGTAACTTTGCATATGAATTGTGGATGAAAATTGAGGAGAAGAGTCTCCAATTTATAGATTCAAATCTTGAAAAAGATAGTGGAAATAAGCAATGTGGGATAAAAGATAATCCAATGGCATTGTGCCACTTGTCCACATGTGATTGGATGAGGAATGAGCACATTTTGGCCAAAGTGCCAATTAATGCAATTAGGTGGCATTTCAAATTTGAGAAATGACATGTTGAGGAGGGAAAGGGAATGAAGTTAATGTCACTTGGCTCAAGGTCAAGGACATGTAAGAGGTATTGAATGCCTTGTTGGAAGGACCAAGTCCACTTGGCCTTTTTGAATTCAAATGAGGGAATATTCCCTTTTGATGCTTTGTGAGGGAAAATAGAAGAATTAATAAATCAAAGTATTTGATTTGTTGTGCAACTTGCATTCTCTAGAGAATTTTAGTGAGAGGGATTAAGTTAATCATGGATTTGATTAATCTAATGAAGAATTAGGTGATGTGACAATTTAAACTTAGATTTATGAATTGATTTAATTCAAGAATTGAGAGAAAATGATTCATTAAATAAATGATTTGATTTATTTAATCAAGAAAGAATATGTTAGATTAAATCAAATAAGGTTTAATTTAATTAATTTAATAGGAGGACTTTAGAGATTTTAATTAAATAAAACAATTTATTTAATTAAACAGGGATGCAATGGTTTATTAATTGATTAATTTAATCGCTGAAAGGGGTAGACTTAATCCAATAAATACTGATTTATTAAATTAAGGGATAGAAAGTGATGAAATGCTGAGAATGTGATTTAAGAGGAAACTTTGTTAGTAATCGGGATCAGGTGTGCCAAAATGAACTTGTACATTTTTCATGTCTACATTTTGCCCCTCTTTGAAGTAATGTACTTGTTGCATTGATTCAAAGAATAAACTGCTGTGATCAAAGGTCCGAGATTTTTTGAAATTTTTTCAGATGCCCCACTGTTGCCCCAGCAGAAGGATATTGCTAGATATTGCCCCCTCGAGAGATCGGATGAAAATTTCAAATTTTTGGATGATCTCGCGAAAAAGATGACAAGGTGCTCGACAGGCCAAAAATGCCCCAAAATGCTAGAAAAATGCACTAAAATGCCAGAAGGGATGCAAAATGACTCTCGGTTGGATGAAAACGGGTTCAGGGGACCAAAACTCTAGTTGGAAGGTCAAATTAGGTCAAAAAACCCTAATTTGTAGGCTTAAATAGACCTTGAGGGGTCATTTTCAATTCATTCGCAATCTTAACCTTTAGAAAATTTCACATTTGAGCTTTGAGTCTTGGCTGAAATGGCGCAACAATATCTTCCCAAGCACATGTCGGAGAGGGTTCAGACGCACCAGCGGCCAGTCGACGCAGGACCCGTGGTATGTACCCCTATCCAACTTTTAAATTTATCGATTTACATGCATTTATTAGGGTTTGAGTCCTGCACAATGTGCGCGGCGCCATATGGCACTGCAAAAAGTGTATTATGGCAATCGTGCAGTCTCCTATTGCACCGCATATGCGAGGTGCGCTACGTGGGCCACTTTGCAATTTAGCATTTAGTTCATCCAAAGTCCGCCGCATGTCCTTACTCCACTACGCGACATAGTTAGGAATTTAGGATTTTCGCTAAGGAGGATCGCATATGAAAAGTGCGCCGCATGGGCCACTTTGCGACTGCCAAGCTGGAAAACTCCACCACAGCGGTGCAGTTTGGAATTTTTCAAACTATGCTGCACCCATAAACAGCACCGCATTTGCCAGTTTAGGGCAAATTTTAACTTTGAAATGCAATGAAACTTTTTTTTTTTTTGACGTGACGGCCTTCCCTGTGCAGGAGGAGCCTGGTGTACTTTACTCGTGGGAGCACCGATGGCCGGTGCTTAGCAGACTAGGGGCTATGCCCGAGTTGGTCCAGGAGCACCTTGGTGCCATCGGTCTTTGGTATGTTGCGCACGTCCCTCCTGTTCGGGCTCACCTAGGCATGCTTACGGCTCTAGCGGAGCGATGGCATAGTGAGACCTCCTCCTTCCATCTTCCTATTGGCGAGGCCACTATCACTCTCGAGGATGTATGGCGCATCCTCCAATTGCCTATTCACGGGACCTGAGTCATCTATGATCTGGATGCTGGCGGAGAGGCCTGTTACGGGGTTATGCAGATGGATGTGATTGAGTTTTGTGATGGTCAAATTGACTTAGAGATATATCACGACTGCGTGCACATGTACAGGTTGATTATTGCTACTATTATCTCAGGCCTTGTAGTACCTGATCGGCGGGGTCGATACTTTAGTCCAGGATGGGGACTGGCATGGGATTAGATGGTTCACCAGAGGGAGTGCTTTGTTTGGGGACCAGTATTACTAGTGTCCCTCTATAGAGATCTTCATGAGTTTGCATACTTGGACAGCAGGTCCATCAGGGCTGGAGGTACCTTATTGCATGTCTGGGCATGGGAGAGGATCCCAGTGCTTCGCCCAGATATCACACCAGTTCTCTTGGAGACAGATGACCCCCTTGTTTGGCGGTATGGCGGGGCAGTGATGCACTTTTCTTTTACTGGCGCAGGTGGTATTTCGCACTGGCAGCGAGTTCTCGATGATATGAGAGAGTTCGTCTAGAGACCGTGGATGGGTGTTGGTCCGTGGCGAGATGATGATCAACAACTCTTCTTTGCCCGACATGACAGATTGATGCAGGGGCAAGAACATACCATGGTTGAGAGGTATCTTTCGGATAGGGTTGCTCATCAGTTCGGGGAGGTACAGGACAGGCCTGATGACCAGTATGTGGCCATCTTTGCATGTACGACCAGAGAGACAGCATGGGGTCAGCCCATTCTGATAGCCAAGACAATGTCCTCATTTAGGCAGTTAGTGGCTCGACCATGGCCATATGATCAAGGGTCGATAGATGTGGGGGTCACTCCAGCCTACAGGGTGTGGTTCAGACCTCCACTCAGATTGACAGTTCTAGGGGCAGTTGTTCCACGACGCAGACGCAGGGGTCAGGCAGCTGGCAGAGGGTGAGGCAGAGGATGAGGTGGGGCACATCCTCATCAGACACCTCCCAGGGATGAGGTACAACAGTCACCTATCTGAGTAGGAGATCAGGATGGTCAGCCGAGGGTAGGTCCTCAGCAGCAGCCAGCAGGGCAGTCGGCAGGGCAGCCAGCAGGGCAGCCAGCAGGACAACCCGATCACAGAGATGCGTTGATTCAACAGCTACAGGGGCAGGTACAGGCTCTGACTACAGAGAGAGACCAGGCACGATCTGAGAGGAATCAAGAGATAGGTCGATGGTGGCAGTTAAAGAGTGCAACATCCTCATCCCGAGCCCAATCGATTGATATTCGAGATTACAAAGAGGCCATCAGAGAGGCCGAGTACTATCGACACCATTACCGACAGGTAGTACCATCAGATCGCAGAGTGCTTGACTTTTCCCAGTAGACAGGGAGACAACCAACAGAGGCACATGGTGAGAGATAGGATGGGGAGGGCAGCAGTCAGCAGGGCCCGCCCCCCTTTGATCACAAGACAACTTGCTTCATTTTTGATATACGAGCTGTAGTAATTTGGCCTTATTGTATTATGTATTCGATGGACACCTAATCTGATTTGTATCATAACAATGTTTTTTGATGATATATATGAGATGATTCACCTTTTTATGATATGTATGGTGCACATGTATGATATGCGGATGTATAATGCTTATGAGATGTTATGAGATGTTTCTATTCTTATGCTTATGTGATGTGATGTATGCAATGGATGCATTTTTTTTTGTATATTTTCTGTGATTTTAATGATGTAATGCATATTAATAATGGTAATGGATGCAAATGATAATGGACGTAAATGATTATGTATGATGCAATGCTATGCTTAAGATGTTTAGAATAACAAATTTATATTAGTCCTCATAGCTTACGATAATGATATGATGCCATGTGCTTTTTGATGCTAACAATCTAGTGGATGCAGGATGTATGCATTGGCAATGTTCTGATTACTATTATGATACCATGTTAATGTGGAAAGAAGGTAGAAGAAATGCAGAATTAACAAATTAGTTAGGATGGAGATGGTGATTTGTATTGCTAGGAATTGGGATTTTCAAAGGGTCAATTGCGTTATGTTTGATAACACACATAGGTACGATGCATCAAGGTATTAAAAACCAGGATGGCATTGCACCTAGTGTGGTGGACTCTGACTTGACAATCAGATAGGAGTATTTTTGTTCACACTTAACATACATACTTCATTTAGGATGCAGTTCAAACATTCTAAACATCTCAGACCAAAACACAAAAAAACAAGCTTTCCTATGTGGTCAACAAGATACCTAAAATATCCTCCCTACAAACCAAACAAAATATACATGACTAAGTTATTTTACAAGCGTATCCCACAAGCACAATAGATATAAAGATAATGATCGTTGCCCCCTTTTCTTTCTCTCTAAACCTATTTTGTTTAGGCATCATCGAGAGGTCCTTGAAATGAGTGCAACATAAGATAAGTCAAAAAAGACCAAAATAAAGTAAACAGACAAGCTAATGTTCTTCGTACCGCTAGCCAAGGCTAAACTACTATGGGGTACCTGATGCTTATGTCCATCGTAGGAAAGCTTCATCCTAGGACATGTTGTGATCAGGGTTTTGGTGGGACTGATTCGGTGATAAGCTATTGTTAGTCTGAGTTCAGCTTTTGTTCATGAGATACCTGATTGCTGCATGATCAGTGTGGTCAAATATATGATAACCTATGATGTAATGCTTGAATTTATTGAGGGCATAGATGATTGCCAACATCTCTTTTTCTGTAACAGTGTAGTTTAGTTTAGCCCCTTGCAGATTTTTGCTTATGTAGTAGAGTGCATGTTCTGTTGAACCACCCTTCTATCCTAACACGGCTCCAATGGCATAATCTGATGCATCAATATGAATATGAAATGGAAGTGACCAATCAGGTCCTTTTAAAATAGGTGCTTGTATAAGGACAACTTTTAAATCAAGGAATGCTTTTTCACATTCCTCTGTCCAAGAAAAATCTGTATCTTTCTTCAACAGACTGTATAAGGGGCCTGCTGTTTGGCTGAAGTCCTTGATGAATCTCCTATAGTATCCAGCATGGCCTAGAAAGCTTCTTAATTCCTTCTTCTTGGTAGGAAAGGGTAAATTAGGGATGACCTCAATCTTAGAAGGATCAACCTGTATTCCTGCAACAAAAATATAGTGACCAAGCACTATTCCCTCCTGCATCATCATGAAGCACTTTTGACTATTCAACAATAGGTTATGATTTTCACATCTCTGTAGTACTTTCTTCAAGTTGGCTTGAGCTTCCTCAAATGTTGCACCATAAACAGTAAAGTCATCCATGTATATTTCCATGCAATCATACGAGATGTCTGAGAAGATACTTATGACTACTCTTTGGAAAGTTGCAGGTGCATTACAAAGACCAAAAGACAAAACTGAGTAGGAAAATGTTCCCCAAGGGCATGTAAAAGTATTTTTTTCTTGATCCTCAGGAGCAATCTTGATTTGATTGTACCCACTGAAGCCATCTAAGAATGAGAAATACTTTTTCCCAGATAAATTATCTAGAACTTGATCAATAAAGGGAAGAGGAAAGTAATCTTTCTTTGTTGCCAAGTTAAGCTCTCTGTAATCAACACATACCCTCCATTTTCCCCCTTTTTTAGGAACAATAACCAGTGGGGAAATCCACTGACTATCCGAAATTGGATAGATAAAGCCAACTGTTAACATTTTCTGCAACTCTTCTTTAACAATTTATCTCAAGGCTGGATTTATTCTTCTTTGAGGCTGCCTGATAGGTCTGAACTCATTGTTAATGAATATGCGATGTGTGAAGAGTTTCGGGTCTAAACCCTTCATGTCACCATATTCCCAAGCAAAAGCTGACTTATGACTGGTAAGCATTTTGACCATAGATTCTTGTTGCTCACTGGTGAGGTTTTTATTGATACTCAAGGTTTTTCATGCGGCTACCTCAACTTGGGAGGTTAAATCAACCATAGATACCTCAGGCAGAAATGACATTTCTACCTCATGGGGTAGCAAGGTGTGTAAGCAGTCAGTTGTTGTAGGATGATGAGCTGATGTAGATGGAGGAAGAATGGTCTGCAAGGAGCATGGATTTTTTTCACAATGAAAGTATTCGGTACCATAGTTATTCAACAGGATATTGGATAGTATATCTTTTTCTTCTTGTTGTGCAATGAAAGGCTCTCTAGAAATAATCATTAAATTGGCCATGGAGTTCACTCCCTCCTCTTCTCCCAAATCTGGCCAAATAGCCTCTCCAGACTCAAGTTGGGGTTGGGCTGGAGAATAGAGGGTAAGCTTCTTTGTACTATACCCATAAGATATTGTCATGTTATCCAACCTACAACCAATGTAAACATCAGTAGTAGCCAACCAAGGCCTTCTTAGTATGATAGGGTATCCTCCCAATGATGCCTTTGGAGATAAGACCATAAAGTCAGTAGGATACTCCCAGGAATCCAAGGCCAGGTCTTCAACTACCCCATCAAGTTTGACAGTTGAGCTATCAACAAGCTGTAATATTGTAGGTGTAGCCCTTAGGTCAAAAATACTAAGTTTTACAACCAAGTCCTTTGTCATGACATTGATAGCTGCACCAAGATCCACTAAAGCATTCTTAATTTGCAACCCATTAATATTGATCTCCACAACAGGACTACCTAGGTCTAAATATTTTGGGATGGTAAGCTTCCCTAGCATTAAGTCAAAGAGTTGGCCTATGACATGGATAGTTTGAGGGTCTTTCTTTTTCCTCCTTGGTTTCTTCAAACATGCCTCCTTGATGGCTTTGCTATAGATAGGTACCTCTTTGATTGCTTGGAACAAGGGAATTTTCACACATATATGTTTTAGTTGGTCAAGGATGTCAAAGATAGGTTCCTCTTATTTTTTCACATTTTCACCTTCCAACCTTTGTGGGAAAGGAGGTGACACCTTATTGGATGCCTTAGGTAATGATGGAATCTAAACTGGCTCATTTGGTTGGGCTAGGTCATTGGTATCTTCTTCTTGGTCAACCTCCTCAGATGGAAATTCTGAGATTATGGGAGGAGATGGTGTGGGCAGCATAGTTCCTGAACGTAAATTGATATTATTTAGATTGAGAGCATAGGCAGGTTGATGATTAAGATCGGTAAAATAGACTTGATGTTGCTGCTGGTTATTTGGATTGGGTGTTGCTTGAGTAGGTAGTTGGGTTGGCTTTGGATTCTGACCTTGATTAGCTATAGGAGGTGGCATAATGGATTACTTTTGGGGTTGCTACAGGAAACCAGTGGATGGATTTGACCATTGCTGGCCTCCTCTCCATTGGTTAGACTGCTACTAATTCCCTTGCGAAGGCTGCCACTGATTTTGCTGTGGTGATTGCCAATTCCCTTGTGGGGATTGCCAACGGTTTTGCTGGGCATTTGGCCAAGGGTTATTCCACTGAGGTTGGAAGTATGGCCCATAGTTTGGAGGGTACTGGTTTTGCCACTGACTATTATATGAACCAAAATTTTGCAAAGGGTCCTAAAGCATACCTTGTCTTGGGGATCATGGCCCACGCTGAGCAACAAAGAACACTTCCTCCTTTCCTTCAATGGTTTTGAACTCAGTAGGGAGATGTTGCACCTCCAAATTGGCCACTGCTTTGCATCTATAGTCTTTCTTTCTTTGTCAGCAGTGGGGGCAATATTCAGCTAACATTGCCTCAACTTCTTCCTTCTTCCTTCTAGCTTGCATAGTATCTAGTTAAGTAGCTATGTCATTGATTATATCCTGCTTGAAGTCAGACAAGAGATTAGTAATCTCCCCTTTAGATACTCCAGAGCCACTTCCTTTTATAGAAGAGGGTCTAAACCCCTTTCCCTTCTTCACAGCTGCCCTGGAGTAATTGAGACAGATTTTATTGATATCATCCCAATCGCTTTGGGTGACATCACCTCCTGCCATGAGGTCAAGGGCCTCCATGCAAGTATCATTAACTCCTCTTAAGAAGAGAAGTTTTTTGTGATTCCTCATTCAGCTCATGATGAGTATTCTTCTGCACACTAAACAAGAACCTTGACACATAATCTTCCAAGGTTTCATCCTCCTTTTGTGACATTTTGAAGATGTCATCTCCTTTCATATCATTTCCTCTACAATATTTTGTATATTTACCCAAGAACAGAGTCTTCATTTCATCCCAAGTGTTAGCCACATTGGCTCCTAATCCCATGAACCATCTCAAGGCTGCCTCTTTTAGAATGGAGGGAAACAATTTAGCTTGTGTGCTGAGATTGTATAGTCATAGCTTCTGCAAAGGATGTCAAATTCAAACAAGAAGGTATGAGGGTCCTTAGTAATAAGTCCATAGAAATTTGGTAGTACAGAGGCAGGGATATTCTTGAGGTTATTATTGTCATGTAGGTCAGGGATTGGGAATGGAAAAATAGGGTTTGCCATTCTTGGTTGTGTCCTTGGATTAGCTCCTGGTTGCTGAACTACAAGAGCAAGGGAATTATTTGATTCTGTCTCTTCGGAGGAAGAAGAAGATGAGGTAACTAAGTCTTGGCCAACATCCAGATATGGGTCATCTTGGAATAGGTTCGGTTCAATTTCTTCAATATCTATGCTCCCAAGACGGAATCTTCCAAATTGGTCTCTTCTTCTATGCATACATCAAAAGTGAACTAACTATGGGGATGCTGGAATGTAGGATTCTAAACTAAAAATACTAAGAATGAAATCTTAAACTCTTTACTAGCATGCCTGTAATAGGTCCTTAGTTTGACACCATCCCTGGCAACGACGCCAAAAATGTAGTGTTCTTTAATCAGCTCAATAACTAGGAACATGAATTCCTCTACTCAGGGATTGAACATCACAACTGGCAGTCATGACCTACTAAAGAACCTCATTTAATCATCAACCCAAGGACGTAAACTTGAAATGGGTCAACACAATATATGCACTAATCACCCTTCCAGACATACATGATTCCTAAAAATGTTTTATACTGGAACTTAAATTACTGGAAACAACTTTTACTAGATAACTTGTTTGGAAATGAAAACTTGAAAGATAAAACTATTCTGCATCTAGTGGCTGTAGGAACAGTTGATAGCTCTATGTTTCTGCCAGCTGCAGGAACAGTCACATTAACTTCTATGAAGGGAAATGCAGCTACTCTAACTTGTAGAATAAAAGTATGGATAGTTCCCTAAGTGGGCCCCCTTAGGTAATGCCAAAAGTAGACAACTGATTAGGCGAAAAACTTCATAAGCTTTATTGATTCAATGTAAACAAGTACATAGCGCAATCTCTTGACTGTATTTCTGAAATTAAAAAATGTATTACAATAGCAAGTTCTTCCAGCCCATTCTCTGAAGGAGAATGGGCTATTTATTGAAAACTGATTCTAACTACTAACCAACCTTCCCTTATAAAACGGGAGGCATTTATTACATTTAACTAACTTAAGTAAAAAGGTGAATGACAATGCAAGAACTAAGTCAAATCAGTTTATCAGTCTTAAAGCGCCATCATCCTAGATTCATGCACCACCAAGATGCCTGGCCTAGATTTCTGGAACACTCTCCCTCCATGGCGGATGAGTTGAAACTGTCTCCCCATCTTTTGCTTTTGAACCAGTCTTTGCGGATTTGGTCTTCTAATCTTCAAGTGGAAATTGAATTCCTTCCTCCAATCGTGGTACCTACAAAGTATCTTGCCATCTTTCCCTAGAGAAGAAGGTTAGCTCAACACGTTCATCCTTTAAGACAATCCATTACTTTATTCATTCATTCATTAAGTATTAAACTAAGGCAAACATTGTTTCAGATATGGCTGCAGGAAGTTTTGGTAGTGGAGGCAGTAGGAAGGTTTTATGATCACAAAAATCCATAAAGTATTTATCAGACTAATAAAACATTAAAGGTAATAATCATGAGACTTTTTATCATAATATACTCATCATATTTAAGTCATAAAAAGGTCTATGTCCTATCCCATAATCAGACTGAATGTTTGTTTTAGCATAATAAAAACATAAAAGTATTTATAAAAGTATGATCAAAATGTGCCAAAGACTTGGCTCATCAACAAAATTTCTAAGTAAAAACAACAATTTATCAAACCCTACTCACTGTAAAACCGTAACTAACCTATGCATTTTTAAAAACTAGGGCACCACAATGTGGTCACGACTAAAATGTGAAAATGACCATGTTTAAAACAAACAGACAAGAAACAAAACCATAAAGCAACATAAGAAAACAAGAAAACTTAAACAAAAGCGAAATAAACAAAACACATGAACTTACAAAGAAATTCGCACGAAACCAAACAATCCAAGATGAACAGAAATAGAAAACATGAAAAATAAAAAATAAATACAAGAATAGAAAACCCTACCTCAAACACAAATAAATAGGTTAACTTCCTGAAGCAATCTATGCACAACTGTCTCTCTTTCAATTGATTCACTCACACAAAATCTCCACTGCAACTCTAGTTCACTCTTCGATCTCTTAACAATAATGGTGATAACTACGTGTTAATCCCTAATTAAGGTAAAAACTCAGAGTTTCACGCATGCATGGCACCTGTAATTAATGCAATAAATGTGGTAGAGTGGAGTCGGAACTGTAGAAGGAACTGGCACATTACTGTTGTGCGACTTCAATAAAGTCAACGACCAAGAAACGGTGGGAGCGAAATTAGAATGAATTTGTTTTTGGAAACTTGAGTAATTTCCCAACTTGGTTCCCATTCCAGGTCTGGTTCCGCCGAAAAAGAAGAAAGTGAAACAAAATATCAAAATAAAACAAAAAGACCAAAACGCGAAAACTTAAAATCAAAACCTAGTTTAAAACAAAAGACCAAAAAGTGGAGGCGGAGAGGGAACAGTATTTAATTTTGAAACTTTGAATAAATCTAGACTTAACTTCCTCTCTAGCTCCGACTCCGACTCCAACAAAACAACAAAGGACAAAAGAAAGACTGTTGGGACAGGAATCAGAATGATTTTTGAAAGAGGTTTTAAAACCCGATTCAATTCTGGCTCCGGTTCGACAGAAGAAACCAAAGAAAAACAAAGTGTTGGAAAAGAAAGACTCCAAACTTTGTTTGACAAACAACCAAGGACAAAAACAATAAAGGGGGACCCATTTTGATCAAGGAAAAAGATGGGGTGGTTATGCAAGGCATAATGGGTAGATGAAGTAGTCAATGCAATCAGAGGACTTGGTGATGAACTAGAAGAATTGATGATGGCAAAAAATGCACTAAGACCTCTTCATAAAGCTTATAGTCCTAAAGTATCCTCTATCGAGGAAGCCAAAGATTTAGATAAAATTTCAATGGATCAATTATATGGTGCCTTCATTGCATTTGAAATGAGAATTTGACAAAGAAGATCCAAAGAAGGAAGCAAATTTCAAATCTAGTAAGAAGGAGATGTATGATGGAGCTGATCTAAGTAGTGACACTGATGAAGAAGAAGCAAACTTTGTAAGTTGAAGAGGGGTACTGACAAGTACAAAGGTGATCTACCTATATGCACACAAAAATGGTCTAAGCATCACATTAATTAAATACTAGCTATTTGATTAATATTCTAAATTCCTCTACTATTATAAATAAATTGTGAAATTTATTTATATGTTCATATTCTATTTTCCTCTTGTCAAAATTCACCTTCTTTCTAAAATTAATTAAAAGGACAAATTAATCAATTTGTTATTTAACTAATTTTTCCCTCTTCCTTTTAAATTTGAATTTAGAATATTCTTCCAAAATTGGTTAAGATGCACAAAGGAATTTATTTATCATTTTACCAATTTACCCTCTCATATTAAATTGAATTTTTAAATGCAATTTAAGCACATTTCTACAAATTTCTTCTAACCTCCTCCAACTCACCTGCCACCTCATCATGTGTCTCACAAATGGATTTTTATAAATTACAAAATATGAAATATCTCCAACAAATTTGCAACCAATTTTGAACAACCTGAGACACATGACTTCTCTTGCTCTGTGATTCCTTACTACACTTGGGGTAAACCCATAATAGTGGTGTACAATTTTGATGAGGAACGAAATTTTTAAAAATGCTCACACATTCTAAATTTCATGTTTTTAAGGGTTCGTTCGAACTAGGGGGTTTGCACGAACCCAAAAGAGGGTTTCGGTCAAGTCCCTAGTTTGAGCAAACCCTCTTTTTCATGGTGGGTTCGCTCGAACCCTATGATGTCACGTTTCTTCATAGAAACAAATGGAAAATTCAAAAAAAATGGGGGTTCAAGTGAACCCCCCTTCACCCTTTTGGAGCGAACCCCCCTTTTTTGCCCTTCTCCCCCTCTTCCACCAAATTTTAGCAGATTTCTGCCCTTCGAAGCTTGGGTTGAGGATGAAAATGGAGGAGACTTCACAAACCCAACTGGAAGATGGTAGTCCTCAAAACGAGCTATCCAACGAATTAAATTTTAATATATTTTGGTTTTATTATGTATGTGTTTTTTTAGTTTTATTAAACATAGGTTTTTCACCAAAAATCAAGATCTTTGTTTTGCACATGTGGAAAAATAGCAGATTATCAATATAAAAAATTTAAAAATATGTTGAGGTTGGGTATTGATGTCCTTGATCCATTAAAAAAATAAAAATGAATTTTGATTCATACAAAAAAAGTTATGTTGTATACAGTCCGCCTATGTCTGAATTGCAATTGGTTTGACTTTGAAACTTGATTAAGGAAAAAATATTCAATAAAAAACTATGAGACCAAATTAAAGTGCTAGATATCGTAGTTACTAATCTAAATTCGAAAAAAATAGAATTTTATCCTTCACACAAAAAAAGTTATGTTGTATACGGTGAGCGTCACTTTTTAAAAATGTCATTTTCTGGAAAAAACTAGTTTTCATGGGAGATAGAAAAAAAAGTTCAATCTAATTCCAATTTTTTTGAAAAAACTATTTTTAGAAACTACTGACAAAATGTGATGAGACTCTAGTTTGCAGCATCTTCAAATTCCTCATGGTTTAGCCGCTATAGGTTCCCGAATATGAAGATTTAGTTAAAAATAATAATTGCAGTGTCCAGTTTGGCCAAAAATTGTAAACCAAGTGTATTGTGGGATCACCCCTTGGAAATTTTTCTTATGGGAGGGAACCATCTCCTTGATTTCCTCTAACCTCTTGATGCTCTGTTGTTGATGCCGCAAGATCACAATTTGGATCGTCCGTTGCTGCGACATCACCTTAAGGCTTGAAAAATCTATAAATAGAGACCTTGCTACAACATTTTGATAGATGAAGATGTAGAAAAGTTTAAGCTACTGAATTTTAGTGCAATTTGAGAGAATTAGAGAGCATTTTAGTGTAGTTTGCATTTTTAGTTCATTTTAATGTTGTAATGGCATTTTCATTTTAATAGTTTAGTTATTTCCACTCTCCATTTAGCATTTTCTTTTCATCTTCATCATCATCTCAGCATTTAGATTTTAACATTATTTCCATCTTAGGATCATTTAGCTTCTATGCATCAAGTTATTGAAAAATCCAAAAAAATAGGCATGTAGATTCATTTTAAGCATCTTGTTTCTTGAGTTGTCAATTGTTGCAAGTTATTATGCTATAATAATGAGATCTGAGAGCATAATTTGCAGGATTCCTTGGGATTAGAGAGCCATGGGATGCGTTGGAAGGATAGGCTGTAGTTTCATTTATTGTTTCTTTTGATTTCCTTTTAAGTAATGCATTCCATGAAGGTGTGTTATACTGACCTTGCAGGACATATTTCACGACACACATAAATTAGCGCCCATCGTGGGGCCTAGCCCCATGATTTAATCAATTTTTTGTTGAGTTTCATTTTGCAGGTTCCATCAAAATATCCGAACTGACGCACACAATTTTTTTTGCAGTGCATCTGGCTCCTGTTTTGACGCATTCGGTTACCTATTTCAGTGCATCTAGTTGTTCTCACGGTGCATACGGTTCCTGTTATAGCATGTCTGGTCTTTTTTGTAGCACGTTTAGACTCTATTTCGGTGCATCATGGGGTTTAAAATTAAATTATGTTAATTCTATTTTTAGCGCATTTGGTTCATATTCTAGCGCATATGGTTGTTCTTTCAGTGCATCTGGTAGTTTAGCGCATTTGGTCTGTCTTTTAGCTCATTCGGTCTTTGTAATGGCCCATTCATTTTTACTGTTATTTTTCCAAATTCTTGAAACTGATTAAAAAATTTCTATGTTGTAGGACCTTGATATGTAGTTAGAAACTTTGTAGAAACCTTTAAAAGAATGTTGTCAAAGATAAACATTGAAACTACTAACAGTTGGCTGCAGGGTTAGATCTAGTTGTTACTTTTCCTTTGGTTAAGATAGGAATCTAGTATAACTAGGAAGGTTGAATTTACACCATGTTTGTTTTGTTTGGAATGTTAGGTGAGTATGCTCTCCCCTTAACTGGGTGATCAGAAACTTAGATCCATTCACTTTATTTTCATTTTTAACCTTAGAGGGCCTACCTCCTTGCTTCGAAAGGAGAGAATGACCCAAATTGGTAACAGGCTAAGGATAAGCCCTTCCAATCGGTATATAAAATTGGGACTTGAGGAAATTTCAAGGACCATAGATGGTTATGTCGATAAATGATTCCCTCAGTACCCGTGAGGTACGTAAAAACCTATACAGATTAACCTCTACAAGTTGGGAGTCCTCCTTAATGGAGCTAATCTTTCCGTATGTATAGCCCACCCGTAATGGAATACCATTACTAAAAACCACTTTGTTGTAGTAAGCCCAATTACCATATCTATTCTTTGGTGCAACAACCGTCGTTGTGAAGGCACCCACATCTTCACAATTTTTAGTAGAAATGATCAACTTGCCATGGGAGATTCATGGGAGTTGGAAGCTTGGTTGGCCTGAGAAGTGAGTGCACTGTAAGGGGGAGCACGTGCAACCAAGCTTTTGGATTCATTCACTAAAAATATGCGGTTGGAGTAAAATCTGCGTGGGATCCAAAAGAATATAGTCTTACACAGCCTAGGGAATGTGCTTTTCTGATGTGTTTACCAAAGTGTTTTTGAACCAAATTTTAAACAAACATTACACCAACACATTCAACCATTAATTCAAAGGAAAATCCAACTCAAACAGTTCAGATTCACTGTCAAAAATAAGAAAATTCTATCAAATTGTCAAAAACCAGAAAACACTTTCCAGTTCGGGGCATCCGGTGCCTGCTTCAACATGTTCATACCATTCTCCAACGCATTCATTTTCTATTTCAGCACATCCCGCTTATATATTCATAGCATATGCTCTTTCAGTGCATCTATACCGTGTTTCAACACATTTTATCCATTCTTCAGCGCATTCATACCCTATTCTAGTGCATCCAAAACTTTATGTAGTGCATCTGAATCATTCTGTAGTGCATCTAAGTTTTAGCGCATCTATACCCTATTTCAACGCATCTGGAAACTTTTCAAGTAGAAACTTGAATTTGACCTCTTTTCTTCAGTCAACCTCCAATTCAGATTCTCCCCCTTAAACAACATCTTTTCATCATCCTAAAGTTTATGTTGAGGGATTGGAAATCAACCAGGTTGGTCAAGAAATCCATCACCAAGAGAATCAAGAAACTAAAGAAACACCTTATTTTTAAGAAACTTTTGAAAAGGAGATGCTTCTTGTACCAAAGTAGGAAAGTCTTGCTTGATTATCAAACCTTTATCCATTGGTATCATGATTTTGATAGAGGGTATACTGACTATTTTGCTTTAGAGCCTTTATCTTCATAAGCTTTGTGATCCTAATAAAATGTCAAGTCCTAATGTGAGATACTAAAATGATGCAATAAGAGGAGATAACATAATAAAAGGGCACCTCAATGATTAGCCTAAGGCAAGATAAGCATAAAAACAAGATGACAATTAATTGAAATTGGTTATACCTTTATGCTGCTCCTTCCTTGGTTGGCCCTTTGATTCTTGAAAAGTTGTGTGCTCCTTGGATGACAAGCTATGTTGAATGTGCAAAATGATATGCAAGATGGATGAGGGTATGATGATTATGAGATGAGAGCTCAAATGAAAAATTGACAAGAGTTTGGTAGAAAAATACTTGATCCCCAAAATGAGGGAAATGAGGGGGTATTTATAAGCTAATTGAAATTCTCTAGAGAATTCAATGATTGGGATTGATCCAACAAGATCAAGATGAAGGGCTATGGTGAGTTGAGGACTCACAAGCCTTCACATCTTGACATGTGGAATGTGAGATGTCCTAGGGTGGAATGATGTGGAAATGAGGTGGAAGAGAATTACATGAGGTGGAAGAGAAGTAGATGAGGTGGATGAAGGACAAGTACCTTTGAGGTACCTTGGGGGATGAGAAGATTTTCTCAAAAAGGAATTTCTTGTCCCCAAATGAGGATGAAAGAGACATTTGAGGAATTTTAGAATTCCTCAAAAATCTCCATGGGAAAAGGGGAAGTGGTTGGAAGAATAAATGCAAATTAAAAATTTACATTCATTGGAGAGTTTATTGGGTAAAAGAAGGTCTCCAAAAAGCTGGAGATTTGTCACATGTGGGTGATGTGACAAGTCCAAGGTTCTAGAAGTCCTTGGCACATGTAAAGTGACAAGTCAAGCCTTCTAGAATCTTGCATGGGGATGGGAAAACCTTGGAAAGACAAAAGTGAATTAAAAATTCACATGGGGAAGAGAGGAGCCTTGGGAAAATAAATGTGAATTAAAAATTCACATGGGAAAGAGAGTCCAGGCTAAAAATGGTAAGTGGGAAGGTTGACCAAAAAAGGTAAGCTAAATGTGGCTAATGATTCTGATTAAGGTTGTGCAAACACAGGATTAGGATAATTAATGAGAGATTAGAGGCAAGTGGGAGATTATGGAGGATGAAAATTAATCTTGATTAAGTGGTGCACATCCTAATCATAGATTAATTAATTTAATCTGGATTAAAAGAGGGTTATGGAGAATGTGACAAGGAGAGAGAAAAAGAGGAATTAAAATTTGGTTTTAATCCAAATAGGTTAAATGACTAAATTAAATAATTTTTCATGTTTATTTAATTTAGGGAAGAAAAGGTGTAAGGTAAAGTATTTAATTTATTTAATTACATACTTTAGGAACCTTAGGCAGGAAATGAAATAATGATTAAATAAATTATTTAATCACTATTAATGAAATAGATGAATAGAGTAAACGATTTTGATCATATGGAAGTGATCAAATTTGGATGTCTACAAGCTTATTATCAATGAAGAGCTCTCTCCCAAAGACACAATCACAATCAACCCGTCTTTCATTCTCATATTTCTCAACCAGCCATTCAATATTCTAATCGTCCCAACCAATTTCTGCAATAGATCCTAATCTTGTCAAAACTAGCATTGTTAAGTGAAAATCCTTTGTCTAAATTTTGATCAAAGATCTCAAAGTATCTTCCTTATCACATCAAATTTCTAATTAAATAACTGCATTCCACCATTAGGATTTATCATCCTTCAACAGGATTCATCATCCTTTATCCAAAAATTAAGCTCGCTCAACCAGATTTTCAACCAACCCCTCCTGGCACTTCCAAACTTTGGTCAAAATTTTAGAAAATTTTGATCACTTGTATGCCCATCTTAACAAGGTTGCAAAAGTGAAAACTAGATCAAAATAAAATTGAAAACCAAACAATCGAAAACCAAGAAACCATGGCGAAAAGAGAAGAAAATCCTTTTTTCGGAACTCATTCAAACGAGGTTGAAGTGATAACAAAAGAAACAATCGAGCACGCCCAACAAGACCCAAATTTCCACAAGTTCATGGAAAATATTTTTGAGAAAGAAGGAGAGAAATACCTTTTAGTGTTAGCAAATAAAGGAGTCAAATAACCCGATGATTTCGATATCATGAAATTGAAAAAGACCCCTACAAAAATAGAAATGGAAATACCAACTGAAACTAGAAAAGAAACAAAGGCCAATGATCCCATGAATGCTTTGACACAACAAATACAAGCCTTTCAACAAAAAATGCAAAGCATGCAAATAGGGGCTACTAAGAGGTATTCTATACAAGACATATGTCCCTACCCATTCGATCAAAATGTTAGCATGATACCATTCCCTAAACACTGTGAATTTCCCAAATATGACAAGTACAATGGGAAAACTGATCTGATGGATCACGTAAGGTAATTCTGAACGATGAGTCTTGAATTTTCTCATGAGGAAACTTATCTAATGAGGTTATTCCCTCGTAGTTTAGGAGGATAGTGTATGTAGTGGTTTTCACAATTACCTCTGGGAATTAAAACTTTTGAAGAATTGGTTAACAAGTTTATCATGTAGTACTCATATAATATCCAACACAAAATTACATTGAAAGACCTTTGCAACGTTAAAAAAAGGAAAGGAGAATCATTCCTCATATTCTTACAAAGGTGGAGAAGGTTATTCGCAAGGTATCCCTGATCCATACTAGAAAAAGAGAAAATAAAGGTGTCCTTTGATAACTTGAACGATGACATGAGCTATAGGCTCAAATTACAATGTCCCCCAACTTTTGAGAAATTGATCGAAAATGGAATCAAGATTGAGGAGGCTTTGTTCAAATGAGGGATTCTAAAAATCTATAATGAAATAAATTTGTCAAATTCCCCCAACTACAATAAACCAAAGTTTTGGCAAAAGCACAAAAATAATGACAATGATCACTTTGCTGAAATACATAATGCCAAACCGGTTTTCAATTTGTTAGGAAGTTCTTCAAATACAGATCAAAAGACCACCCAAACTACCAATCAAACCAATAGTGAAAATGATAACCAGGGGAATAATCAAAATAGTTAAACATCTTCATCCAAGAATCTATCTTGTCAAACATTAAACAATCGAAGGAAGTTTATGCCCCTGGGTCAATCACATGAATCTGCATTGAGGGAACTTATTGCGAAAAATCTTATCACTTTACCTGATACTCGAGGCTTTGAACCTAAGGTAAAATCTTCATGGTGGAATGAAGCTCATTATTGTGATTTTCATCAATGTAAACGTCACCTCACCAATAGTTGCATGCAACTGAAACATAAGATAAAAGATTTAATTGACAACAAAGTCATAAAAAATGAGGAACCTCAAACCAACACTGATCATGGGGTATTCAAGAACCCTCTACCAAATTATGACCAAGGAGAATCTTCTAACAATAATGGCAAAGGAAAGAACGTAAACTATGTTCAAGACACTGTCATCCTTAATATTTTAGTCGTTGAAGATCATACAAATGACATTGAAATCCATAACCCACCAGGTCTTATTGCAACCACTCATCCACCCAATGACACCAATATTCTTTTTGATCAAATCCCCAACATCCTGCAAGATGTGGTTGTAACAGATAATCAAGTTAATGTCATCAAAATCAACGGAAGACAAGACAATGTACCTATAAATGTGACCAAAAGGGCTCAAACTAAATATGTCTTAAAGGGTAGTGCTTCCAAACAACCTACAACTACATCTAATCAATACAAAATTGTTGATCAACTCCAAAAAATCCCCGCACAAATATCAATATTGAAGCTCCTAAAAATTTCTCTTGCTCACAAAGAGATTCTGGAAAAATCCCTAGTCAACACGACAGTGCTGAATGATCTAGAAGTCTGTGCTTTCCAAGCCATGGTGGGACACCTAATTATACCTCAATGCTTTTCCTTTTTAGATAATTATGATGTATCTCCCACTCATCCTCACAATGTAGCCCTTCATATCAAAGTCCTGATCCATAAAAGTTATGCCAAGCACGTCCTTATAGACGGAGGAGCTGGACTTAATATCTATACTTTGAAACTTGTTCGAGCACTAGGGTTCTCTGAAAATGCAATAGATTCAAGAAAGAAGATCACAATCAAAGCATATGATGATGAAGAGAGAATTAAAAGGTCTGATTATATTGCCCATTCAGGTGGGGCCAAAGTTAAAAAATGTGGTCTGTCAGGTTCTAGATAAGGATCTCACATACAACATACTCTTGGGTCGTCCATGGATCCATGAAATGCAGGTTGTACCCTCGACATACCATCAATGCTTGAAGTTTCCCTATAATGGTCAAGAAATCATAATTCAGGTTGATTTAAATAATCCACAACAATGCAATGCCCTCAAGGATGTCCAGGATGTGTTTGTCCTGCATAATTGTGAAGCTCCTAATTCTACTCTAGATGTTTCCAACAATTCCAATAAAACTAATCCTTCATCTACATCCTCCTCTGAAGGAAGTCAATCCAGTTCACCATCCAAATAGTCAGAGAAAAAGGAGTCTATCCCTTCTACATTTACCAATTATGAAGCCCAGTTAAATACCCTGGCCAAACAATTTGAAGAGAAAATCCAAATCAAAGATAAAGGTGTCGGTGAGTATTCCATTGAACAATCCCTCTACCTTTTGCAGTTGATGTCACCAAAATCCTCTGGTCAACCATCGACCTCATCATCCTCCCAACCAATTAAACTATTTAATGGTCAATTCATAAAACAGAGCACTTAGAAGGAAGAATCAGATGATAGAGATGTTTTGAATTGGCTCTACTAAGATGAAACTAATTCTCAAGACGCAACAACAAATGTCCAAACCACTCAGTATGGAAAAGGATTCTCGATCCTATAAAAGATGGGATACGATGGAAAGGGACCCATAAAAAAAAAAAGAGGGAATAACTTAACCTATCCAACCCATTATAACCAATCCCAAAGATAAAATATGGTTAGGATACAAAGAACATCAGAAAGAAGAGGAAACAAAGGAAGACCCAAAACATAAATTTGTTGAAAAATTCTACAACTACAAGCAAGTGAGGTCTTTGAGTCTGATTCCAATAAATATGAATGGGATTCATTGTCAGAAGAATCATGTCATGAAAAGGATGTTGATGTAATACATAAGTATACTCCCATGCTTGAGGAGGGACAAGGCTCAGGACTTAGACCACTTGAAGTAGGATCGCAAAATATCGATGACTCGAGTGAGGATGACTAGACTCATAGTGAGATGGACCCCTTGGAAGAGAGTGATATTATAGACCTCGACTTGGCCCTAGTCTTATTCAATGATCACACTACTATTAGAACACTTACACCATCTAACTTGAACCCACCCAATGACACCCTACCATTACTGCATCCTGAGCTAATAGATTGGGACCAAATCGACTATCAATATCCCCACCTTTTCAAACGATGAGGCCATCGTAAACTTCCTATGTGTTGTAAATCCTGAAACAGTCTCCACCATCGAACATCAAAGAAAAACTTCACAACAAGAGAGTGTCAAGTTTCCCAACTGCAAAATAAATGAAACAAAAGAAAGATCTGATGGTGACAACCATTCCATGGCAGTATCAGATCCAAAAATAATACAAATAAAGAGCGCATCCGATGGTGAAAACCTCTTTGAGGTGCCAATGGATGGGAAATTTGACTCTCCTTGAACACTTCCAAGAGAGATCAAAAGTTCTGATTGAACTAACATAGGCTATCAATGTTGGCAGTATAGAAGCAGTAAGAATTCTTCATTTGGTAGAGTCATTGATAGAAATAGAAAATCCCAGCTTCATCAAGTTCTTCAAAGAGAGATAAATCAACTTTGCCTGGTCATATGCGGATATGCTAGGGATGGATCCAAATCTCATAATGCACCACTTGTCCCTTGCTTTAGGAATCAAACTAGTCAAACAAAAGTTGAGGAAAATGCATCCTCACATTGCCCTATTGGTGAAAGTTGAACTAAAGAAGTTGTTGGATGTCGGATTCATCAGGCCCATCGACTATGCAGAGTGGATATCAAATATTGTACCCATCTTGAAACCTGATAATGGTATAAGGATTTGCACTGACTTTAGAGATCTCAACAAGATTTTCCCAAAAGATGACTTCCCCTTGCCTAACATAGACATCATTGTGGACTTGACAGCAGGACATGGAATGTTATCTCTAATGGATGTCTTTTCTAGATATATTCAAATCAAGATAGCTCCTGAAGATTAGGATAAGATAGCTTTCACTTTCCCTTGGGGAACTTTATGTTAGAATGTTATGCCCTTTGGGTTGAAAAATGCAAGGGCCACATATCAGAGAGGTATGACAACTATTTTCCATGACATGATGCATACTTTCATGGAAGATTATGTGGACGACCTATTGGAAAAATCCCACACCAGAGAAAGACATTTGGAGATATTAGACAAATTGTTCACTCGCTTGGAGAAATTTAATGTTCGCCTCAATCCAAAGAAGTGTGTATTTGGGGTAATGCCAACAAAGCTACTGGGGTATATAGTATCAGTGAAAGGTATTGAAGTGGACCCCGCAAAGGTAAAAGCTATAATGGAGATGCCTCCCCCAAACAACATCAGTCAACTAAGGTCCCTCCAAGGTAGATTCCAATCAATCAGAAGATTTATCTCACAACTAGCTGATAAGACTCATCCTTTCACTCATATCCTACACAAGAATGTTTCTTTACAATGGGATGAAAAGTGTGAAGCAACCTTCAACAAACTAAAACAATACTTGATGAGTCCACCAGTTTTAGCACCTCCAACAGAAGGGAAGCCTCTTTTATTGTACATCACCACTATTGATCAATCATTGGGAGCCTTATTGGAACAAGAAGATTCAACAGGGAAAGAAAGAACAATTTATTATATCAGTGGAACCTTGAATGGATATGAGATCAATTACACCTCCATTGAGAAAGCCTATCTAGCCGTAGTGTTTGCTACCCAACAATTGCGACACTATATGCTGACTCACACAGTTAGGCTCATAGCCAAGATTGATCCACTAAAGTATCTCTTCAGCAAATCAAATCTAACAGGAAGACTAGCCAAATGAGTAATGGTTCTCAGTGAATTCAACATCCAATATGTTGATAGAAAAGCTATCAAAGGGCAAGCTATTGCTGATCAACTAGTTCAGGCACCACTTCATGATGATCATCCACTTCATATTGAATTTATAGATGTAGATGTTTTGACAGTAACAAAAAAATAATGGGTATTATATTTTGATGGTTCCTTCACCCAACATGGATCAGGAGCAAGAATCTTATTCATCATTCCCCTAGGGAATACCATTATGAGATCCTATCGCTTGATGTTTCCTTGCACCAACAATACAACTGAATATGAAGCACTCATTATTGGGATCAAGATAGTCGTGGAATGGGAAATTACAGAGCTTTAGGTTTATGGGGATTCACAACTAGTCATCAATCAGGTCAACAATGATTATCAAATCAAAGACAACAAGCTAATGCCTTATAAGAGAATGATTGATGACTTCAAGAAATATTTTTTCGACATGAAATTTGGCCAAATTCCAAGTGACAATAAAGTCACCGATGTTATGGCTACAATTGCTTCTTTGCTATAGATTCCTGAAAAGTGAAGCCGGTATGAGTTCATGGTGGAGCAATTGTTTACCCCTGCCTACGATGACTCTGAATCCCAACTTATTTGTCACCTAGACGATGCCAATACCTCCATCTATGGAAAGATATACACTTACCTAAAAGATAACACCCTTCCTCCTGATCTTTCCCGCAACCAAAAATGAAGTTTCATTCACCAAGCTGCTCACCATACACTCATAGACATTCAGTTTTTCAAGACATGTCAACTATGGAGAGAGAAGCCTTTCAGTTTTTCAAGACATGTCGAAAATGCTAGATCCATGGTAACCTCATTCATGCACCTATGCATGAATTGCAGCCCTTTGCATCAACTTGGCCATTTTGTCAATGGGGGTTAGATCTTGTGGGTAAAATTCACCCATCTTCATCAAATGGATACAAGTTCATCATCACAGCCACAAAGTATTTCATGAAGTGGGTTGAAGTTGTGCCTCTGATCAACATCACAAGGAAACATATCTCTTCTTTCATCTTGAACTATATCATATGCAGATTTGGTATCCCTCAATCCATTGTCACGGACAATGGTAGACCCTTCAAAAACCAGGACATGCAAGAACTTTGTGAGAAATTCCATTTACATCATCAGTTTTCCAAGCCCTATTACCCTCAAGGGAATGGTCAAGCAGAGGCCTCTAACAAAACCATATTGGAAAATCCTAAATAAAATCATCAATGAGGTTGGACGTGACTAGCATACCCAATTGAATCCTGCTCTGTGGGCTTATCGTACAAGCATCCGTACTCCCACAGGAGCCACACCCTGTGCATTTGTCTATGGATCTGAAGCAATATTGGCTATTGAAGTTGAGATACCATCACTATGTGTGTCTTTGAAAGGCCTAATCTCAGATGAAGATTACCGTGTGTCTAGACTGCAAGAGCTAGAGTTGTTGGATGAACGCCATCAGCTAGCAGTGGATGACCTGAAAGTATATCAACAAAGAATGTCCCGAAGCTATAATCACAAAGTCAAACCTAGGAAATTTCAAGTAGGAGATCTGGTACTGAAAGAAAATCCTGTAATCAGCAAGACCGGGAAAAGAAGAGAAAATTGAACCTAACTGGTTAGGTCCCTTTGTGGTGATATCAGTCTTTGGATTGGGGGCATATCATTTATCTACACTTGAAGGGGATCTGTTTGAAGAAGCAATGAACAAACTTCACTTGAAGAAGTTCTATACTTGATGCATCCAGTGCATGTTAAAAGTCTTGAAAAAATCATAAAAAGCAAAAATAAGTCTTGAAAAATACAAAAAAAAGTAAAAAATCAAAAAAATGGTTGCCCTGATGAAAACCTGGCAAACAGGCATCTTGGTGACAACATAAAAATCATAAAATCTAAAAAAGTGCAATAAAAAAAAATGGTAAAAACCTAGTAACAAACACTATTTGTGATAAGTTGGCTCCTCTGCCTTTTTGGGCATCTCTTGACCATCCGCTTCCACCACCCCCAAGCATTCATGGCTATCTTGCAACGATATTTATATCCATATCAGGATATTGCGGTCATGTCTCACCATGGCTTGGTTGTCATTGTACATATCCATAATAAATTTTTGGTTTGTTCTCATTGGGGGAAAAATCCTAATCTCATTGGGGGGAAATCACTGTTGAGGAGTTAAACAATGGGCAAGCAACCAACAAAACTGTAACATCAAAACAACAATCATTGTAATCCCAACCTGAACATCGGGCATCAACCAAGCATCCAATCAATCAGTCAAAACAACCATCAATATCAAATCAGATCATCTTCTAAATCATGGTTGGATCACCTTAAAAAATGTTCAAATAGTGTATCGTGATTGTTGTTGTCATTTCTTGGGAGTACCTCGATGATGTCATACACTAGAGGTGTTGTGATCAATAATGATATTTTCTTTGTTTGCTGCTTGTGAGCTGATTATTACTACTGTGCAAATTGTCGCGGGACATGCTCTACAAGGTATCATTGATGACATTTCAAATTTGCATAGGAACATGATTAAATCTTGTCTGTTTACACAAGTTATGCTCAGGTCATCTTGGTCTAATTATACCTTGATGCTTTTGTTATCTTGCACTATCAAATCTCAGTGAAAGTTGTCTGGAAGTTGTACTCAGGTCATCATGGTCTATTTTATGCCATCGATGTTTGTACTAACTTTCAACATAATAAAATGCTCAATGATGACAATATGCACATCAAATAAGATTGACAACATTGCATGGATAGGATTGCACTTCATATTAGTTTGCATCTACACTATCGATTTTCTAAGCTTGTCATTCTCAAGGTTGATGTTATTTCTTTTAACATGATTTGAGTATACTTGACATAACAAAAATATCATTTAGTTGCATTTTCATTCCATTCCATAACATACATTCATTTGCATTTGAAAATTTCCAAAAATAAAGCATAAAAACATCACATCAAGATAATTCATAACATCATTATTCATCTCATCGCATTTACATTCATAAAATTATCACGTATCTCATATATTTGCATACAAAATACCAAAAACATGGAAAATTGCATCACATATTCGCATTATAACATCCATCGCATAACATCATAGCATAAAAAATCATGCATCCATACATCTACATGCATCACAAACCATTCACAATAAAATCACATGTCATGTCATTTGCATCCATTAACCATCCATAATAAAACCATTTGCATCCATATACATGAAAATAATAAAGATCATATGTCATCTCATTTCATTCATCTCATAAGTGCATCCATCCATAATAAAAACATCAACATCCATACATGCATCCATAACATAATCAGATCAAAACATAACACAATTATATAGAACATAAGTCACATGCATCCATAATAAAACATCAACACATAAGATCATCAACCGCCGCTGCATATCATATAAACTCATGAAAATGTGTCAAGTATACAATGATAAATCTGAGAGTAAGATACATCAAAAATGTGGTACAATGGTCGAGTCTATAAATCACAATATGAAAACTCATGAATACCCAAGAGATCTTATGGCACTGCCACTTGATGTGGCTGGTCTTTGTGCTGTCCCTGAAGGCCCTGTCCCTGACGGTCCTACTCCTGGTGGTCCCGTACCTAGTGGTGGAGGTCCACTTGGTGGAAGTGGTTGGGTAACACCTCTACTGGTGGTGTGCGAATGTGTCCGCCCTGATCTTGATCTGGTGTAACTCACCCTCTGCCTTGGTGGCACAACCTCATGGTATCAGCCTTTGAAATATTTTGCCTCCTTGGCAGACTCTCTGAGCTCTCTTACCAAATCAGTCATACCTATTCCCTGAGCAATAGTTTGTACCTTATTGGCCATAATGACGGTCTGCTCTGCCTACCTCCTGGCAGCATCTCGCTCTATGGTCAGTGTGGCTACCTACACCTACAATTGTACCATCTACCCCTACATCTGAACCTAAGCTGGTACCTGTGCTTGTACCTGTGCCTGGGCTTGGGTAAGTTGACCCTACAGTGCCTATATCTGAGTCTATAAAATCTGCACTTGCCCCTGTAGACTAGCAATCTAAGCCTGTTGTCTCTATGATGACATTCATACAATTAGTGGTCATTGCCCAACTGGTCCCGATCGCCACCTCTTGGGGATAACCCCAAAGACTGGCGCACCCACTCCTCCACCACCACCTCCATCATCTCCCCCATCATCTCCATATCCTCCATCATCTTCATCTCCCCCATCGTCTCCTCCTCCACCTCCTCCTCCATCTCCACCCGTAAGCTGTGCAGCTGGTCCTACTCCCCTCCCTGCATCTAAAGCTGGTGTTGGCTCATTGGGACTCAATATCTATGGAAATAGATGACTATGAAAGTACTCTGTGTAGTCTGTCATCATATGGGCATCTACAACCTGTGGAAGGTACTGCCAAAAAATGGGTCGTAAATCATAAAACTCAACACAGGCTGCATCATAATCGATCATTGACCCCACTCTGGTATATCTTGTCGCCGCCGTGCGCAATGTGCTACTCCCTGGGGCATCCCCTAGACGCGATCGTACTACCTATGGACTCTCCCAAACATAAATCTCTCCAAAATATATAGTGTCCTCCCTATCAAGTATCGGCTGCAAAACATGAACCGAAGCTCTACACCATCCGAGGGCCATGCCTCACAATCCTACGGTTTCCAAATAACTGTATCCAGATCATCTAGGACCCACCTCCAGTACTCTAACTTGCCCAACTTATGTTGGACAAGTGGCCCTGAATATCCAAAAACATATGGGTGTCCTTCTACCCGTACCCTATCACTAATTGGTCGTGTAATCGCTATATGCTCCCAGGCCCAGAGCTGTAGAAGAGTACATCCTGCTAATAAATTCCTTGCTCGAAGGTAAACTACCTGGTGCAGATCATGATATAAGTGTGCCAGCATGCACATACCCTAGGCATACATTGTCCCATGAGCAATCATGCTCTCCACCAATTGACCCCAACCCATTGAGAAGCCCTTCGACGTACGGCCGGGATAGAGAAATCCTCCAATGAATGCAACTAGCACACAAGGTAAAGCTCTCTCGATGGAAATCAATGCCCGCCATGGAACCTCATAACCAATAAACCGGTCATCATGAAATATTTGACAAATGGCATTTGTGCCTCCCTGCTCCTCAACATCATACATCACTAAGGTCCTCATAACTAGTATCTGCAAAATCCGATATACATCCTCTAGGGTCACTGTCATCTCGCCCATCTGTAAGTGAAAGGTGTTATGGTCACTATGCCACCTCTTTGTAAGTGTTGTCAGTAGCCCCCAGTTAATCCAGTATTGGGGCATATCTATAAGGGAACTCAAGCCATACTGGTCTATGATGGCACGATCTACCAGAGTCAGTTGTGGGATCATGTCCCACGTCCCTAGAAAGCGCTCGTGAATCTGAAGGTTCCCCAAGCCATCCTCCTAGAATCAAATCAAAAAATCAAGTTAGCAAATCATTCAATCAACCTATCAATCAAGCACATCATCTAATCAAATAAGATCACATGAGATTCTGATCAAATCTCGAGGAGCATCTAACCTATCATTCGATTCTCATTTGTCATGAGATCAAAATCAATCAATCAACCTATCCTATCTTTTCATCGTTCCTCGCCTATCGTGAAGATGATTTAATCAATCAAATCAATCAAATCAACCAACATCAATCTATATTTTCATTGTTCCTCACCTATCATGAGGAAGATAATCAATCAACCTATCCTTATTCATCGTTCCTCGCCTATCATGAGGATGATCATCAACCTATCAATCAACATCATCCTATCATTGGCTGACATAATAAAAAATCATCAAAATCTAGGAGGAATTTATAAAATCATCATTTTTGGCTGGATGCGCCAGAAAATTGAACCCATGTGCCGGGATAGGGTCTTGTTGCACCATTTCCCGAGTGTGTTGCTTAATCAACCCAATGTGCGACTTGATCACTCTTATGCACTATTTACCAAATGCGCTAAAATTTTAACCCTAAGCACTGAAGCGAAAGTTGGATGCGCCGAACTAATTTGGGGATTTAAACCTAGCGGGATGTGCTACTACAGGATCCCTATGCGTTGAAGCGGGTGCCCTATGCGCTAAAACAACTACTCTATGCTCTAAAACGTGAGAAAAATTCAAAATTTTAAATGCATTTTAAGGTGCAAAATTCAAAATTCAAAATTCAAGGTACATACCGGAGGTCCATATGCGGTCGGATGCTGGTGACAACGAACGCGCTCGAATTGGTGTGTGTGGCGAGGAATTTTGTCCATTTTTGCTCTGCAGGCTCTCAAGCTCTCAAAAATGCTAAGCTTACAAATAACTTTAAATTTTAACCTTTTTACCCCTTTTAAAGGTTAATTAAGGGGTAATAATGGTGGCATTTTATTTTACTTTTCAAAGGGATCTTTTACCAACTATTCAGCAGTGCGGTGAATCTCTTCTAATTTTTGGGAGATAAATTAGGTCACCCTTATCAAATTTATCGATCATCAGCACATTATCAAAAAATCATTTAAATCATCAAAAAATTTCAAAAATCACCAAAAATTCAAAAATCCCTCATTTACCTCCCGAGGGGGCATCCTTTCATCATCATTGTAAAATCAGAGTCTGGGGCATGTCAATTTTTTTTATCGTCACAGTCAGAAATCTATTCTTTGAAGCAATGCGACCGTGCACATCACTTCAAAGAGGGGAAAAATGTATGCACGGAAAAATGGTCTGAGCATCACATTAATTAAATACTGGCTATTTGATTAATATTCTAAATTCCTCTACTATTATAGATTTAATGAGAAATTTATTTATATGGTTCATATTCTATTTTCCTCTTTTCAAAATTCACCTTCTTTCTAAAATTAATTAAAAGGACAAATGAATCAATTTGTTATTTAATTAATTTTTCCCTCTTCCTTTTAGATTTGAATTTAGAATATTCTTCCAAAGTTGGTTAAGATGCACAAAGGAATTTATTTGTCATTTTACTAATGTACCCTCTCATATTAAATTGATTTTTTAAATCCAATTTAAGCACATTTCTACAACTTTCTTCTAACCTCCTCCAACTCACCTGCCACCTCATCATGTGTCTCATAAATGGATTTTTATAAATTGCAAAATATGAAATATCTCCAAAAAATTTGCAACCAATTTTGAACAACCTAAGACACATGGCCTCTCTTGCTCTATGATTCCTTTCTACACTTGGCAATTTGTCTTTTTGGAGGGAACCATCTCCCTGATTCCCTCTAACCTCCTGATGCTCTGTCGTTGATGTCGTAGGATCACAATCCAGACCGTCCGTTGCTGCCACATCACCTTGAGGCTTGAAAAATCTATAAATAGATCCCTTGCTACAACATTTTGATAGATGAATATTTAGACAAGTTTACGCTGCTGAATTTTAGTGCAATTTGAGAGAATTAGAGAGCATTTTAGTGTAGTTTGCATTTTTAGTTCATTTAATGTTGTAATGGCATTTTCATTTTAATAGTTTAGTTCTTTCCACTCTCCATTTAGCATTTTCTTTTCATCTTCATCATCATCTCAACATTTATATTTTGACATCATTTCCATCCTAGGATCATTTAGATTCTATGCATCAAGTTATTGAAAAATCCAAAAAACATAGGCATGTAGATTCATTTTATGCATCTCATTTCTTGAGTTGTCAATCACTGCAGGTTATTGTGCTATAATAACAAGATCTGAGAGCATAATTTGTAGGATTCCTTGGGATTAGAGAGCCATGGGATGAGTTAGAAGGATAGGTTGTAGTTTCATTTATTGTTGCTTTTGATTTCCTTTTAAGTAGTGCATTCCATGAAGGTGTGTTATACTAACCTTGCAGGACATATTTCATGACACACACTACCTTTCAAATGTTTTAAGTGTGGAGAGGTTGGTAATTTTGCTTCTAAATGTCCCTTAAAATATTATGAAATGAGAAAAAAAAATCTAGAAGAAATAAGTTCAAAAGGAGCCTCTACTCCAAGGAAGATTCTTGCTCTTCAAAGGATGATGATTCTAGTGGTCTGGATAATGAGGATGAAATTCTATTTTTGGCTGCTAAGAAGACTGATGATAAAACTAAAGATTCAAGTGTTATATGCATTGATTTTCATGCAAAATATGAGGAAAAATCTTGGGTCATTGACAATGGTTGTTACAACCACATGACAAGGGATAGGAGCAAGTTTATCAAGCTTCTGAAGTGGAATGGAGGCATAGTCAAGCTTGGAGATGATACTTTAGTACAGATTTGTGGAAAAAGGTACAATAATTATTTATGGAAAGCACAAGATAGAATATGTTCTTTATGTTAAAGGTCTTAAGAATAATCTTCTTAGTGTGAGTCACATGTGTAGAAATGGATATAGTCTCATATTCAATGAAAGAGGATGTGAAATTAGAAAAGGAGAGTCTGGAAAATTGGTTGCAAAAGGATCTAGGACAAATGGTGACATATACAATTTGAAGGATGTCGATGGGAGAAGTTGTTTTTTAGGAGAAGTGAGTGAATTTTGGATTTGGCATAGGAGAATGGGACACATCAACTTTGACAATCGTGTGAAGATCCGCTCATTACATGTGATAAGAGATATGCCTAAGATAATCAAGCCCACACGTATTGTGTGCAAAGAAATATCATTTGGAAAATGGATAAGGATAAGTTTCAAGTCTAAAAAAATTTCTTTCTCTAGACCATTGAAGTTGATAGATACTAATTTGTGCGGACCTACATTAACAAAAAATTTGAAAGGAGAAAGTTATTTCATGATTTTTATTGATGATTTCTCTAAGATGACATGTGCTACTTTCTTGAAAGATAAATCTGATGCTTTTAGTAGATTCAAGATTTTAAAATCAATGGTTGAGAATGAAATGAATGCTAAAATCAAGTGCTCAAGGTCTGATAGAGGAGGTAAGTTCACATCAAATGAGTTTAATGATTTTTGTGAAGAACATGGAATAAGGAGGCATCTATCTGCTACTAGAACTCCTCAGTAGAATGGAGTAGTGGAAATAAACAAAATGATTGTTCAAGAGATGGCAAGGACCATGCTAATAGAAGTGAATCTGCTTGATGTTTATTGGAAAGAAGTAGTTCATATTGTAGTCTATATTCTCGATAGAGGTTCATTAAGGCTTAACAACACTAAGATTCCATATGAGTTATGGTATGGAAGATAGACAATTATCAAGTACTTTAGAGTCTTTGGAAGCAAATGCTATATTAGAAGAGATGAAGAAATTTCGGGGAAGCTTGATTCAAGAGATGATGAATGCATATTTATTGGATATTCATCTCAAATTAAAGCATACAGGTGCTACAATAAAATTTTGGGAAGAATACTTGAAAGTACAAATGTTAAGATTGATGAAGATCTACATCAAAATATGAATGAAATTGAGGATTGTAGATTTGATGCACCTGTATGCTCAAAGGAAGAAGAATATGTTGAAGAGAAAGAAGAAACAACAAAAAATCACAACAAGACCCTTGCCAAGTATGTTCAAAGAAATCATTCAAAGGATCAAATTATTGGAGATAAGAATGAAGGAGTGTTGACCAAAAGAAGGCTTGCAAATAAAAATGAATAAGTAAAATTTTGTTTGTTATCAAAGGTAGAACCAAAAAATTTTTGTTGATGCTAGTAAAGATGAAGGATGGATACAAGCAATGGAAGAAGAATCGAATTCAATTGAGAATTGAAATCAAACTTGGGAATTGGTTCCAAGGTTTGCAGATAAAAATGCTAGGAACAAAGTGGGTGTTCAAGAATAAGTTGAATGAAGAATGTGAAGTTGTACGAAACAAAGAAAGAATGGTTTGAAAAGGCTATTAAAAAGTGTAAGGACTTGATTTTGAGGAGACTTTTTCTCTGATAGCAAGAATGGAAGCCATCAGAATGTGTTCTTTTTTTTTTCGCCCACAAGGACTTCAAGGTATATTAGATAGATGTCAAATCAACTTTACTGAATGGAGATTTGGAGGAAGAAGATGAAACTCAAGTTATTATACTCTTAAATGATTTTAAATCCTTCTCCCACTAATCTCCAATCATGTGCTACAATTATCTACCCCTTTATTTCATCAATTTTATATGGATTACCTTCTAAAGAAGTTGTTTTTGAGAAATAAATCCCATTTGATAGATTATGATTTAAATTTTGGCACATGTGAGCACTTTTTTCCTTCTAAAATGTGTCCTTATTTTCTCATCATAAACTAAAATGGTTATGAGAACTTCGTTGACATCCAATGAAGTTATGAGAACCTCTTTAGACATGGAAACATATTTTGAAACCTCTTCTATTTCCTTAAAGTTTATGTCAGCAAGCTTTGTTCCATCTTCCTTAATTCTTGAATGCTTTTGAATTTCTCAGTCATTGCACTTATACACTGATCTCATAATATCTTTAGACTTAAACATGGTTTAAGAACCTTATTGGATTTTGATGGGGTTAGGGTAACCTCTTTGAAAGCTGAAATAAAAGTGACCTAGATGGAAAAAATATTAAATATTGACGTATCCCTACAAGATGTAATACAACTTAAATATTACTTAAAGGTTAAAAGAACTACATTGGCTTCTAACACGATTATAATAACCCTTTCAAGAACCTAAATAGCTTTGAGAACTTCCCTAAAGACCAAAAAGAAAGATGATTATGTTGGTGATAAAGACAAATGACTAAGAATAAGTAAAGTTAAGGCTGAAAAAAACCTTGAAGGGTTTAAAACTTGAAAAACAAAACTCAAGGCAACAAGTCCACAAGTAAATAAAATAATAACCAAATCTTGGTCAAGATGAACCCATACTTGAATACATGAGAACCGATGAATTTTGTATAAAAAAGTATAGGTATATGTGTGACATGAATGCTAGTTGCACACCAACAAACAAATAAAATTCTATAGACACACTGCAGGAACCTATCTTTCTTGAAATATTGCACCAGGAAAACCTAAATCTTAAGCTAACTCAACTTAATCCCAAGGCTCATTTATGTCAAGTCTTGACACATTAGGTTCACTCAGAGTTCGTTGTGATAATGTTGTTACCCACGAGGGGTAAATAAACCTTATGGTTTTAAAATGAATCATAAAGATGTAAAAATAATCCCAGTCTGGTCATTCAATTTCACGAAATCAACAAATTTGCAACTATATTTCATGCAATTCAAATAACTTACATTTATCCAAGTAGATTTATCTTTAAGCATTCAACATATCATGGAATCAAAGGATTTTCAATAAAAATCCACACATTATCACATTTTTGGAACATTTTCTAAAATTTAAACATCTATTCTAAAATAAAGCATAAAAAATTACTAAAAAAGTAAAATTTCTCCCAGGTATTATCCACGCACGCCTTAAGAAATAACCAAACCAGATCAAACTATTCCATATGTCACCATCTTACTTCACAGCTAGGCATAGAATGGTGTGATATTTTAAAGAAAAGGGTCATCTTCCACCAAATTGTGTCAGTATGCACCCTTAAACGACACAACACACAGTCTTTTCTGATAGGAACAAACAATTAGCTACATAAGATTTCATATCTAGAAATAGATTTCAAATTGGCTCTGATATTGATTAACTTCTAATTAAATATACACGGTTTTAATATGGAATGTAACAAAAAATAGGAAAAAGAATAAAACTTGAAAAAGTTTTGGTTCTCCGACATCCACAAATTTTGAACTTAACTTAAAATGAAACATCTCATTGCCTTTTATAGTAAAAAGACACTCAGGAAATTCAATCAAAACATGAGAGGGAATCCAAGGGACGAATCAAAAGGCACATGGAACATGACAACTAGCAAGAGAATTTCTGAATGAGTCAACAAATTTCAACCTTCTTCAACACTTTAAAATCTTTTAGGATCTCCATCTTTAAAATATAATCAGGACATTAACTTGGAGTCGAGTAGATTTTTCAAACAAAATGTAGGAACTTCCTCTATTGGATATTCAAAATGATTAGGTGGAACTAGATATAGATACTCCAATCCACCGACACTTTTGTTTCCACACTCAGGTTCTAACTCGGGCTTAAGACAACCAAAAGTAAATCACCCCGAAGCTAGGTGCACTCTTTTTCCACATTCATAATACTAGGATTCTTGGTATTCTAACATCTCAAGCTCCTCCTTCGCATGGACTCCCAGAGTATACTACCCAACCTAGTTATATCACTACTCATGGTCCAAATTTGCGTAATCATCTATACCCAAATACTGCATCATAATTTATTCCCCCTACAAATACAAATTTCACATATCAATCCCCTTTTTAAAACATTCATAAAACTCTCATTAAAATAAAACCATCATTAATAAATCATCCTTTTAAAACAAATCATAAATAACACACTTTTAATACATCCCTGCATAATTGTGCATTTAGGTGGACTACTAGACAATTAATGCCAAGAAAAAAACCATAAAACAAGAAACAAACCCTACTAAGGCAAATTAACCTAAATAACTAAAATCTACCCTAATCATGCGACTAACCCTAATCAAATAATTTACCCTAATTTCTACTACTATCTTCATAGTGCTTTTTGTATGAATTATAGTAGGCTTATCCTTAAATTCATTTGAATATATCTCAGATAACCTACTATAATAATGAATTATTTTAACTTTTCTACGTTTGAAAAGCAAAAATTCAAATGTGCACTTACTAATAATTTGGCTAAAGTGTATGAAACGACCTCATTAAAGGTCAATTGCACACACCTTCGTTGTCTTATCAATACTCTACCTTCTTTTAGCCCTTGTCCATGGTTCTCCATTTTTATTTGCTCTGCTCCACGAATGATTGTATTCATTTCTTGATTTTCTTCCCCTCGAAGATTCCTTCAGTTCTTGGTCCTGTCTTTCATCTCAATATCACTATTTATCTCATTAGACCAAGTATTAATACAATTTACACCATCATCAGAAAGAGAGAAAGTAAAAAATTGATACTCTGCATTTTGCATAAAATCAAGAATTTCTTCCCTTTTTGGTTGTCGATTCACAATTAGGGGTGAAAAGCATGTGTCTCCCACTCATTTCACCCACTCTTCTTCTTCGTTATCACCTTCCATGTGCAAGAATATCAGTGACTCATTCCTTTCACGTTCACGCTCTGAACGTGTTGGTTTCAAATCTTATGAACTTTCTTTTTTTACCCACAATTTTTTTAGAATTTCCTCATGACAATTATGATTAATGCATCTATTTGATCTAGCAATTAAATTTTTAGTATTTCTAATTTCACTAGGGTTAGGCATTTTATCCAAATTCAAAATTCTTTCAAATAACAGTCCTTTTCTTCTAGCAGTTAAGGATGCTTCCGTTAATAAAATCACATGATAAGTGGGAAAACTTACCCTAGTTAAAAAAATTCATAGTCAAGTTCACCATGATCAATTGTATTGTGAATACTAGACTCAGTAATCATACTAAAAGTGAATAGACTTAAGGGATAAAGCCTTTGGTTAAGGATTTTTCAGACCTTATCGACTTCCATTTTACTTTCCATTACAGACTTGCTTAGACTTTTACCTCACAAGCAAATTTCCTACTCGAAACTGGGACAACAATACCAACTCTAAATAAAACTAGAGGTGTTTTCCCTACTTCAAGTGCCACTCCTATTGATGTGGATGTTAGTCACACACCAATAGACAGATAAAATTCTCATAGAAACACTATAGGAACCTATCTTTCTTGAAAGATTGCATCAAGAAAACCTAAATATTAGGCTAACTTAGCTTAATCCCAAGGCTCATTTATTTCAGGTCTTGATGCACTAGGTTCACTTAGAGTTTTTTGTGATAATGTTGTTACACAAGAGGGGTAAATGGGCCTTACAATTTTAAAAGGAATCATAAAGATGCAAAAATAATCTCGATTAAGTCATTCAACAACTTCACGAAATCAACAAATTTGCAACAATATTTCATGAAATTCAAATAAATTTCATTTATCCAAGTAGATTTAGCTTTAAGCATTCAAAAATATCATGGAATCAAAGGATTTGCAATAAAACTTCATGCATTCATCACTTTTTGGAACATTTTCTGAAATTTAAACATCTATTCTAAAATAAAGCATAAAAAATTATTGAAAAGGTAAAATTTCTCCTAGGTATTATCCACACATGCCTCAAGAAATAACCAAACCAGAGCAAACCATTCCATACATCACCAGATTTCTTCACAGCTAGGCACAAAATGATGTGAGATTTTAAAGAAAAGGGGGATCATTTGACATCAATATGCACCTTTAAATGATGCAACACACAATCTTGTTCAATAGGAACAAACAATCAGCTACGTAAGATTTCATATTAAGAAATAGCTTTCAAATTGGCTATGATATTGATTAAATTCTAATGAAACATACAAGTTTTAAATATAGAATGGAACAGAAAATAGGAAAAAGAACAAAACTTAAAAAAAGTTTTGGTTCTCTGACATCCACAAATTATGAACTTAACTTAAAATGAAACATCTCTCGAAATTTTATAGGAACAATATGGTCTTGAAAATCAACCAACACATGAGAGGGAATCCAAGGTATGGATCACAACAAGGCATGCAAAACATGACAATTGGTAGGAGAATTTCTAAATGAGTCAACATATGTCAACCTTCTTCAACACTTTAAAATCTTTTGGGATCTCCATCTTTAAAATATATTTAAGACATTAACTTGGAGCCGAGTAGATTTTTCAAACAAAATGTAGGAAATTCCTTTGTTGGATTATCAAAATGATCAGGTAGAACTGGATATAGATACTCCAATCCACCAAAACTTTTGTTCCCACACTTAGGTTCTGACTCGGGCTTAAGACAATTAAAAGTAAATCACCCCAAAGCTAGGCGTACTCTTTTGTTGTATTAATAATACTAGGATTCTCGATATTCTGACATCTCAAGCTCCTCCTTCGCATGGACTCCTAGAGTATACTACCGAAGTTGGTTATATCACTACTCATGGTCCAAATTTTCCTAACCATCCATACTTGAATACTACATCACAATCTGTTCCCCCTACAAATACAAATTCCACATATCAATCCCCTTTTAAAAACATTCATAAACTCTCATTAAAATAAATCCATCGTTAATAAATCATCCTTTTAAAAAAAATCATAAATAACCCGCTTTTAATACATCCTCACATAATTATGCCTTTAGGTGGAATACCAGACATTTTAACCTCCCAGGAAAACTTTTACAATCAACTTCAACCTTCAACATTGTTACCTGGTACCTAACAACTTCAACTTTTATCAGAACAAAAATTTTCCTAGATCTCGGTTACCACCAGAACCTTCACATTTCCCCAGACTTTCACTTCTGGACCGCAACAACTTACTATGTCACCAAAAAGTGTAGACCTTGGCACTTTTTCACTCATTTTGGCCTTTTCCATTGGATTTTGGCCTTGTTTTACCTTGATTCAGCCTTGTAATCTTGCAATTCAATAATAACCTAACAGTGTTTTACTAAGGTGTTGTGAAGTGTTGTAACACATTTCCTCACTTTTCTAAAACCCTTTCAACATAATCCACCTAAACAACACCATCTTACACCTTTCTAAGCCTTATGACAAAGTGTTGTAATGTGTTACAATGCATTTTCACACTTATCTAGGCTTATCACCCCTTTTTCTTATGCTAATTTATCCTCTTACTGAACTTTTAGTCCTGAATTAAGTGTGTTTCGGGAGGCAAAGCTAATGAAATTCATTAAACATAGATTAATTCCCGACCACCACTTGAAATTTCCCAAGTAGACTAGGTCGCCACTTTGGGCGACCTAGTCCCTTTTGGAAAAAAATGTCAACTTTAAAATAAAATTCAATGGGAATCTTGCCTCCTAAATTCTAGTGTCAGCCTATTAGGTTGCATTTCAAGAAAATAAGGGTTTTAAATGTACAAATAAGGGTTTTCACCTTCATTTTTCCTCTCTTACTCTCTAAGACTCTCTCATGCTCATTTTTACATCTCATCACAAGCACTCTTGCACTCCTATCTTCGAAAGAAAATAATCAAGCACGAGGGTTTCACAAGCAACCTCCATTGAAGCTACTCTTACATGTTGTAGACCATCAAAAACAAAGGTTTGGTAAGCATTTCCATTGAGTTCATCATTCAATCTTACTCTCCTTTGACTTGTTGCTCATTTGGGTTTAGCTACCATCAAAGGGGTTTGACTCAGGCAAACCCCTATTCCCTAACCCAAACATTCTCTTGGTTTTTGCATGTGTTTACAGGTTTTGTATGTAGATTTGGTGAAATACAAAGTGTTGGAGAAAGTACAAGAATCCTACCCAAATCACATCAAAGCATCAAACAATAAGTGAGACAAAAAGACAAGCTACAGGTCATTTTCAGGAGTTTCAAACACAGATTGCTACAGAAAAGGGAAAAATAAATCAGGACCCACAGAATTAGGACCTGATTTCTCGAAAAGCACCAAGAGGACTATGTCACCATTATTGGTGACCTTGTCCCTGTGTTAAACCTGAAAAAGGGTTTTTGAATTTTTGGGTACCCTTTTCCCCGAAACCTGTCCTAAGAGATTTTCTCGACAAGAGGAGTAGGTTACCCAACTTGACAGAAATGTCCCTCTACCAATTTCAAGCATTTTCTAGAATATTTTGGGACCATTCATCTACAATATCTCATTTCCAGGTGCACAAGCTCTCAACTCTCCCATTTCCTTTCTGTTATGCATACATTTTGGTCATTTTAGAGTAGTTTACATTAGTTTAGTTCTACTTTGTTTACATTGCATACTTTTAGATTAGTATCATTTTACTTTCATTTTTTAGCCACACAACACACACACTTATCAAAACCTTCATCAATTAGCCCTCCCTTTGAATGCAACCATCGAAAATCCCGTAACCACCTAGAGGCAAGAGTGTCATTCCTACACACCAAGATCTCCTAGGGTGAAAAACCCTAAGGGCCTAGTAGAGGGAATCCTTTCACCCTAGGTCCCAGAGTTACATTTTTGGTGGTTCATTTTGGTGAATCTGACCATAGACCATTTGATAGCATTTTGATTTTGCATTTTATCTTAGAGATAGCTTGCATTGCATTGAAATTTTTCATTGTTTTGCATCCTAGGGTTAGTAGAAAAAGTGCATTTAGTGAAAATTCATGCTAGACTTGCATATTGTATCACATTTTTAGCAAATAAATACAAAAAAAATTGCATTTCCAGTTTCTGTTTGTATTGAATTTCAGAAAAAGCATAAATAGTAGTCAATAATTCATAAATTTTTCAAAAAAAGCACTACTGGGACTAAGTCACCATACTGGGTGACCTAGTCCTCTTGCACATTTTGCATCACAGTTTCCATCATTTTCAACACTTTGTCTGCATTTTTGGTTTCTGTAACTATCTTTCTATTTTCATTTCTAGATTTGCTCTTTTGATCCATTTACTATCATTACTTAACCCTCATCATGGCCATGTCTTTCAAGAAGTTATGGACCTCCCTCAAATCCTTAATGGATATGTCAAGTTGCACCTTTGCCACTGATCCTAATGACCTTGAACCCACTCTTGCTCAACCAACTCCCAATGAATGTCCTCCTACAGAAGTAGACATCATTGGAGATGATGATGCTAGCATGTATCAATTCCTTAATGAATGTCTTGACAACCTTCAAGCAAATACTTCTTTTTACCCCTCTATGAACCAGCCCATGATGCCTAATATATCATCCAATGAAACATTTTCTTACCTTCATCCGAAAGTGCACAATGGATCTTGACTACCTACTCAAGGGGAGCCTAGTTCCTCTCACCAGGTCCCTCCTCAACCCTTTTACCATAACCCGGTCACACACCCTCCTATTAACCTTCAACAAACTTATGGAAAAGGGTTTACCATTTTAAGTAAACAAGGTGGTGATCTCACGAATGGACATGAGATTCACAAATTCTATGAACAATTGTCCCCTAATGAGCATACAAAGGGCATTGTTTATCAAGATCCCCCTCATGGTAGGTTGCATCCTAGAGAATTCCTTAGACTTTGTAATGATAGTACGGTGATCTTTGATTCCCCTCCTGACTTGGATGTTCTCCTTCCTAAGGAAAAACCACCATCCCCTCCTAACAATAATGCTAAACATCGGATCCTTTCAAGACCCCTTCCTCCCATACCCTATTTTAAAGTTGGAGAATCTAGCTACCGCAAGAGGCCATATAAATTACAGAAACTTAAGTTTCCTCTCCATCCACCACTTGAATTAGAGAGACAATTATACATCCTCTTAAACAAAGGACTCATCACGTTACCTAATCATAATAAGTTTTTCATTCATCCAAAGGATTATAATGCACCACATTGTGCTTATCATTGTGTTCTTGGCCATATAAGTGATGATTGTCGCCATCTGTGTGAGATACTGAGTAAGTATCACTTCATTGGTTTTGAGTGCTACCCTATTGAACCCTAAACCCATTCTCATGCACCTTTCTCTTGTAATAGTTGTAGACCATTTCCCTCTCACTATTACATACTCCCTCTCATCACCTGCCTCGACACCCTCTAGCCTTGCACTCAGTGGGGGCGAGAGGTTGCTAGCCTTGTCCTAGTAAGGCAATTGTCTTTGTCCCTTGGCTTCATTGTCCACGTCCCACTTTTCCCCACTGAGATGGGCAGGTGGATGACTCGCTTCACGGTGGACTCAAACTTGCCTTACTAGTCTTGTGTTTGTTGTTGTGTCATGTATTCCTCATCTTGTTTGGTGTTTTCTTACTCTGTGACTTTCTTCTATATGTACCTACCTTCTTCTATGTGTTCTGCATGCCTTTGCACTTTTCACTTTTCCTTTTTCCCTTTCGCCTTTCACTTGGGGATGATGCAAGGCATTGAGACCACAATGTCTCCTTCATGTTGACCCAAATGAACCTCTTTTCCTTTTTCCCTTTCACCTTCATTTGGGGATGATGCAATGTATTGAGACCATAATGTCTCCTTCATGTTGACCTAAATGAACCCCTTTTTCTTTTGCCTTTCATTTGGGGATGATGCAAGGCATTGAGACCACAATGTCTCCTTCATGTTGACCCAAATGACACTCTTTTCCTTTCTTTTTATTTTTCCTTTCATTTGAGGATGATGCAAGGCATTGAGACCGTAATGTCTCCTTCACGTTGACTCAAAAGCAAGGCTCTTTTTGATTTGTCTTTTTCTTTTTCTTTTTCTTTTTATTGTCCTTTTGGGGATGATGCAAAGCATTGAGACATCCCATGTCTCTTCCATGTTGACCCAAGTTGACTCTCCTTTTTCATTTGCTTTTGCTCTCTTTGTGTCTTCTTCCAGTTGTATGTATTTGGGGGAATGATGATAGTTCTGCACTTTGTCAACAAACAAAATTGCAGCAACGAACATATTGACCCGAAATCCATAGATCCCTTATGTGTTTGGTGTTTTTCATTTTGGGGGTATATCCCCCTTTTCTCTTGCTTTCTTATTTTTCACATGACATAGCCTTTCTTGAACACCTATCATTTGACATTGGGATTTTCAAGTAGGATCTCATGTCCCTTTTGCATTTTTCCTTTCTCTAATTTAAAGCAATTGCTCACAAAATGGTGTGTAGCAATCCCTTTAAAGTGGGGGCATACATTGGCACTATTTTATTTTTGCACTTGCATTTAATTTTTCTTTGTCTGTGCTTCCTAGTGCAGCCTTGTCACTTCATATGATATGTTTCTCACTTTGTGGATGAAATTCGGTGTAATGTCCTTCATAAGCATGACTTATCTTAGCATATTACATTCCTCTTAGTGACCTGATGTGATGCACTGCATCCCCTAAGTTGTGAATCTTCTATTCTTTGATAGGTCCTCTTTGGAGACATTAGATGCAATGTTCCTTAAGTCAAAGACCTCATGTGAACTATACAAGACTCCTTAGAACACTCTTTTCACATTTTAAATATTTTTCTTGCATTTTACATTTTGTACTTTTTCGTGCATACATGGCCACCTTGCATAACACAAATTGCATGCATGTGGTGCCATCTTGCACTTTTTCATCATTTCTAACCATCCAAGGCTTTGCTTGTCTCATGAACTCCAACCTTGTCTTTTGTGGCACCTTATCAAAGTTATCAGGAGGTATAACTTTGGTATGGTTGAGTGAGAAGCCCAACTAGTGCCATGAATTTCCCCATAGCCACCTTTTTGTGTGTGAGTGCATACCAACCATGTGTATGTGTCTCACCACCTTTTGGAATTCTCACTCGACAAACAACTGAAAGTCTCGTTAGCCCAAAGTGAGTACATCCTTTTCTTTTAGACAAACAACCTAGATCTAATCCACAACTAGATGGACAAATGGTCGAAGCTTGATATGACTTCTCTCCACCCTTTCACATCACTCCTTGTGTGATCTTTTGTAATTATGTTTAGTTTTCCATGGGATCTTGATCTTGGGGGCTTGATCATCCTTCTTGATTGATGCCATCTCATCTTGCTAGCATGAATACATGAGTTCCTACTCGACACACATGATTCAACTACTTTAGTGTGAGTTTGAAGTAAGTTCATACTCTCACTAAAGTGGGGGCTAAATGTGTCACCAAAAAGTGTAGACCTTGACACTTTTTCACTCATTTTGGCCTTGTTTTACCTTGATTCAGTCTTGTAAGCTTGCAATTCAACAATAACCTAACAGTGTTTTACTAAGGTTTTATGAAGTGTTGTAACACATTTCCTCACTTTTCTAAAAATCTTTCAACATAATTCACCTAAAAAACACCCTCTTACACCTTTCTAAGTCTTATGACAAAGTGTTGTAATGCATTTTCACACTTATCTAGGTTTATCACCCCTAAATTAACCCTTTTTCTTATGCTAATTTGTCCTCTTAATGAAATTTTAGTCCCAACTTAAGTGTGTTATGGGAGGAAAAGGAGATAAAATTCATTAAACATAGATTAATTCCTGACCACCACTTGAAATCTCCCAAGTGGAATAGGTCGCCACTTTGGGTGACCTAGTCCCTTTTGGTAAAAATGTCAAATTTAAAATAAAATTCAATGAGAATCTTGCCTCATAAACCCTAATGTTGGCCTATTAGGTTGCATTTCAGGAAAATTAGGGTTTTACATGTACAAATAAAGGTTTTCACCTTCATTTTCCTCTCTTACTCTCTTAGACTCTCTCAAGCTCATTTTTACATCTCATCACAAGCACTCTTACACTCCTATCTTCCAAAGAAAGCAATCAAGCACAAGGGTTTCATAAGCAACCTCCATTGTAGTTGCTCTTGCATGTTGTATACCATCAACAATAAAGGTTTGGTAAGCATTTCCATTGAGTTCATCATTCAATATTACTCTCCTTTGAATTGTTTCTCATCTGGGTTTAGCTACCATCAAAGGGGTTTGACTTAGGCAAACCCCTATTCCCTAACCCCAACATTCTCTTGGTCTTTGCATGTGTTTGCAAGTTTTATATATAGAATTGGTGAAGTAAAAAGTGTTGGAGAAAGTAAAAGCATCCTACCCAAATCACATCAAATCATCAAACCCTAAGTGAGACAAAAAGACAAGCTACATGTCATTTGCGAGATTTTTAGACATGGATTGCTACAAAAAAGGGAAACATCAACCGAGATCCACAAAATCAAGACCTAATTCTCAAAAATAACCAAGAGGACTAGATTTCCATTATTGGTGACCTTGTCCCTGTGCTAAGCCTAAAAAAGGGTTTTTAAAATTTTTTGGGTACCCTTTTCCCCGAAACCTGTTCCGACATATTTTCCCGACAGGAGGACTAGGTCGCCCAAATTGGCAGAAATGTCCCTTTGTTGATTTTAAGCATTTTCCAGAATATTTTGGGACCATTCATCTACAATATCTCATTTCCAGGTGCACAAGCTCTCAACTCTCCTATTTACTTTCTATTATGCATACATTTACGTTATTTTAGAGTATTTTACATTAGTTTAGTTCTACTTTGTTTACATTGCATACATTTAGATTAGTATCATTTTACTTTCAATTTTCAGCCACACAACACACACACTTATCACAACCTTCATCAATTAGCCCTCCCTTTGAATGCAACCGCTGAAAATTCCGTAACCACCTAGAGGCAAGAGTGCCATTCCTACACACCAAGAGCTCGTAGGGTGAAAAACCCTAAGGGTCTAGTAGAGGGAATCCTTTCACCCTAGGTTCTAGAGTTACATTTTTGGTGGCTCATTTTGGTGAACCTGACCATAGACCATTTGCTAGCTTTTTGATTTTGCATTTCATCTTAGAGATAGCTTGCATTGCATTGAAATTTTTCATTGTTTTGCATCTTAGGGTTAGTAGAAAAAGTGCATTTAGTGAAAATTCATGCTAGAATTGCATATTGCATGATATTTTTAGCAAATAAATACAAAAAAAATTGCATTTCCAGTTTTGTTTATATTTGAATATCAAAAAAAGAATAAATAGTAGTCAACAATTTAGAAATTTGTCAAAAAAAGAACTATTGGGACTAAGTCACCATACTGGGCAACCTAGTCCTCTTGCACATTTTGCATCACAGTTTCCATCATTTTCAACACTTTGTCTACATTTCTAGTTTCTGTAATTGTCTTTCTATTTTCATTTCCAGATTTTCTCTTTTGATCCATTTACTATCACTAATTAACCCTCATCATGGCCATGTCTTTCAAGAAGTTATGGACCTCCCTCAAATCCTTAATGGATATGTCAAGCTACACCTTTGCCATTGATCCTAATGACCTTGAACCCACTCTTGCTCAGCCAAATCCCAATGAATGTCCTCCTATAGAAGTAGACATCATTGGAAATGATGATGCTAGCATGTATCGGTTCCTTAATGAGTGCCTTGACAACCTTGAAGAAAATGCTTCTTTTTACCCCTCTATGAACCAACCCATGATTCCTAACATATCATCCCATGAAACATTTTCTTACCTTCATCTGGAAGTACACAATGGATCTCGGCTACCTACTCAAGGGGATCCTAGATTCTCTCACTAGGTTCCTCCTTAACCCTTTTACCATAACCTGATCACACACCCTCCTATTAACCTTCAACAAACTTATGGAAAAAGGTTTACCATTTTAAGTAAACAAGGTGGTGATCTCACAAATGGACATGAGATTCACAAATTCTATGAACAATTGTCCCCTGATGAACATACAAAGGGAATTGGTTATCAAGATCCCCCTCGTGCTAGGGTGCATCCTAGAGAATTCCTTAGACTTCATAACGATGGAATATTGATCTTTGATTCCCCCTCCCGACTTGGATGTTCTCCTTCCTAAGGAAAAACCACCATCCCCTCCTAACAACAATGCTAAACATTTGGTCATTTCAGGACCCCCTGCTCCCATACCCTCTTTTGAAGTTGGAGAATCCAACCGCTGCAAGAGGCCATATAAATTACATAAACTTAAGTTTCCTCTCCATCCACCACTTGAATGTGAGAGACAATTATATGTCCTCTTAAACCCTTACCTCATCGTAATAATTTGGTCATTTGTCCTAAGGATTCTAATGCACCACATTGTGCTTATCATCATGTTCTTGGCCATAAAAGTGATGAATGCCACCATTTATGTGAGATACTGAGTAAGTATCACTTCATCGGTATTGAGTGCTACCCTATTGACCCCTAAACCCACTCTCATGCACCTTTCTCCTGTAATAGTTGTAGACCATGTCCCTCTCACTATTACATCCTCTGATCACCTACCTTGACTCCCTCTAGCCTTCCACTCAGTGGGAGCGAGAGGTTGCTAGCCCTATCCTAGTAAGGCAATTGTCTTTGTCCCTTGGATTTGTTGTCCACCTCCCACTTTTCCCCACCAAGATGGGGAGGTGGATGACTCACTTCACGATTGACTCACACTTGCCTTACTAGTCTTGTGTTTGTTTTTGTGTCGTGTATTCCCCATCTTCTTTGGTGTTTTCTTACTCTTTGTGATTTTCTTCTATATGTACCTACCTTCTTCTATGTGTCATGCATGCCTTTGTACTTTTCGCTTTTCCTTTTTCCCTTTGCCTTTAATTTAGGGATGATGCAAGGCATTGAGACCGCAATGTCTCCTTCACGTTGAACCAAATGAACCTCATTCCCTTTTTCACTTTCGCCTTCATTTGGGGATGATGCAAGGCATTGAGACTGCAATGTCTTCTTCATGTTGAACCAAATGAACCCCTTTTTATTTTGCCTTTCATTTGGGGATGATGCAAGGCATTGAGACCACAATGTCTCCTTCATGTTGACCCAAATGATGCTCTTTTCCTTTCTTTTTCTTTTGCCTTTCATTTGAGGATGATGCAAGGCATTGAGACTGCAATGTCTCCTTCATGTTGACTCAAAAGGAAGGCTCTTTTTCATTTGTCTTTTTCTTTTTATTGTCCTTTTGGGGATGATGCAAAGCGTTGAGATATCCCATGTCTCTTCCATGTTGACCCAAATTGACTCTCTTTTTTCATTTGCTTTCGCTCTCTTAGTGTCTTCTTCCTCTCTTACTCTTGCATGTTGCAGACCATCAACAACAAATATTTGGTAAGCTTTTCCATTGAGTTCATCATTCAATATTACTCTCCTTTGAATTGTTTCTCATTTGGGTTTAGCTACCATCAAAGGGGTTTGACTTAGGCAAACCCCTATTCCCTAACCCCCACATTCTCTTGGTCTTTGCATGTGTTTTCAGGTTTTGTATGAATATTTGGTGAAGTACAAAGTGTTGGAGAAAGTACAAGCATCCTACCCAAATCACATCAAAGCATCAAACCCTAAGTGAGACAAAAAGACAAGGTACATGTCATTTTTGGGAGTTTTAGACACAAATTGCTATAGAAAAGAAAAACATCAACTGGGACCCACAAAATCAAGACCTGATTTCTTAGAAAGCACCAAGAGGACTAGGTCACCATTATTGGTGACCTTGTCCTTGTGCTAAGCTTGAAAAAGGGTTTTTGTATTTTTGGGTACCCTTTTCCCCGAAACCTATTCCGACAAATTTTCCCGATAGGAGGACTAGGTCACCCAAGTTGGTGAAAATGTCCCTCCGCTGATTTCAAGCATTTTCCAAAATATTTTGGGACCATTCATCTGCAATATCTCATTTCCAGGTGCACAAGCTCTCAACTCTCCTGTTTCCTTTCTGTTATGCATACATTTAGGTCATTTTAGAGTAGTTTACATTAGTTTAGTTCTACTTTGTTTACATTGCATACATTTAGATTAGTATCATTTTACTTTCAGTTTTTAGCCACACAACACACACACTTATCACAAACTTTATCAATCAATCCTCCCTTTGAATGAAACTGCCAAAAATCTCGTAACCACCTAAAGGCAAGAGTGCCATTCCTACACACTAAGAGCTCCTAGGGTGAAAAACCCTAAGGGCCTAGTAGAGAGAATCCTTTCACCCTAGGTGCCAGAGTTAAATTTTTGGTGGTTCACTTACCAAACCTTTGGATTAAATATTTCAACCAATCTGGCCTTTCGTTACTCGATGCCCGATACACCCAGTAGATTTGAATTTCACAAATTCCTTCAAAGACTTACTTTTAACTCTAACTTTTGGTGATCCTTTGCCAACCAACACCTGCCATAAGCATTAATTTTTCACTTGGGTTCCCAAGCCTGACAGTCTTGGGGCATGTTGTGAGACCACACAACAATACATTCATTAACAAATGAAATAATTTTATTTTTTTTCAAATTAAATATCATAACTTTCTACTATAAGTTTGCTATTTATAAAATAAGGCGCTTATTTAAATAGGTATTGTTGTCATAGTGCAAAAAATATTATTCTTATGTGTACACCTATTAGGTAGCAACATATATGCATTGGATTATTTCATATTAATAGATTTTCGAATCACAAATATTAAATGCAAGCATAATAAACACCTTGCATTTTTGCATGAAATGTGAAGGAATGTTAATAAAATTTAGTGTTAAAATATTGATCTATTTCCATTAGATATAAATTGTATTTTAAATAATAATGTGTTATTTTTATAAGAAATAGTTTTTCATGTTCAACTATTGGTCCATTTGTGTTGGATATAAAATTTAGAGATAACAACCCCCCATTTATAGGGTTTAATAGGCTCATCTAACTTCTCATCTGAGAAAGATGTAAAGGGGGAACCTTTTGATGAGGGGTGGATCTAGATAAATTTTGATGGGGTATGTGTGGAAATTTGGTAATAGCAGGAGTTGACTATGTAATTCATAATCAGGACATGAAAGAGTTGATAGTGGCAACAAGGAAACTAGGACAAGCAACAAACAATGAGGCATGATTTCAATTTTCCCTTTTAGAGTTGGAGATGGAAAAAAAATTAAATCTTCATAATGTCCACTTAGAAGAGGGCTCGAGCAAAAAATCATTAATGTAATTGAAAAAAAACATACCCCAAGTTGGAAGTTAAATAAATGGTTAGGGGCAATTGATAAATATTTGAAAAGATTTTTATTTTTAATTTCTCATGTTTACTAGGAAGGTAATGTTATGGTGGATGAAGCTACCAATGTGGCAATAGAAATGGCCATAAATGAGGCACTTTGGACTTGAAAGAGAAATGGCATGATTTACATAGGGTAAGTTGTTGGAGAGTGTGGAAACATGCAACTGGTTAAATGTGGGAGGACAATTGATAATCATTCCCCCTTAAGGTGAAATGTGGAGGACTAAATATTGATTAGAAATATTTGTGACTAGGGCTTAAAGGAGAGGATGGGTGATTCATTTTTACATCCATATGTAGTGTTTCATAGAGAAAGGATGGACATGATGTTATTTTTGAAGGAAAAGAGAGGGAAATGGCCTTTCTGGGGGAGATGGTGATATTCAAATTGAATTGCAAGGTGGTGATGCATGCAATTATATTGGTTTTGGTTGATACACATACCAATGAATCAACACTCTATTGTGTGAACACATATATAACATAAATATTTATGATAATGATGTTAGACGCATATGAGAAAATAAGGGTTATGAAGAAATCATGGAGGATTTGGTTTGACCATGCTGGAGATGGGGAATGAAGGATATTCTATGTCAAGCCTCACATGGAGTATTTATTGCACCGACAGGAGGAATTTTCCCAAGAATTAATGAGTAATAGAATCTAGCTTGGGTCCCCTTTGTCATCTAGGGATTGGGGATGAATGTGACCCATCATCACAACCATGCTCGACTGGGCATAAATTTCTTGAAAACCCTTATATGGGAGAATGTGAATGGCATGGTGGAGTGGTATTTCACACATGAATTATTTTGTGATGGTGGAGGTGGATGAAGAGGAAGGGTGCTAGGCCAGGGGCTATTTTGTGTGTGTTTGGCCCTCGATCTAGGCATATTTTTTATCTCCTTATGTTAGCATTGAAGGAAGGTAGCAAAATATAACAATAGTAGAAGAAATCCAAGAAGCCATTTTGAGTAGGGCTTCATTTTGTATGGCTTTTATCTAGTTTATTATTAGCTTCCCATAGAAGGGATTACAATGTATGTAAATTTTTTGTAGAATATAATGAAAAGGGTTTAGCCCTCCACAACCACTTTTAAAGATAAAAAAAAAATTAAAGATAACAAAGGTTTATGGTAACCAATAGGTATGTGGTCCATCTAGGTTGCATATAAGTTATATTTTAAATAAAAAATGATATTCTACTATAATGACGTTATTTTTCTGCAAGATCAACAAAGGATTAGTAATACCTGCATGTTAATAAAACATCAAACAATGAAATACATTAGAAAATAAGGGAAAAATGAATGAAACTATAATAGCCTCACCCAATCTTCTCTCCTCCATGGTTCACTTTCATTGTACCTCCTCAAGCTTTGGTATGATAAATAGATGCCCTCAGATTGTGTGTGAGCAAAACTCTAAAATGTCTAGTCTTGACAAAGCATTTTGAAGGATTTAATAAAACAAACTATATGCAAACTAGAATTCAATCCTAATGTGAAAGTAATAATGGAAGCCTAAGATGATATGATAATGAAGATAATGCAATTTCTAAAATCATAAGAGATAATAATGATTCATCGATCCCGAAAATGAGATCAAGATTGTCATTTTATAGAAAATGCAATCTTGAATGGACGGATGAGATGAAAGATTGAGGAATGCCCTAGAATCAAAGGTCAAGATTCAATAAGGCAACTCTCAATTAGGGTTAGGGAAAAATGCCTACATGTGTGAATAAGATTTAATTAAATGAGTTAAATCAAGACTAAATGTGATAGTTGAGATGAAATTAGTAAAAATCATAAGACGAGGATGAGATTTTAGAAAATTAGTAATTTTAGCAATTACTTGATTTGTAGAAGAATAATTCCATTTTGAATTAAATTAATTCAAAATAGGGATTTTGTGAGATAATAAGTAATTGATTTTTGAAATTAATTACTAAATGAAGAACCAGTTAAGTATGTGATATATTTTTAAATGATTTTGTTTTATTTAAAAATATAGAAGTGTCACATGTCACAATTAAATAATTAAAAATAATTATTTAATTTACAAGAAGTAGTTAATTAATTAAATAAATTATCAAATCTATTTAATTAAGAGGATTTAGGAATTAGTGGCACATTAAATAAATATATTTTAAATATATTTATTTAATAATCAGGAGGACATTAATGATAAGGATTAATTAAATAAATAAGATTTTATTTAATTGCAAGAAGACTTTGATAATTAGTGACATATTAAATAAATGAATAAGATTTAATCATGAAGAATTAGAGATTATGAATTAATTAAATAATTATAAATTATTTAATTAATAGTTGAATGTGGGTTAGAAACATAATTAAAATGTTATAATCATGTTATGATGGAGGGTGGTAAAATAGTGGTCACAGGCCTAAGTCATTTTTAGGTGTCTACATTTGCCCCTCTTTGTCATAATGCAACTTGTTGCATTGTGGCAAAGAAAACAAGTCCAGAATATGCCCTAGTGAAGGCACAGAGTGCCTATACCCCCTCGAGAAAATTTTTGAATTTCGACCCGGGGTCAGAAAAATTTGGAAAATATCTTGACTAATTCAATTAATGACCAGAAAAGTAACAGTGCGAACGGTTTCAAAAACAAAGGACACTAAGCAAGCCAAAATGCCAGTCAAAGGTGGTCAAATGAGCCTCCAGTAGAACCTACTAGGTCAAAACCCTAATTTTTAGCCTATAAATAGGTTGAAAAGGTCAATCCAAGTGTCATTTGCTCATTTGTCATATAGAAAATTCAAAAATCAGAGCTTTGAGAGATGATGGTGATTCCAGCGACTACACACCGTGGATATCGCGTGTAGACATTTTGACGACTTGAGGGAGTAGAGGCACCGGTAAGTACCCTATCCAACTTGTCAAAATTTGAATTTAATACATTTATGAGGGTTTTAAGGGTGGGAATCAAATGCGTTGCGATGCAAATGATGTCACGTAAGCCGCAAATGCCTTCGCGTTTGACGCATTTTCTTGCGTCACGACGCAAGTGTGACAGGTAGGTCAGGCTTTTTTATGCGATTGTGCATCCACCAGGAGAAACAATGCAATCGCCAGGTTGTGACGCAATCAATGGCTTTGCGACACATTTGCCATTTTGCGACGCAATTGACAAGTCTAATGACACATTTGCAAAATCGCAACGCAATTGTCAAGCCAAACAATGCATTCGTTGTTAGTTTGTGCATTTCCTAGCCAGAACGACGCATTTGTTTTTAGGTTGCACATTTGTGGGCTAGAACGATGCATTTGAGACATTGCAACGCATTTGTCATGCACAGAGCCGCAATTGAATAGTTGTGACGCATTTGTGGTCAACACGACGCAATTGTAGTTGACCATAGTTGACTTTTGTTGACCTTGTGCCGAGATTAGCTTGGATGTACCCTTGACTTGCCAGTAGTAGTAAACTTTCCATAATGTTGTTCAATATGTGTTAATCCTTGGCCTTTATTGTGCAGAGTCGGCTTGTGCCGATTTATACCCACGAGTTTCGACCGGCTACATATGCCTTCAGAGATCACCTAAGCGATAGACAGAGGCAGCGGCTGATGTCCCTAGGTCTGTACCATGTCACCTATATGCCCATCATTCAGGAAAATAGAGGTTTACTGATAGCTCTTTATGAGAGGTGGCATTTAGAGACCTATTCATTTCACCTGCCTATTGGAGAGGTGACAGTGACCTTGGAGGATGTCTACCGCATTCTCCGTATTCTGATTAGCGGAGAGAGAGTCACCTATGATCCGCATCGAGGGTGACAGGCCCTGTCCGAGATGTATGAGGGTGTTGATGGTGCCCAGTTGGGCATGGACGGTTACGAGATCAGTTGGGACATTGTAGCTGACCGATTTCCTATGTTCGATGCCATGCTCATGACCTTGATCGTCGGATTACTGATCCCAGATCGTCATGGTCACAAATTTCCCCTTAGATGGGGGGATGTTCTTGTTCGCATGCGAGGACAGAGAAATATTTTTGCTTGGGGCCCTGCTTATTGGCCATGCTATATCATCAGTTACATGAGGTTGTCTATCACCAGGGGCACAGTATCAGTTGCGGCACTACCCTCTTGATGATCTGGGTATGGGAGCACATTCCCATTTTTCGACCACCGGTGCAGATTCAGCAGCTAGGTGATGGGATGCCTTACGTTTATTTATATGCGAGATCAGTTAGCCATAATCGTGTGGGAGATACCAGGTACTGGCGTCATCGGATTGATACGATGATCAAATTTGTTTGGAGACCCTACAAAGATTATGTGTAGTGGTCAGATGATGATGGCCACTTATCCTTTTGCAGATAGTTTCGGTATCTGATTGGCCGCACGGTACAAACTTAGTGGATTATCAAGATGTACCTACCCTAGCAGGTACTACGATAGTTTGGGGATCAGCAAGTTGTGCCAGTAGGCACGACAGAGGATGCTTGATCTTCCAGGGAGACCATGTGGGGGCCACCCATATCAGTTACAGTGGCTGAGCAATAGGTTGATAGCTTGGTGGCAGTTCAGTGGGTATGGAGAGGGGGTCCAACAGATCCAGGGATGTCTGCTAAGTTTGATGCCTGGTGGTAGGTTCACAGGCCCATCCCTTTGACAAATCCGGATGGTCCACCGCCGATAGATCGGAGGTTAGTCATTCCACGCATACCGAGGAGAGGTCGGGGTGGCAGAGATGGAGGGAGAGATGGTAGAGGTGCTGGGGGTAGAGATGGAGGCAGGGGAGGAGAAGGAGGAGGCAGAGATAGGGGAGATGGAGGAGGTGGAGGAGACAATGGGGGTGGAGGAGATGGGAGGGGTGTGAGGAGGAGGAGGGATGACAGAGGGTGAAGGCAACCCAAGAGAGTCAGGCAGAGAGTGGGTGGTGTTCCATTGTCACCCATTCGGGAGGAGGGGGAGGAGAGAGAGTTGGAGGTGAGGGCAGAGGAGGTCAGACTGGGAGAGGAGGAGGTGGAGGTGAGGGTTGAGGAGGAGGTGAGGGGTGGAGAGGAGGAGGTCGAGGTGAGGGTAGAGGAGAGAGCAGAGGAGGATCCACTTGTTGGGGGACACCCTCTTGATATAGATGTGGAGGAGGTTCGGGTCGAGTAGGAGAGAGATGAGGAGGAGGAGGAGGAGGAGGAGGATGAGGCAGATCAATGACTACAGGAGCGCATGATCTTCGAGGATGATGAGGGTGATAGATCACCCATTTTTCCTGCCGATGCCACCATTGATCAGTGGATCGTGGACTTGCAGAGCAGACTTGATGCGGCCTTGTCTCAGAACAAGGCCTTAGTAGCAGAGTTAGAGGTCACCCGAGGGGAGAGAGATCAGGCTGTTCTTCGATGGCAGGAGTCAGAGTGGTGGGTGATAGAGTTTGCAGAGCTATGTTCAGGGCCGACTGAAGATATGGCCAGAGAGTTGGCCAGGATGGAAGAGAGCAGAGGGCAATACAGGGCTCTATACGAGCAGGCCGTTCCACCAGATCGACGAGACTCAGGTTTGTCTCGATCCTACAGTAGGACAGGCAGTGGCAATTGGACACATAGCAGCAATAGATCTCATAACAGTAGTCACACCAGTGCTGGGGGGTCCATTGCATCAGGGCAGTCATCAGGCCATAGATCTCATAGCTCTCATAGGCATTCATCAAGCCAGAGTCACAGATCAGAGCATGGGCATAGATCAATATCCTCAGGGCAGCAAACAGGGCAGAGTCAGCCTCCGATTACTGATCCTACAAGATCTCAAAGTGAGACACTGGAGAGGACACCTATTCAGGTCACTTTTCACTTGATGGGTCATCCACGGTCACCTCGTAGTTCACCTCCATGAGACGGAGGAGGGCCTTCCTAGGACTTGCTTTTAGACACCTATATTTTTTTGATATGTGAGCCTGCGAGCTCCATTTTTGGGATATAATATGACTTTATCCTATGACATTACATGTTTTTGAGATTATATATATGCGATGCAGTTTTGATGTGGCCTATATCATGTTATGCGTTATGGTATTCTATGCTTTTATGAGATGCTTATGTGATGCTTTTATGATGCTTTGAGATGTATGGATATTATGCTTATGCTTATGAATGCAATTATGGATGTGGTTATGTATGCATTGTGTAATGTGATGATGATGTGATGCTGATGCAAATTTTTATTTATGATGCTTATATGTTGATGCAAATGATAGGGTCTATGCAATGTGAATTATGGTATTTGATTTATGCAGATGTGAATATGAAATGCTCATTCCATTATGTATGCAACTTTATTTTTGTATGTCATAGGATATCATTAGAGAACAATAGAAGAGAAGACGAAGATGGATGTTAGTGCAAAGAAAGATATGCATGTTAGTGCGGAAATTAAAAATCCTTCAAAGCTTTGCTATAGTGCTATTCTAGTTGTTGCTCTTTAATCATCATTGGGCGAAAATGTTATGATGGCCGAAAAACTATGATATGACATAGATCAATAGTGTGCAAGGTCAAACCATCATGTAAATCAACAGTCGTAGACAAGGATGATCATGACTCTTGCAAGGAACACAATTGCCCCTAGTCAATCATCATGACCAATCGCCAGAAAAACCAAACTAATCATGAGACATCGCTGCTTCTCTAAATCTTGATGATAGGATATCCTTGAGAAAATAGCCACATGATAGTAAAAAAAATAGATAGTAAAATCATCCTACTACGTTGTTGCTTCTCTAAATCCTGAAGTCAAGACATCCTGGAGAAACTAATAGTAGAGTGAGAAGCAAACAATGATAGTCATCATGATATGTTATGGTTCCTAAGACATAAGGAACTAATATCATGATAATTATCAAAAGACAGAAATTTTTTTTGCCAAGTGTTGTCAAACGTCAAGCGATATCAAATTCAAGAAGGACACATCCTAAATGACGTTGATATCTAGGAGATCGATTCTCAGAGTTAGGAGAATCCATCAAAATGCTAGATGGTGATGATGATGCTTAGGAAGGACACATCCAGAAGCATAAAGAAATTGATGAGAGTTGCTCTTCAGAAGGACACATCTGAAGAAGAACCCAAAGTTTTGCCATGATAAATTGTCTTGATATGATATTAACTACATGTCATTGCTGACATGCTGAATTGACTGAAAGTGTTTGATGAAACAAATTTTTGATAGATTGATAATTCAAGATTGACATAAGATTCGCTTGATTTAAAGATAGTTTGACGTGTGTGAATGTGTGGTGTCATGAACCCTAATGGACTGACCTAGTGCAACCTCGAGGGTCCATTGATTGATGGCCTTGCCTACGTCATGCACTCAGAGACCTTGTAGTTCGACACGACCAATGACATTGTCTGAAGGACAGAAGCTTGAATCATGATTTTATTTTGTGACGAACCTAGAAGGACTGACCTAATGTCTCGGGGATTCAAAGATGAATCTTGCCTACGTAGCAAATATGCAGAGACAACGTAGTTTGGACATGGACAAAAGATTGATTGACGTGATCGATTGAATTGATCAGATTGACTTTGATTTTGGATTTTGACATTGATTTGGATGTTTTTGTATTTTCTTAGGATGCTTTCAAATTTTTAGGTCTTTTTTCAGGACTTTTTCAAATTTTTAGATTTTTTCAAGACTTTTTCACATTTTTAGGATTTTTTCAGGACTTTTTCACATTTTTAGGATTTTTTCAGGACTTTTTTAAGAATACAGGATCATGTGCGGTACCCACTGCAGTTGCATGATAAAGGTCTTGCCCCCAGACAAAGCGGGGATTTTCCGGGCTCAATGGTATGGAGATAGGTGGACGCAAGGCAAAGGCAAGGATATGTAAGGGGTGATGTCAAGCAAATGCTAACCTTGGTCGAGATTGACAAGACTTAGGATGGATGTCGTGAATGTGCCAGACCTTTGTGATTATGACAAATGGATAAAGGTTGATTTGAGTAATAGTAGATGGCGAAGCGATGATCGACTACGCATGGTGCCTGTTTGCCAAGTTTTCACCATGGTACTTATCCAAAGTGCTTGTTTGCTAGGTTTTCACTATTGGATGAATTCATTTCTTTTTACTATTTTTTCCATTTTTTGATTTTTTTTGGTGTCACCAAGACACCTGTTTGCCAGGTTTTCATCAAGGGATGATTTTTTTTGTATTTTTCATTTTTTTTTGTATTTTGTAGGTTTTTAGCCCAGCTCTCTGATGCTATGTGTAGAACTTTCTCACATGTAAACTGTTAATGGGTTCTGTCAGTTGTTCTCCATCAGGTGTGGCCAATTGATAAGCTCTAGAACCAAATGCGACAGTAATGATATAAGGACCAAGCCAATTAGCCTCAAACTTTCCAGGCTTTTCATGGTCCGCCTAATTTCTGGGGTTCTGCATGAGAACCAAGTCACCGATTTCAAACTTTCTCACCATGACTCTTTTGTTATAACTTTGGTAGAGACAATTTTGATATGCCTGTAAATGATTTAAGGCATTTTTTCATCTTTCTTGTAACATTTCTAGCTCATGGAGGCAAGTATGCTTGTACTTTTCATCATCAATTATTCCTTTCAAAGAGACTCGGAGAGAAGGAATTTTGACCTCGATGGGTAATATGGCCTCAGATCCGTAGACCAGGGAAAATGGAGTGGCTCCAGTGGGGGTATGAATGCTGGTGCGATAGGCCCATAAAGCAGGATTAAGTTGTAGGTGCCAATCTCGGCCAAAATCGTTGACGGTCTTCTTCAGAATGCGAAGGATTGTTTTATTTGACACCTCAGCTTGGCCATTACCTTGTGGGTAGTATGGGGTGGAAAAATGGTGTTGGATGTGGAATCGCTCATAGAGCTCACGAACATCCTGATTTTTGAATGGACTATCGTTATCTGTGATGATGGATTGTGGAACACCATATCGGAAAATGATGTAATTTAGGATGAACTTGGATATTTGTTTACCGGTGATGTAAGTGAGAGGGATGACTTCAATCCACTTAGTAAAATACTTAGTGGCGGTGATAATGAATTTATGGCCATTAGAAGAGGATGGATGGATCTTACCCATGAGGTCGAGTCCCCATTGTGTGAAAGGCCATGGAGAAGTGATTGGTCTCAATTCCTATGTAGGTGCATGAATCATGTCACTATGCACCTAGAATTTCTGACATGTTCTGACAAACTGAAGAGCATCTTTTTCCAATGTCGGCCAGTAGTATCCCAGTCTGGTGACTTTCCTAGCTAAGGTTGGACCACTCGAATGAGATCCACATATACCCTCATGTACTTCTCGTAAAGTTGTTTGGGCTTCAACAGTGTCGAGACAACGAAGAAGGTGTTGTCAAAGCCATGGCGGTATAAGGTGTCACTGACGATCGTATGTCTAGCCGCTTTTTAGATAAAGGATTTTCATTGGTTGTTGGATAGGTTGGGTGGGAGGGTTTGGGATTTAAGATAGTCATATATGTCCCGATACCAAGGCGAACTGGGACCAACAATCTCGCACACCATTTCTGACTCTGGAATATCGTATGTAGGCATCAACAATTGTTCCACTAAGAATTCAAATTGTGACACATTCTTAGGCATGTCTAGGAGAGATCCAATGGTAGCCATTGCATCGGTTGCTTTATTATGTGTCCTTGGGATTTGTTCAAATGCAATCATTTTGAAATACATCAGGAAACTATCCACCATTCATTTGTAGGGAAGCAACTTCTCATCTTTTGTGTCATAGTCATCATTCACTTGATTGATGACTAACTGAGAATCCCTGAATACGAGCAATGTCTGAATTTTCCATTTAATTGCTATCTTGAGACCTGTGACCAATGCCTCGTATTCTACAATATTATTTGTACAAGGGAAGGCAATCCGAAATGATTTAGGAATTGAATCCCCTTGTGGTGTGATAAATAATATGCCAGCTCTTGAGCGATGACCAATGTGGGACCCATCAAAGTATAGTTTCCATCATAGAGCTGGTTCTGCGTGAAAAATACTCATCCGAAAAATCAGTTATCAGCGGAGGAGTGGCTTGGATTGGTGCATCTTCCAGTTGATCTGCTATTACTTGACCTTTTATTGCTTTGCGCTCCACATATTATATGTCATGCTCGCTTAATATCATGACCCATTTCGCCAAATGACCTGTCAATGCTGCTCGACTCAGGAGATATTTTAATGCGTCAATCTTTGCTACCAAATGTGTTTGATGGCTCAACATATAATGTCTTAATTTTTGTGCCGTGAAAACAACTGCAAGGCATGCCCTTTCAATGGTTTTGTAGTTGAGCTCATATCCAATTAGTGTATGGTTGATGTAGTATATGGTTCTTTCTTTTTCTTCATGGTCATTTTGTGCCAATAATGCCCCCAATGCATTTGTCGTTGCAGAGACATACATGATTAATGGTTTTCCCTCAATGGGCGGCATCAACACTGGTGGTGTCAATAGATATTCTTTTATTTGTTCAAAGGCTATATGACATTTATCTGTCCATACAAAAGGAATGCTTTTGCGTAACAGATATTGGAATGGTTGAAACTTGTCTGCCAACTGTGCTATGAAGCAACGAATAGACTAAAATCTTCCTTGAAGTGTTCGCAATTCACTGATTCCTTTTGGAGGAGGCATGTCTAGAATTGCTTTTACTTTTGCTGGGTCAACCTCAATGCCTCGTCGCGAAACTATGTATCCCAACAACTTGCCTGAAGTGATTTCAAAGACACATTTCTTTGGGTTCAATCTAACCTTGTAATCCTCAAGCCATCTAAAATTTTTATCCAAGACTTTGAGATGGTCCTTCCTTGTCAAATATTTTTCCAATAGGTCATCTACATAATCTTCCATTAGGATATGTATCATGTTGTGGAAGATTGTTGTCATATCCCTTTGGTATGTGGTACCTGCATTCTTTAGGCCAAAAGGCATGACATTCCAACAGTATGTTCCCCAAGGACAAGTGAATGCCATTTTATGTTGATCCTCTGTTACAATTCAGATTTGGTTGTAGCCCGAGAAACCATCCATGAGAGAGCATCTCATATCCTGCCGTGAGGTCAACAATCATGTCTATATTTGGTAGGGGGAAGTCATCCTTTGGGAAAGCCTTATTCAAGTCTCTGAAATCCGTGCAGATACGGATTTTTCCATTCGGCTTTGTAACAGGAACAATATTGGATATCCAATCAACATAGTCTATTGACCTTATGAACTCAGCATCTAGTAATTTATTTAGTTTAGCCTTGACGAGTAGTGCAATCTGTGGATGCATTTTGTGCAACTTTTGTTTGACCGGTTTGATTCTTGGGATTAAAGGAAGATGATGCATAACCAATTCGGGATCAAGGCTTGGCATGTCAGCATATGACCATGCGAAGTTAACTTTCCTGTCGGTGAAGAATTGTTTAAATTCAGGTTTTTCTTCGTCTGACAATAATGCGGCCAAGAGAATCATTTTGGGATTCTCTGGTGTGTCTATGTTAACTTCTGTTGTGTCCTCAATGAGCATAGCTGATTTTTCCTGTGTTACGTGGAGAAAGTCCAATCCTCCATCCTTAGGCGCCTCAGAGAGGTTTTCACCTTCGGATGCATCCTTTGTTTTTACTATTTTACTGTCAGAAGGTGCCTTTCAGTTTTCACCTAAAGACATTTCTTTTTCTTTTTTAGTCTTTGTATTTTTGCAACTGGAGGATTGCACAGTCTCCCCGAAGTAAGCTGCACAATCTAGATCAATGGAGAACCCTATTTTGTGATTGCCCCATGGAATACCTTCTCTTAGCCCCATGAATTCTGCAATTGCCTTGTCATTCTAAAATATGTCCATCATCGGTGGATCTTGTTGGTCCCAGTCGATCAGTTGTGGGTAAATAAGGGGGATTCCATCATCAGTGTTAGTAAAGGATGGGGAAGATGCGAAAAGTGTGCAAATTGATGCCTCAAGTGTAAAGGCAAAGTTGTCAATTTCCACTTCCGTGTCTGATGCAATGGATGGGCCATACTCCGAGTCAGATGAATCAAATTCAAAATCATAATATGGAATAAAATTATCAACATCATGACTAATGGTTGGCATTTCAGAAGTATGGATAGTGGGCTTAGATAGGTTAGGCTCATGGGTGGGCTCAGGAATGGGGTGGGATGATTTAGGTATTGCCGATGACACTTTATGTTCTTCTGGATTCCAAGGAATGCTTACCCATTCCCTATTTTTGGAATGTCGGTCAATAGGGTCAATGTTATATTCCTGGTGGAATTGTTCTTCAAAGGAAAGTTGGCCAGGTTCCAAGAATAGTTCATCAATGTCATAGTCACTGACGATTTTGTCAGATCGCCATTCCCATTCATTTGAGTCAGTTTCGGTGAGGGATTCTTCGCATGTCTCAACACTTTTTGTAACTGTTACAACCTTACTTGAAAGTTCATGGGTATGTTGATCGTCAGTTTCGACTTGGTCAAACCCTAGCCCTATGTATCTTGGTCTTGCTGTCATGATAATAGGTTCCTGTCTTCCGTTGCTATTCTTTCCAAGGCCGCTTGTGTCGTCGAAACCTAGGGCTTTACATATATCATAGCCTCTACCATAGAGATGCAACGGTAGTGGAGATAACTCTGTTGGGTCCTTGTAGATCCAGTTATCTATGTCAATAATGACTTGGTTACCCATATCGCCCCACCGTGTAAAAACACTTTTTGGTGGAACCTTGAAAGTTATTTTGGGCTCAACTACAAAACATGGACTACCATAGACTTTAGGTGGCTTCGGTATTGTAGTGATACAGTAAGCTGTATTCAATTTGAACTCTCCACAACTAAGGTCCTAGATCTGAAGGTCTTTACTTGGGATGGAGGTCAAAGGAGATGGTGTGGTAGAAGGTGATGGAATGGATGATTTTGTGAGTGTCGATGGGTCAATGTATTTGGATGAGGTGGAAGATGAGGCTTCTTGATTGATGGGTACCTGGTGCTCAGCAGTAGCTCATAGGTTGGTACAATATTGAAATGGATCGGGATCTCCTTGGATAGTGATCTCAGTTCCATCAAAAGGGAATTTTAGACATTGGTGGTATGTGGATGGAATAGCCTTTAGAGCATGAATCCAAGGGTGACCAAGTAAGATATTATAGTGTATGTCATGATCCAGGACCTGGCATGTTGTATCTATGATAACTAGTCCTACCTGGAGTGGAATTGTAATAATGCCTTTAGAAGCGCATTTTTCATCATCATATGCCTTGATGATGATGCTTTTGCTAGCATCTACACATGCATCAAAGAAACCAAGAGCTTTGACCAATTTTAGAGAGCAGATGTTCAATCCTGCTCCGCCATCTACTAGGACTCGTCTAACCTTATGCTTGTGGATAAAGACTTCAATGTGAAGGGCATCGTTATGCGATGGTTTGGGCGAGGAGTAGTCACTGTCCGAAAAGGTGATGTGATGAGGCGAATTCAGGTATCCAACCATAGTCTCAAAGTGGTTGACATCGATGTTGGTTGGGACAGATGACTCTTGCAGTATTTATCTAGGATGGCCTTATGCGCGGGTGAAATATGGAGCAGTTCGAGAATGGATATTTGAGCAGGTGTTTTATTCAATTGCTCAATAATGTTGAACTTCGGTTTTGTATTGGGCTGTCTGGCGGACGGACCAGGTATGGTGATTTTCGGTTGATGTGTAGAAGGACTTGGGATGGTGACCTTTCCTTTACGTGTGGTTACATTGCATTTCGGGGCCTTTTTAATGGTAATGGTATTAACACATTCATCTTTGTCAGCAGCGCAAAGATTGTTGATAATAGTACCATCGGGATAATTGTATGTAGGACGGATAGTATTATAGGCCGGACGGATGTGGTTGGTTTGATTGTTGGTATACTTTGTGCCAGACGAGGAAGCTTTACCATGATCTTGCAGTGGGTTTTTGTGTATGGTATGATCCACATAAGATGTAAATGATTGACCACCCAAATCGATGGTGTGGTTCTCTATGAGGTCTTGCACCAGATTTCACAATTGATAGCAAGAGGAATTTTTGTGCCCTTTGGCATGGTGGTAATCACAAAATGAACTGTCATCCCACCATGATGGCTTGAACTGACCAGGGTCATACGGTTTTGGCTCTTCCAGCGTTATGACGCCGTTTTGAAGAAGTTTCTTCAAGTCAATTTCAATAGGTTCACCCAAAGGGGTGTATGTGCATTTTTGGAATTGTTCGGGTTGACGCAATTGCCTTTGATTAGATTGTGCATGATTGCTTTGGATAGCGCTGGTAGTTGGTGTTGGTGTAGTTACATGTGCGTTTTGATTTTGTACTCCTTTGATTGTGAGTACATGACCTGTTGTATTGATGGTTTTTGCATCAACTACACCATCGTTTGTGATGTGCTTGTTCTTAACCCAATATTTGGTTTTGTCATTTGAGCTACTTGGGTTATTATTTGTGGTGGTGTTGATGGTTTTGCCACCATATTTTAATTCACCTTTGGCAATCAAGGCTTTCTCAAGTTGAACACCCTTTTCAACAAGGTCAACAAAAGTGGTGCAACAATGGACTTGTAAGCCATACCTTAGCGGTCCTAGGAGAGTTTGTACAAACATGGTGACTTTCTCCTTTTCAGGTATTTCTACTGGACATCTGCTTGCTAAGGTTCTCCATCTTTGAAAGAATGGAATGAAAGTCTCTCCTGCATCCTCTTGGGTAAGTCTGCATAAGGAGGAAATGTCGATATCCATGTCAATGTTATAGGCGTAGTTTTCAACAAACTTGTTTGCCAATTCATCCCATGTTTTGATTCCCTTAGGCAAAAGCGAGAACCATTCTAGTGCATGACCTACGAGACTTCTAGAAAAGAGTCTCATGAGATAAGTTTGCTCATATGCAATGTCCATGCAACTAGTGGTGAATTCTCTTATGTGTTCAATGGGGTTTGTTTTGCCTTTGTACTTAGGAAAATGAGGTACCACATATCCATGAGGAAAGGGTGGCATATGCAAGGTTGTGTCAAAGGGATATGGACACAAGTCATGTGACAAGTATGAATTTTTATTGGATTGCTGCAAGGTCTCCACTTGTGTTTGAAGAGCAGCGAGTTGTTGTGTGAGTGCTTCCACCATGGGATGGTTGGTAGAATCACCCATGTTGGTGATAGGGGCAACTTGAGTCCCCAACTGTTGTGATGAGATGTGTTGATTTGACATGGGTTGCCGGTGAGAAAAATGAGTGTTGTGATTATGTGGTTGTTAGAAATGAGTGTTTTGATGAGGGATGTGCTATTGTGTATGGACTTGAGAAGCGTACATGGGGATGTGATATCCTGCCATGTTGGACTGAATTTGAGGACCTTGTTGGTTTTGATTTTGTTGATGTCCAAATGGAGTGAAGGATTGAGGGCCTTGTTGATTTTGAGCTTGTTGATGCCCAAATGGAGTGAAGGATTGAGCGCCTTGATTGCCTTTCCCAAATAAGAGATTGTGGCCTTGAGGAATGTTGGTATTAACCTGTGAGGAAGTGGATTGGGTGCCTTGTATGATAACTCTTCATTTATTTCTCCCAAAAGGGTTGGATGAGTTAGTTGCCATAGTATTTGAAGAGCCTAATAATAGGTTTGCTGATGTACTCATGGAACTAGATGTAGTTCCAAAGAGGTTTGATGTGGTTGCCCCCATTGTTTGTGAAGGGATGGTGGATATTTGTTGGGGGATGGATTGTGATGTGGTTTTGGTTTGGGAAGATGATCCCCCAATAGATGTTGTGTTGGTTGTGGTGGTAGTATGACCAAGGGAGGTAGCATTGATTGTGTTGATGACATTTTGTGAAGAGGCTCCCATGGAAGAATTATGTGATGGTGGAGTGGAAGAAGTTGCTCTAAGAGTGTTAAGATCAAATCCCTTTGGTAACTTAGCCCCTTGGTCAAGGAGCATAGCTAGGAATCTATAAGAGCCATTTAAGACTACTTCTACAAAAGCAACAACTTTTGGATGTTGAGCAGCAGCTAATACGTCTTCTTCAAAGACATCCCCATTTTGATCCTATCGGATAAATGGTTCAAAAATATGTGATGGAGATGATGGGATGTTCATCTCACTAAAAGGATTGATGTTGGAATTTCCCATGTCAAAATAAGGATTGTTCATGGCATTAGGGAATGAATCCATGCCAGTTGTGAACTCAAGAAAGTTGGTGTCTTGTCTAAAAGAATCCACGAGTCTTTTCTTTTTCTGCAATCTAGTTTCAACCATACAAGGTTTTGCTCAACTTGGGATGATGGAGAAATGATCTAAGTATGATACTATGTTTTTTTTTTTTGGTTTCTTTGGATTGTTAAAGGATGCTATGCAATGCAAGTGAGACTAAAGACTTGTGAATGCAAATGGTGTGATACTAAATGGAGATGCCAAATGATATGCAATAAAGGATACTAAGATGTACTTACTAGTGAGAGATCTAAAGAGGACAATTTGGGCAAAAAAAGTTTTTGCAATGATTCAATTTTGGAAGACCAATGGACCATAAAAGGACTATAAATAGGACAAAGTGAAATTTCCACACTAGACTATTGAGTGGGAAATGATTCAGAAAAGATTGACAAAGTGACAAAGGTAATTGGGTCCAATGATAACCTATTATTGAATGCAAAGTTTTGACAATGAATGGTAAGAGTCAACTCCTAAAATTTGCAAAAGTAAGTGTCTAAGGAGATGGTGAAGCTATCAATGCAATCTAATGGAAAGCCAAATGGAAACCTATTGTGAGCCTAAAAAAGTACCTAAAATGCAATGTTTGATAAAAGTTGAGCAATTCAGAGTCTGGTTTGAATAGTAACAGTGAAGGAAGACTTGATTGAATTGAAGACAAGTTGTGGACTTTCAGTTTTTGACATTGAGAAATTGTTTTGATGTTTTTCGCAAATGCGGTATGGCAGAACAAATGCGGCTCACAGATTCGAATGCGGTTTGGAAAGTGTCGATTGCGACACAATCTGGCAAATGTGGGTTGGTATCTATCAAATGCGGCTCAAGTTATTGAATGCGATTTAATGATGGCAAATGCGGCTCTACATATTTCAAATGTGGCTCATCAGAGCGAATGCAGCTTAGGATGACTCAATTGCGGCCCATCAGAGTGAATGCGGCTTGATATCTGGCGATTGCGGTTTAACAGAGCGATTGCGTCGCAATGGACATTTTTTTAGAAAATCGAACACTGTTTTGTAGTTTTGACAAGTTTTTTTTTTGATCCAGATTTTTGCTGTTCAATTTGCTGAAGTCTGTTTGAAAATAGTTAGCAAACACATAAATTAAAAAATTAAGCATATGTTCAAGCAGACTCACTCTTATTAGTCAAAGGGTCATCATAACAATCACAACCCACAACTTAAAATCACGTCGACTCACACAACCATGTCACCCCCTAGAGGGCGCCCGTGTTTTTGTCTTTTCTAGGTGCGTACTCAAGGTGACAGAAGTGGATACTAAATCCCCTGAGCAAATAGTCCATGGTGATTATATGGTGAGTGTCTTGGGGGGAGATTCTTCCCTCCCCTTGCACTGTGATTGAAACAATGTCTGGATATTGACACGACTGGCTTCTACACTATGGTTCTTAGTCAAGGTTTCTGTTCAGCGCAACAAATGATAAACTCCCTCAGGAGACCTCCCAACCTTTAGAACAAAGGTTTTGGGGATGGTTATCTTGCACACTGCTGTCGAATTGCGGACTTTCCCCGAATTTGCTTTTGATTATAGTGGGTTGGAAAATCTGGCTTTTGTTGTTCCCACTTAGGTCATTCCTGTAGGGTGAGTACTTTTTCCCACTACGACAGGCCTTCTAAAGGTTGTAATAAAATAGGAAATGCATGAAAATAAAAATGGATAAGTCTGGCTTTTTTATCACCCAGTAAAGGGGAGAGCATATACCTATTATCCAAACAAACACAGTAAACAAATGTTTAGTTTTAAACCCAAAGGAAAGTTTTCTATTCTAAGTGAAGATATTGCTTCACCAAAAACATGGGGTTCATTTTAACCAAACAAAAGTAAAGTGTGGTGACTATCCTAGATTGATAAATTCCACATTAGATTTTCTATCCTAAGATTGGTAAATTCAGAATTAAGTGTCTATCCTAGGGTTGGTTTATTTTAAACCCAAAAAGAGAAAAAACTGGTTGTGGATGCGTCGGATCTAGATTACAATTGAATAATAGAATTTACCAGTCACTTGCGGTGCGAAATGGAAGATGCGGCTCGACAAATGCGTCGCGTCAGATGCAGCTCGGCAGTTGCGGCTCGGCGGATACGGTTCGGGTTCTGTCGAATGCGTTGCATAATGTCATTTGCGGCTCTACGCGTGGCGAATGCGGTGCATCAGATCAGTTGTGTCACACGCAAAGGCGAATGTGGCACAGTAGAGCGGTTGCATCGCATGAGAAGGAAAATGCGGCGTGTCGTACCTATTCCTGCAAAAAAAATTTGAGGCCGTACAAAACCTACAAAAGTGTGTTAGATTGTCGAGTTCACCAATGTAATGACGTTATTTTTCTGCAAGATCAACAAAGGATTAGTAATACCTGCATGTTAATAAAACATCAAAAAATGAAATACATTAGAAAATAAGGGAAAAACGAATGAAACTAGAATAGCCTCACCCAATCTTCTCTCCTCCATGGTTCACTTTCATTGTACCTCCTCAAGCTTTGGTATGATAAATAGATGCCCTCAGATTGTGTGTGAGCAAAACTCTAAAATGTCTAGTCTTGACAAAGCCTTTTGAAGGATTTAATAAAACAAACTATATGCAAACTAGAATTCAATCCTAATGTGCAAGTAATAATGGAAGCCTAAGATGATATGATAATGAAGATAATGCAATTGCTAAAATCATAAGAGATAATAATGATTCATCGATCCCGAAAATGAGATCAAGATTGTCATTTTATAGAAAATGCAATCTTGAATGGACAAATGAGATGAGAGATTGAGGAATGCCCTAGAATCAAAGGTCAAGATTCAATAAGGCAACTCTCAATTAGGGTTAGGGAAAAATGCCTACATGTGTGAATAAGATTTAATTAAATGAATTAAATTAAGACTAAATGTGACAGTTGAGATGAAATTAGTAAAAATTAGAAGACAAGAGGATGGGATTTTAGAAAATCAGTAATTTTAGCAATTACTTGATTTGTAGAAGAATAATTCCATTTTGAATTAAATTAATTCAAAATAGGGATTTTGTGAGATAATAAGTAATTGATTTTTGAAATTAATTACTAAATGAAGAACCAGTTAAGTATGTGATATATTTTTAAATGATTTTGTTTTATTTAAAAATATAGAAGTGTCACATGTCACAATTAAATAATTAAAAATAATTATTTAATTTAGAAGAAGTAGTTAATTAATTAAATAAATTATCAAATCTATTTAATTAAGAGGATTTAGGAATTAGTGACACATTAAATAAATATATTTTAAATATATTTATTTAATAATCAGGAGGACATTAATGATAAGGATTAATTAAATAAATAAGATTTTATTTAATTGCAAGAAGACTTTGATAATTAGTGACATATTAAATAAATGAATAAGATATATTTATTTAATAATCATGAAGAATTAGAGATTATGAATTAATTAAATAATTATAAACTATTTAATTAATAGTTGAATGTGGGTTAGAAACATAATTAAAATGTTAGAATCATGTTATGACGGAGGGTGGTAAAATAGTGGTCGCAGGCCTAAGTCATTTTTAGGTGTCTACATCTACTTGTGACCAACAACTTAGTATGGGCTGACTACACTTGATCCATGAGGTTTCAAAGTATAATTAGGACAATAAAGATCTCCATGGATGGTAACTTCTCTACCCTCAAAATGAAACTTTACACATTGATGGTAGGTCAAAGCTACAACTTTTAGGGCATGGATCCATGGTTAGCCAAGCAGGATGTTGTAGGGGAGATCAAGGTCTAGCACTTGGTATGTAGTCTCTACAATGATGGGTCCCACTTGAATGGGTAGTGCGATGATGCCTTGTGATACCTGCTCTTGATCATCATATGTACTAATGGTGGTACTCTTTGCTTTCTCGATAGTATCTTTTGAATAGACCAAGTTTTTGATCAACTAAAGGGTACAAATATTCAGACCAACACCTCCATCTACTAAGACTCTTTTAACCTTCTTCTTATGAATAATGACCTCAAGGTGTAAAGTGCGGTTATGAGATGGTTGTGATGGTAGGTATTGTTCCGAGAAGGTGAGAAGATGATTGGGGATATGCCCTATCATCTAGTTTGAAAATGTTATGTATTAATGTCCTTGGGGATAGATGATGAAGATAAAGCCTTCTCTAAGATTTCCCTATGTGCGAGGGATAGCCTCAATAGTTCTAGGATTGATATCTAGACAGGGGTCTTCTTAAGTTGATCTAGGAGATTGTACTTGCTAGGGTTTGATGTAGGAAAAGCAAGCTGTGCCCTAGATTGACATGGGACTGGACTTGGATGATGATCTTGCCATGTCGTGTGGTGACCCCACACTCCCAATTAGGCCCTTTTATGGGGATGATGGTGATGACACTATCATAGGAAGCGACTACATTGGAATAGGTATGCTGCACGTTTATGTAACCCTTAAATTTTCCAGTATCATTTCCTTTGTTGTGATTTGACATGGGGTTCTTGTATATCTCGAGATATTGGTTACTGAATGGTACTTCAATAGATATGTCTCCATTCATGATAAGATCTTGGATAAAATTTTTGAGCCTCATGCAATTCAATGAACTTTGTGTTCCTTAATTTTGTGAAAGTTGCAAAGATCTTTTTCGTTGTACCAGGGTGGTTTATCTTGTGGTTCTTGGTAGTTTTCAAAATTGGGAAGCATTATCAAGTTTGACTCTACCAGTTTCTTCATGATAGTTTTGATAGGTTCTGAAAACTATGTGTATTTGCACTTTGGATAGTTGTTTCTATTGGGAGTTCATCTTTGTTGCATTTCGATGTTATTGATTTGATTGTTTTGTGATGGTGCAATTTCTTGTATGGTTAGTTGAGCGTTATCTATTTGATTGTTTTTTGGCCTAGGATTACTTAGGACCACCTTAGCATCCACCACACCATCATTTTTTACTTTCTTGTTCTTAGCCTAGACACGAGGCTTGTCATTTGAACTATTTGATGGGTGATTATCTTTGTAGGCTTGAGTATTTTCTTGTGAGATTAGAGCTCTTTCAATGTTTAGGGCTCTAGGGACAAGCTCATCATAAGATGTAATGCATTGCATTTTCAAGTGGAAGGATAGATCTGGATCTAGATTTGCTATGATGATCCCCACTTATTGTTCATCGAGAATAGGTCACTTGATCTTGCTAGCTCTTCGCCTCCATTGTTGTAAGAAATTAGAAAAAGATTCTCCTTTTTTTTGTTTGAGAGTATACAAATCTTCTAGGCTTACGTCCATGCCAAGATTAAAGGAGAAGTGATCTATGAATTTATCGATGATTTCTTGGAAAGTTTTGATACCTAGACACAATTGAGAAAACTGGTCGATGGCTGGGCCTATCAAGCTTCACAGAAAGATGCACGTCAAATAGGAATCATTGTAGGTAACCTCCATACACATGACGTTAAACTCTTTGATAAGATCCACATGACTTCCTCTCCCTTTGTATTTATCAAATTTGGGGACTTCAAAACTAGGAGGGAATGGTACCATTGTGATGTTTCAATCAAATGGATATGGACATAGGTTTTGTGTATGCTACATTGTCTTGTGGGTTTGGTGGAGGAGCATACGTTGTGTATTGTGGGATGGCAGGTGGGTTGTATGTGGGATTTTGATATGATGGGGTATTGTATGGTGTGTATGGTGGTGTAGGATATTGTGAAGGTGATTGTGGTGTTGATGTACATATGTTCCTAATGTGTTTGTGTTAACGATGTTCTGTTGTGGATTATATTAGGAACCTTGTTGTTTTTGGGCATATTGTTAAGCTAGTAAGGCTTGCTGTTGTTGTTTAGATTATTTTTGTTGTTGGACTAGTAAGGTTGTTTGTTGCGCTTGTTGTTATTGTGCTACTAAGGTTACTTGATGTTGTTTTTGTTGTTGTGCTACTAAGGCTGCTTGTTGTGCTGCTAAGGATGCTTGTTGTTGTTGCTTCTGCTGTTGTTGTGCTGTTAGGGCTGCTTGTTGTTGTTACTGCTATTGTTGTGCTACTAGGGTTACTTGCTATTGTTTCTAATGTTGTTGTGCTGCTAGGGCTGCTTGTTTTTATTGTGCTGCTAAGGTTGCTTGTTGTTGTTGCTGTTGTTGGATGACTTGCTGATAAGTCTGTTGTACTTGCTGTAAAGCTAAGGCATGTGGTTGCAATGTAGGATTAGTTGGTTGTTGGGATATCTATGATGGGTTTTGTGTGTTGATCTTTTGAGTGGGTTACAAATTATGGATGAGAGGTTGGGGATTCCCTTGGTTTAACATTCCTTGCAAGATGGTGGATTGAGATGGAGGAATGCAAGCTTGAGGTCCCATTTGATTTTGCATGACGTGGGGGACCGAGGGGAAAGATGATGATGGTGCCATTAGGTATTGCAATGGTAATGGCACATTAGGACATTGAGTCAGTTGATTGAAAAGGTTCCCTTGACCAATGTCTTGGGGATTTCCTTGTGTTAGGGATGTGGACAAGATATTACCTTGGTTGATGGGGTTTGTGACCAATGGATTGTTTTGATTCGGGTTGATGATGGATGGGATGGATGTGTTTTGTGAAACCAATGGTGTAGATGAAGCAATGGGGTGGTTGGATAAAGATGTCCCTATTTGTGTTAAGGGTTGACTTTGTGTAAGGGCATTGGCATGTAACCTTGTTGGTCTATTTGAGACACTTAGTCCACACTTCCTTGTGTGATGTTGGGCACACTTGTGGTACTTGTGGGGGTGGATGAAGATGGGTACCCTCGATATGTTGAGGTTGTCATGGATTCAGGAAGTGTAAGTGGTTTATGTTGATGTTGGATGTTCTTGGGAATGGTAGGAGTGCCAAATGTAGGTGTCCAAGTGGTGTTTTGAGATGGATTAGTGTTTAGGGTATCCACAAGCTTGTTTCTTTCAAAAGGAAGAGTATGGCCAAAGTCTTTAGCAAGACTAGCTGTAATACTAGAAATGGATGTTTGATTTAGCCCTAATGATGGAGTTTTTAAGCCTTATGTCAAAGGTTGTGCAAGAAAAGATGGGGAAATTGGAGCTACATTTTCTAAGGCTTGATGTTCTTGCTTGTACTCCATGATTTCTTCCTTAGTAAGTTCAAATGGGTTGTTTGTAACGTCTTCTATCTCATATGGCTCTGATGGAGATGAGGGTTGTTGTGATGGGGTAACTTGAATTCTTGGATCAGATTATTGAGGATTGGGATCACTCGAGGTGACTGTGACTTTTTTTTTCTCCATGATTCTCTTGTGTTGTGATATTTTATTTACCATAAATTTTGGGTCACCTATGGGAGAGTTGTGTTGAGATTTGTAATGTTTAAACTCTCTAGTTGACTCAAATGTAGGTAAAAGGGACACTCTAAGTATTTTTGGAGCAATGGTGATAATAGGAGATGAAAAGATGAATGATGTGGGGAGTGATCTTTGCAAATGTTTTGGGACAACACTTTAGACTTAAGTTTGATGTTTTGATGTTTGGATAAAGGATGTTTATGAACTTGTGAATCTTTAGGGTAGAATTGTGACCTTCAAGATAAACTAGTCCAAAGATGATAAATAACTTAACTAGGTGCATGGAAAAGGATTCATTTCACATATAAAGTAGCTAAGTTAGGATTTGGTTTGATAGATGTTTAAGTAAAAAAGTGTTGGTGTGTTAAAAAGTTTACAAAGTTTGGTGAAGTGAAGGATGAGTTTTGATGAAGGGGTGGATGAAATGTTTGACCCAATGTTGACCTAGAGTGAACCTTTGTTTTCCAAGACCAAGTTAGTGAGAAAGATGCTAGACCTCTAAAGGTAACTCAATCTAAAAGACCAATGTTGACTTAAATGAGGGGTTCATATTGAGCATACCTATCTGGATCATTCATTGAAACATGTCTATAAAAATTCCTTACCAAAATGTTCCTGTTATAGTAAAGAGCTACAAGGTGTCTCTTGATAGCTTTTGGACTATGATGCCTAAGTTTGAAGTGATGGCATGTATACCTTCTCTTGGTGATTTTGATTTTGTGAGAGATCATCTAGAGAAGCCCAAGATTATAGAAAAGAGGATATTTATTGCCATGTAGGAAGTGGTAATATGGGCCTTCCGGCCACAATATTAGCTTGTTCCTCTTGTTTGTATAAGATGTTTTCTATGTTTCTCCACTGACTTGGTGTTTCTAGGTTTGTTTCAAAAGTGAAGCTTCTCAAACTGCTAATTATATTCGTTTGTTCTCCCTTAATTAGTTCAAAGTTTGATTGAATGATAGTGGGCGTAAGGTTAGGTTGTTCAACTAGAGCGATAGGATGCCAAATGGTCATGTGGGGTTCAATTTGTTAATTCATCTTGCTTAAATGAGTTTCTTTTTACCACAAAGACATTGTCTTTCTTAAGTTTCAAACTAAATGTCTATTTCAAAAACATCATAAATTTCACAAAGTCCATTTTGTGAAAATGATGAAATTAGGGGCATAGTTACCTAGGTTAACTTTGGGAAGTATGGATTGAGATGTAAACCAAAATATTTAGAAGTCTCTAAGAATAAATCCTTAGGACAAGCATCAATATCAAGTTTATTTTTCAAAATGTATCCATACTTAGACCAAAGGGTTTGAAATTTTGAAAAAGACTTCTTTATGTTTGTTTACAATTGTTTTTGGAACCAAGCAAGTGTTAAGCTCAGTCTCAAGCATTTATAATCCTAGATAGAGTAGGTACATATTTCTTAGTAGGCTTACCACCATCGAAAGAGATGATTAATCTAAGATGAAATGGACAAATAGGCTATGTCAAGGAAATGCAACGTCTTGACACACCAAGCAAAGGAGTCCCTTCCCCATTTTCTTTATTGCCTCAATAAAAAAATGGACATGGTAAGTAACTTCTTGGAGTGGTGCTACTCCAATGCACTACCTTAAAATACATTTTGGAAATTGGACTTGGTTAGCCACTACAAAAAAGGATTTTCATGACCATATTTAGGATAAACTAGTGCTATACATGCAACAATTTCACTTAATTAAGAGGACTCCCAACCCTTAGAAATATCTGGGTTTTGACATATCACACATATACTAGAGGAGATGATCATTGATATAGTGTAACTACACTAGTTAGTTAGGGACTCTTGTCATGCAAAGTATTTATAGATCATGGGCTGAAATAAAAGCATTGCTTGGGTCATTCCCTCTCACAAGTTGGGAGGTAGGCCCACTAAAGGTAATACATGTTTGAAGTCTAAAATTCCTTTCATTACCCAAGATTGCCAATAAGCGTAAGGGGAGAGGATTAGCACTCCCACTTGAAGAAAAAGTATACAAGTGTGTGTTTCTCTTCACCCAAGATTACATGAAGCACAAGGGGATTGGATACGCACAATAAATATACTCAAGAAATTCAGACATATGTTCATTTTAATCCATCATAGAAAAATGAGTTTGTTTTAAGCACCAATTTGAAGTGTGGAAGTTGTGTTTTTTAATTTTAAACCAACATGCATAATGATGCGAGGGTTCAGTTTTAACCAATTTGAACATTCATTTTAAAGCCCAAAAGAAATCTAGTTTGGTTTGAAAAATATGAAATAAAGCATCATAAATGGGTTATAATTTCCCCATAAGTGTCAAAACACTTATTAAATTATATTCAAATGGTAATATTATTCTTCACTTCAAACTTTATTGCTCCAAACTATAAAACCAATTAGTCTAAAAAGTAGAAAAGAGAAGTTAGTGACATGTAAGCAACTAGATAACTCAAAAAAAAAAACCACATGTCAAAACTTAGGTTTAGTTTCTGTTTACTACTAAATCATGATGTTGAAATCAATTGCATTGATCTAAATTTCATCAATAGCATCGCTCTATTGAAGTTGTGTCACTGTAATGAAAAATTAGATGTGTTGCTCTGTAGTAAATAATGACATCAAATACATCGATATATCAATTGCGTTTCTAAATTAAAAGTTAAGGCATAATGAAAAATTAGCTTAGTGTCGCTATTAAATGTGTGGTGATGAAATTCAATATGCATTTTTAAATTAAATATGTGTCGGTGTATAGCGACGCACCCAAGGTGAGTTGACGATTTATCAATAGCATCACTAAACCTGAAAACATAAGAAAAATGGAGATTTAATGAGAAATTTGTCAGATTGGTTAGTTCGAGCCCTCCTAGTGCCAAAATGTGACCGATGACTTAGTATCATGGGCTGAATACACTTGATCCATGAGGATTTGAAGTATAAATAGTCCACTAAACATCAGTCCCAATATGATCATTTAATACAAAACCAAACTAAGCATCCACTAAAACTAACATATTAAAATATGAAAGTTTCAAAAACACCTATTCTAATCCATTGAAACTTATCCTATTGGGGGAGTGGTGTCACATTAATGTGGAATGGCGACCCTTTCCCAATCCCATGGATAAGTGAGCTTGCTTTGATCGATTCTATTGAAGAGAACCAATGAAACCGATGATAGATGTGTGTGTCAACATGATTTAAAGCTTTAAATTAACATGATGCAAGCTATTTTAACATGATCTATGTTGAGATGATCGATATGAGTGTATGCAAAGCTAATCTAAATGGAATTGAAGCTCAAAAGATTGAAACCCTAAGTTACCATGGAAGCCATTAATGGAAGCTAAGCTAATGATAAAAGTAAATTAAGCTAAAAATATGATAAATAAGTGCTAAATATGAGTGCAAGTGAAAGTAATTTTAACAAAAAAAGTTTTCTCTTAAAAGATGGATCTATTTGTCTCTAAATAGTGACCTATTTATAGGAGTACAAATGAGAAATGGAGGGCTAAGATTGAAAAAGCTAATCAATGGTCAAAAAGTAAGGAAGATGGAGGCATGGATCATGTATTCCCATAAAGGGTTGAGGATGCAAGATGATATTTAATCAAGGGCTCACATTCATCCAAACAAACACATTTTCAAAACTTGCACAAGAAGTCATGTTGAAAGTTTATTGCAAAAAAAGAATATTCCCTTTTTCAAATGAGTAAAGAAAGAGAATATTCTCAAAACATATTCTCATGGGTGAGGAAAATTAGATATTTAGTTAATTAAAACCAAATAAATTGTGTAAAGGAATATTCCCTTTTTGGAGGAATGTGCAAATGAGGAATATTCCCTTGCAAGTGAGGGGATTTGATTTAGTTAGTAATTTGATAATTAAATAAGGTTTCAATTATGAAAATTAGGGGAATTAAATGATATTCATTAAATAAATGATTTAATAAAAAAGGGGGGATAGTGATATGATATAATTTAACTAAATAATTTAGGGTTATTTAATTAAATAAGAGGACTTTAGGGATTAAATTAAATAATTTGATTTATTCAATTTAATAGGATGAAATGTTAGCATGAAAGGGGGTGAATTAACCTAATTAGGTCAATTAGGTTAATAGATGAAAATGATGCGATTAATTAAATAGCTAGGCTAATTTAATTAATTAAGCAAAAAGAGGATGGGTTTTAGGACGAAATGGTGTTAGTATATCAGATTCGAGTGCATGATATCATTGAGGACATTTTTAAGTGTCTACACTACTAACAATAAATAATATTTTTGTTCAACTACTAGGGATACTATGATTAAGTTTTAGTCAAACCTTTTAAAAGTTAATTTATAGATACTTCTCATTAGATGTGTTGATGTGGAAAGTTGCATGACGAGTCTTACCTCCAAACCTTAGTTGTAGATAGATAAGAGGCTAGTTCATATTTAAAAAAAAAGCAAAGGTCCTATGATATTCTGTGTAATCTCTACATGCTTACAAAGTTAGCCCTAACAACTACTGATCCCTCTCCCCTATATTATGTGGTAGATTTCCATGGGACATAAGTCTCACACCATCAAACAACTTTTAATTCACTATTAAGCCATGTTTAGGTTACTCGAAATCAAATACCATGATATGATGGTTGTGTTAACTAGTAAAATCCACCACCATTATTTTGTAGTTTTTAGTCTTTATTCACCACCAAAAATCCAACAATAATGTACAAAGTCCATAAATATATTTTTTGAAATACGTCAAGGCAATTAATGCAAATATTACTAAGATTAGATTCTATAAAGGTTTTATTGTGAAACACATCAAGGCCATCAATACACATATTACTAAGATTAGATTCTATAAATATTTTATTGAGGAATACATCAAGGCCATTAAGATTCATGTATCGATAGGAGATTGTTCGTCCATGCACTAGAAGTAAATTAATTTTTATAAAAAATCATATTTGACTCACCATTAGTGAAGCAACAACTCAACTTGGGAATGTTCTTGTGGCAAATCATCCCCTAGGTCTCCACCTTAATCTTGGGGTGCTCTTTGAGGTTATGAAATATGTTGATTAAGTTATCTTGTAACTCTAGAGATCTATTATGACAATAGATTCTATGTTATTGAGCTCAATCCTATACATGGTGCCATAGTAGCCATGACCAATGATGTGCTTTTGTCTATAGATTCTAGAACTATGAAAGGATTATATAAAAATGCTTAGCTATACCTTTTTTGTCTCATTTATTTAACTTCTATTTAAAATCACTAACTAATTGAGACATAGAAAAAAAGGGAGGGATATGACGTAGTTCCGTCTTTTCCATGATTTCATTCAAGAAATGAGATCCAAACCATGAAGTAACTATCAACCCAAAAGGTGAGCCAAGTCAATATTTGGATCTTGTAATTTCTCCTTTATGCAAGGACGGGGTGGTGAATCAAATCACACTTTGGGGAGAACTGAAAGTGGCAATTTACAACTCTAAACCTAAGTCTACAAGATGAAATGAAGAAATAGATCACAAAACAAAAGGAAAACATGGATTTTTTTTGGAAAAATTGAGAATAAGGAATGTTGTACACCTAGTCAAAGCTTGTTGTTTCTATAACCTTATTAGGGAATCATTCACTAGGAGGTGAATGGGTCATAGTATACTTGTCTAGGAGGCTTTGAATTTGGAAATGCAGCTCGTCAGCTATGAAAATTTGTTGCCCCTAAAACCCTAACAAGGACTCATTCGCCAGGTGGCAAATGGGTCCTAGTAGGCTTTTCCGAAAAACTATGAATTTGATCTTGAAGTTCCAGACTTGCAATTCCTTCCTACCTCTTGAAATTCCTTCATTCATATTTGGATATGCTAATAATTTTCAAACCAAAATTTGAATTTTTTTGGTGGATGGGGTCTGCCTTAGTCAAACCCCAAGTTTGGTAATTAAACCTTGATGATAAATGAAAATTTGATACATGAAATGTGTGTGCAATCTTAACCTTAAGTGTGTCTAATATTAAGATCTCTAATAATGCAAAAAACTCTAGCCAATTGTGTTAGAATAAGATCCTAGAATGAAACATGAACAATGCAAAGGACCTACTTTAAGAGATCCCAAATCCCCTTAATGAGTCACAAAAATAATTATACCTTGCTTTAGGCTACAAATAGAATGACCATATAAGATGGAATCACTTAGGAGACAAGTCATTAGGCTTGGTTGAATGTGTTGTGCATCTCCCCAAAACCTAGAATCCATCATGATTCTCCATAGGCATCTATCATCAATCCTTCAATAATGCTTGATCTTTGATAACAAAATGAGCTTGAAGACTATAATGCTACTCCAAGACTTCACTCTTGCTTACTTCTTAAATTCTTGATCTCATAAAAAATATCTCTATTGCAATCTCTTAATCGCTTCATCTAGTTTAAACATAATGAAATGACCAAGTGTATTTATAGATAACTTAAGATTAATTCCTAAATTCAAATAACACAAGCCGACATCAGATCTAGGATTTGAAATAATTAAAATACCACCAAAAATATATCCCAAGGGGGGATCCTAAGTTAAGTGAGGACCCATTCGCCATAGGGTGAATGGGTCCTAACATACTTAACTAGGACAATTTTTGGGGGATGTGAAATGTCATGTCAAAAGGGAGTCCTATGACCTACTGAGGACCCATTTTCCATGTGGTGAATGGGTCCTAGGTCACTAGCCTAGGACACATTCCTTGTAAAATTAAGTGTTGTGTAATATTATTTAATATTGTCAGGTCTTATCCCTCAAAAAATATAATTAATTCAGCTTGGATTTGAATTAAAAGGGCCAACCAACTTTAATTTAACCTCAATTAATTAATAAAGCCCTAGATTAGTGTGAAAGTGTCAAGATACACTTTACAAAACCCTAAATAAGGCACCATTAAGTTCATTTTATTATTAATTATTCATTCCCAAATTAAGTGTGGAAAAGGGTTACTTTTTTCTACACATTACACTGATTAGGACAAAACATTATCCATATCTATTTGATGATTTCTATAAAATTTAGAGCCTCACTAACTTAAACCTTTGTGGTTAAGGAGGAAAAATGAACAATACATGAAATGGATTTATTTGAAGTAGGAAAAAGGGTACATAACATGCACAAGGGATCTAAAATATGGGGTTTGTAAAATATATTGGTCCCATGCAGGGCTATGAGGGAATTTGGGCTAGCATGGACTAGGATAATGGTGAAGGGTACCACAATAAGACAAGTCTACTTCTTTTTTATATTTTCATTCTCGAAGCTTTGCTATGGTGAATTTTCTAACCTACACTATAGTTGAAATTATATGATATGCAAGCCACTCCACTTGGTTTACATTTCTTGCACCTAATCCATTGTTCATATATTCTCCATAATATATGATTTTTATAAGTGAAATTTTTAACTAGATGGACCAACCAACAAGATTGATGCTACCATTCAAATAATATTACATAAATACCAAGAGTATTTCTTTCACAATCTTCCTAAAAATGTTTCAATCGAACCCATTACATTGCACCTATGGATGGAGAATCCCATATTATATTTCACATCACCAATGAGCATGATACCATCTTTTGAAATATTAATGCATTCTACGTACACACCAACTTTGACATGGGTTACATATCTGCCATTAGTGTTACTGGGAGTAGATTCTATGACTTCTGAGATGGTTAAGTAATTCTTGAATTTTAGAATAATTTATGTCATTTCTTAAATGTAATCTATGCCTAATTAGACTTAATTGTATGGTAGAATGTGGTTAGTTATCAATGAGATATTTTCTAGGATTTTTTTTGTATAGCATAAAGAGAGTACACATATTTCTTGTATCTCTTTGTGGGTATATGTTTGTAAGTGGTAGGGACAATTTTAATATTTCTATAGGTAGATGTATAGTAAGATTTTAATTCTAAGGTTTGAGCTTAGTAAGATCTTAATTCAAAAAATTATATGATTAAAAAAAAAAATTCATAGATTTGATTTTATTAAGAAGCTTTATAATAAAATTAATCTTGATAGTTTTTTAACATGCATTTATTCTTGTTTTACCTTTCATATTAATTATGTACACATGAGAGAGAAGAGAGATTTTTGGGAAGATGTAAACGAACTGAAAACACACATTATATACATTGTGTTGGTCTTCATTTACAAAATGTTCCTGGTTTGTTAATGAGATTGTCATGGGAAATAAAATCATTTCAAGAAGCTAATTCCAAATTTAATAAAACAATCTCATTGGTGGATTTTTAAAAATCATTATTTATAGTGATGACTAATTCCTTGCAAATTTATATATGTAAACTTAGGCTTTCTTATGCTTTTTTCAAAGTTGCATGTAGGGCTATTTCTATGCAAAATGATGATGACAAGCCTATGACCAAGGATTTAACACTCGATAGTCACCAATGCCTTGTGGTAGACTAGGTCTAGCATTTTTCAAATGTTGTTGGACTCATTCATTGATGTCTACTTACTCAAGATGGGAAATTTATCATTCTTGGGGTACTTTGGCTTTTATTTATGTGAAAAATGATGATCTCATGAAAATGAAAGGTGGTTCTATGTTAACTAGGTTAATATTTATATTTATAATAATTTTTTTTAATTATAGTCTAAAGTTGCCAAATTAATTAATTTACCTAATTTATTTATTTTTATATCGAAATAATTACCAAATTTCAAATGTGTAGGCAATTCTCATTTGTGTGTCCAAATCTATATTTTTTTCTTCAAATAACATATTAAAGTTGCATAATTTTCCTTATCTAAAATACTTTATGAAATAGTGTACCTACTCTCCAAGCTCTTTGGATTGAACTCTCCCCTTTCATATTTGAAAATTTGCTAAAAAAGAAACAAAAACAAAGAGAAAAATAAATAAAAAGATTAAACATATAAATCATAATCATTATTTATTATTTATGGTTTGAGATGAAACCATGAGGGAGCTTATAAAGACTTCATTTAGTGAAATTATTTGTTTTTCTCAATTTTGTCAATGTTCTTTCTCTATTGATTAGTTGGTATGAAGGTGATTCTATAGCCACTATTGGCTCATAGTTGCAAATGAAATCCGAGCTCTATAGGATCTCTACAATCTAAAATATTCTATATTGCATTTTAAATATTTTGGAAGATATGTCTATCTTCAACACAATATTAAAATCATGAGCTAAAAAGTCAAAAGCTAGAGAGAAGTATTGCCATTTTTTAGAGAGAATTATTCTATTTTAGACAAGAGAACTGAAGACTACCCTTAAGGAAGAAGGAAAAAGATAACCTAGTCACACTTTTGCAATCATATGTTTATAAACATTGCATACACTATTGCCTACAATGTAGTTGCTATCATCAACATATACAATTGTTAGCATAATATTACCAAATACAAGATAGGAGTAGTTAATGCCTTAATGACTGCAAGAGAAAATTCAACATTGCAAACAAATAAAAAAAGACATTCAATCATGAAATTTAGATTTTAACATAAATAAAATAACTTGATATAACAAGTTATTTCAACATTTGATCACTATAATTTAATCTCAAAGATTCTAAAACTAATTCTAAAAAATATTTCAAATATAGTTCTTTGTTGTCTTGATATCTCTCCAATAATGAATTGTTAAAATATTCTAATTAAAAAGGTATTTAATTTGTAACATGACAACTGTCAATATATTAAAGATTAATATATGTAAAAAAATTTGAAAAATAAAATAATATTTCTCATACATTTAATGGATTATACTCTAATAATTCCATATAATTTTCTAATGACATAACCTTACACCATCTTTTCATGCAAGTGCTAATATATTATTTAAGATATAATTTACTATTCACATAGCTTTAAAAAATAAAAAGGATAGAGCTCTTCCTGTTACCACTGTTCCAAGTTTGGGTATAAAAAGAAATTAGAGTGCAGCTAACTGATATGATTGGGAAATGCAACAAACGAAACACCAATTTTTTATTCTTACCATAAGATTTTGATTTACAGAAATCGTTGGAAAGCGAAATAATATTTTCATTCATAAAATGTCTAGACACTCTTGGGCAGGTCCCTTAGTGTAATATACATAAAGGTTGCAAAACTGCTGCCCAGTTATTCAACTTCATAACTGCTGCATGTTTATTCAATTTCAGATCTACCCAGTTATTCAACTTCATAAATGCTGCTTGTTTATTCAATTTCACAACAAGAAAGATAACTGATTCATTGCATTCGAGGCTGCAGAAATGCACAAATTCCACAGTCAAAGCTAGTTCAATAACGAAAGCTAATCAATGGACAGATTTAAAAAGAGGTGGAGGACTTACCTGCAGTGGAGAGAGCCCAGTTGCTATCCTGGACAACGTTCCAGAAGAAATACCCCAACAAGTTATTTTGTTTCGCATACTCCACCTTGGCTACAACAGACTTTTCGTTGTCGTAGCCAATCCATACAAGCCCAGCATAACAATAGGCTGACACGGTTGTCGTATCATAAACCTCGGTGGCGGCGTTGTTACTGATAAAATCCTTAATCTGGGCGAAGCTCAATACATCGGGACTGCCTGGACCGCTGGCCTCGGCTCCTATTCCCACATTCTCTGCGCTTTTCAGCGTCCACGAATATCCATACATGGGCATTCCCACTACAATTTTCTGCCCAGGAAGACCTGCATTCAACCACGACTCAACGCCATAGCTGGTGCTAAAATCTGAGTTGGGATCGTAGAGAGCCGCGTGCTCTCCTGTGATGTTAATCCGATTTGGGCTGGTAAAATCGTAGGTCATAATGTTCACCCAGTCCATATTGGCAGTGATAGAATCGATGGGATATTCTCTCACTATGCCCCACTGAAAGAACTGGTTTGAGAAATAGACGGCAGCGGTAAGCAGCAGAGGATCCTTGCCAGAGGCTGCAGCCTCTCCATTCACCGCTGCTTTCCATTCCACGAACAGCTGCCCCCAGTTATCCATGTCCGCCAAAGTTTGGGGGTACTCCCAGTCGAGATCGAGCCCGTCGAAGGAATATTGCCTGGCCAGAGATATGGCCGAACTAATGGACTTTTTTCGCAGTGAAGAATCGGCAGCCATTGTGGAGAAGTCGTCCATGTTGGAATTTCCTCCGCCAATAGAAAGCAAAGTTTTCACATCGGGATTACTGTTCTTTACTGTGCTGGTGAAGAGTGCGATGCTTTCCTGGTTGCTTGCAGAGACGGTGACCTCATACGTCTGCGGATTTAGATCTGCGAATGCGTAGAGGAGATGGGTGTAGAGAGAGGCATCTACAGAGGAGGGAGGGAAATAAGAGTAACTGTAGGCAGGCCAGTACCCCACTTTCACGCCAATGGCTGTGGGGCAAATTAACATGACGGTTATGATCAGGACTTGCAATTCGCGCTCCATTATTCCAAGGCGGGTGTAGAATAACGAAATGTACTTAGGCCAGACATGGGATTAGCTATTTATATATAGAGAGCGCTACATGGCCTGTATAGTGGTGCCTGAATGTGATCCCACCGAAATCGCAAGCGCCAAACTTGACTATAAATTATTAAAAGCTACACCACCATATGTAAACAGTGGGCTAGCTATAAAGAAGATTTAGTAAACAACAAGTTCGGCCGTTCTGAGGGCCGGGCTTAAAGAGCACACTCTAAGCTATGACTTTCGGTCAAATGTCCGTTTTCCGTTTGCATTTTCGTTTCTGTTTCCGTTTTCTCGTGTCACTATCATTGTTATAACCGTCACGGTTAAGTTTTACCATTTTAAAAAAATCCTTTAGGCAAACGCGTTTTACATTGCTGTATCGAGCATCGTCCTTTCCCGCCTATTACGTTCAAAATATGACGAAAAATAAATTGACTGGATCTCCGTACGAAGAGATTAGTACGTAATGGAGTGAAAAAAATTCTATTGAAAGAGTGAAGTCTTTTCCACTTTTTCACTTAACAGTGACGTATTCCTACTCTTTAAAAAGAAATCAAGAGTTATATTGCATTACTTTTTAAGTCTGACTTTTTTATTTTATTTATTTTAGTAAATCTTTTATTTTTAATTTTTCAGTTTTAATTTTTTTTAAATTAAAGTTTTATATCATTTTATTTTTATTTATGTTTTTTTATCTTTTTAAAGTTTGTTTATTTTAAAATATAATTGGAATATTAATTTATTTTTAAAAAGAGTTTATTTGAATTTTTAAATGGTTTCTCATTTTGTCAATAAAGGGATTTTCATTAAGTTTAATGATAATAAGTTATTTAATTTTAATCATGATATTTATGTGGATAAGTAAAATCTTTTTTTTTAGTAGACAATTACTTGTTGAAGAGCTTGTTAATGTCACTTCTTCAACATAATTATTTACATATTTTATAATCGATTGCTCAAAAATCCTTTACTACATAGATTCTTCATGACATTGGTACTATGATTACCTCTTTTTTTTTGCAAGGTGAATCTTCTCTTTGTAACCCACTCAATCTTGCTCTTTCATTTTCCCTTCATCCTCTCATCTTGAGGTAGATCCTCATAATGCCTACATCTCTTGTTGTCACTTCTAGTGTGACCCCCACCTCTTATGTTCTTGTAGTACCATTTCCACCTCTTCGTCTACAAGTGAACCACTTATCTCTAATCCCACTAATTCCTTTCCTTCTTGTGTGCCTACTAGTATTCTACTACTAGTGATATCCCCTCCTCTCATTGTGTTAGTGTTTCACCTTCCTCGCCTTAAAGTGTTGCTTACCATTTGTTTGTGTTGTATCATTGCCTCTTGCTTCTCATTGTTTCCATAGTCCTTTCATTGTTACCCATGCTACTACTACTATCACCATCCCCACCTCTACTCTAGATGCACTAGTGTAGAAGTTAGATAGTGTTGATAAGAAAGTTGATTTTATTCCCACTAACCAAGACACTATTACTTATACTTCAACACATAACATACATCTTGTATTTAAAATTTTTGCATATTCATTCCTTATTTTTCTTGTGGCACCTTACTTTGAGTTGTATCATGGTAAAGATGACACAATTAGTCATAATTCTTTAATACAACATGCCTAGACTATGCTTATGATTACAATTTTTTGACTAAGTTATTTTCTCACACTCTTCATTTCTATATTATTCAGTGGTTCTATTCATTACCTCTTGGCTCCATTCATTCTTTCGATCAATTAGCTACAACATTGCTTTGCCGTTTCCATAGCATTAAATAGACTTCAAACCTATTGTTTCAAATTTATTAGAGTGTTCTCAAGGCTCTAATGAGCATATTGATGATTATGTCATTTTATTTAAATTACTTTGTGCTAGAATGAAACATCAACTTCCTAATTACAAGTTGCAAATGATTTTTTTTATATAAGGGTTTACTATTCGCTATACATGTGATAGTGCTTTTTTGTACAATTATGCTTCTTTCATAAATTTTTGTGCTCATGTCAAATATGTCAAATTCAAATTACTTATTTCTAATGGTTTGAAATGTGGGTCCTCACATATGTATTCTATACCATCTTACCATCTTACCCTTGGATGATCCCACAATAGTGGTCTACAATTTTTGGCCAAACTGGACACTTAAATTATTATTTTTAACTAAATCTTCACATTCAGGCACCTATAGCGGCTAAACCATGAGGAATTTGAAGATGATGCAAACTAGATTCTCGTCACATTTTCTTTGTAGATTCAAAAATTTTGGAATCAGATTGCACTTCTTTTTCCATCTCCCACGAAAACTAGTTTTTTTTCAGAAAATAAAATTTTAAAAAAGTGACACTCACCATATACAACATAACTTTTTCTATATGAAGGATAAAATTCTAATTTTTTCGAATTTAGATTTGTAACTATGATACCTAGCACTTTCATTTGGTCTCATAGTTTTTATTGAATATTTTTTCCTTAATCAAGTTTCAAAGTCAAACCAATTGCAATTCAGACATAGGCAGATTGTATACAACATAAATTTTTCCGTATGTATCAAAATTCAATTTTATTTTTTTAAATGGATCAAGGACATCAATACCCAGCACAAACATATTTTTAAATTTTTTATTTTGATAACTTGCTATTTTTCCACATGTGCAAAATAGAGAGCTTGATTTTCAATGAAAAACCTATGTTTAATAAAACTAAAAAAACACATACATAATAAAACCAAAACATATTAAAATTATATTCGTTGGATAGCTCATTCTGAGGACTACCTTATTCTAGTTGGGTTTGTGAAGATTCCTCCATTTTCATCCTCAACCCGAGCTCCGAAGTGCCAAAATTTAGGTTTTTTTGTGTCTCAGATGGGGGATGAGGGATAAGGGAGGTTCATACAAACCCACAGGGGTTGGAGCGAACCTCTAGAGGTTCGCTCGAACCCCTTTCCTATGCATTTATTTTATTTTTTTGGCGGCCAAGATTCAAAGGGGTTCGCTCGAACCCTGGTTCAAGCACACCCCTTATTGGTTCGGTCGAACCAGTTGTTCGTACAAACCCCTAAAATCACTTTTTTTGCCTTGGGGTCATTTTTTGTGAGTTTTACTTCCTCACCTAAATTGTAAACCACTATTGTGGCTTCACCCCCTTCCAAGTTGAAAAGGGTAATCATAATAAAGAATCTAAACCTAACACTAATTATATGCATACTACTTCTAACATTGTTTCTTTTTCAGCATCAAACAATTAGGAGATTTATAAAATTGAGTAAAACTCTAGATTATGTGATCCAAACCCTATTGAATGATAATTTGGTTAAGCTATTCCCCTTATTCATCCACTCAACCCATCTAGAGGGTTACATATGAAATGAAATGAGTGCACTTTTTTAATTATTATCCTACCCAAAAAACTACCATAGACAAAAATCAATTTAAAACATAGTTAACATATTGTTAAAAATAAAACATCACCATAACAATAGTATAGTATATGCATGATAGGTGTTGTTATACTTTTGTATTGAAGCATAAAAGTGGAAATTCAAATAAAGTAGTTGATTCAATAAGTAGGAGACAAAATTTGTTGATAGAGATAATAATAGAGGCAGTTGGATTTGAAGAGTTGAAATATTTGTATGAAGCTAGTCCTAAAATATATGGAAGCATGGAGAGAATTTAATGACCTAATAAATATAGATAGAAGTGACTTGATTATTTTATTCAAAATGAGATTTTCTTTAAGGGTAATTAATTGTGAATTCCTAGAAGCTCAATGAGGGAGAATTGATCAAGGAGAAGTGTAATTGTAGATTTGTATGCCATTTTAGAGTAGGCAAGTCTATGGAATTGCTGAGACAACTATTTTTGGTCATAAATATAAAGGAAATGAGAAAATCTATTCAAGGTTGCAAGACTTGTCAAGTTATAAAGGGGGAAGTCAAAATATTGGTTTGTATCAATCCTTACCATTTCTAGAGAGACCTTGGGAAGATATAAGTATAAGAAGATAAAAATGAATAAGATGATACATTAAGAAGAACTAGTGGCACATATCTCAATGTAATACACCTATTGGCTTGATTTAAGGGCCCTTTTCAAGAGTTAATGTACCATGTAGGACTAATAATATAGAAAGGTTTGCAAGAGACAATATAGGTGGACAATTAAAAATATTGCCACCTATCTTTGTGATCTACATGATAAAGTTCACAAAATAAAAGGAGATACTTCTTATGAGGGCCCTTCCAAAAGAACTAGAATCAAAACTATGACGAATGTTCGAGACCCAAGAACCCAAATTGGAGAGCTCAAGGAGGTCACTTCTAAAGACAAGGGAAATTTCTTATCTAAGGAGTGGTAGGAAACTAGAAACATGCAAAATTTGGTTGGTACTAGTTAGCTTTTGTGTATTATTCTTATTCTTATGTTGTGTGTTTGTTGTCCCTGTTATAACCAATTGGTTCTCTTTCATTTTGACTTTTTCTATTTCATATCTCATGAGACTAGTTTGTCTTACATCTTGGTTTCTACTATGTAAAAGGGTCAATCCCTAGTTTAATCCTATTTTTATCAATATAAAAAATAATGAGTGGACGGTCCTATAAGACAATCTCTAGGATTTGGGAGCTAGCTCCCTATCTATCCTAAGCTAAGCCTACAGTTGATGTGTGGGGGATGAAAGGGGAGAGAGAGATTACAAAAAAAAATTAAGCATAACAAAGGATCATGACATAATAATCAATAAAAATATGTCTACATAATAGCTAAATATGAACAAAGATAAGACTAAGAATAGTTAAGATAATATCTTGTTTACTGTTAATTTTGTTGATCAATTAACCATTACACAAATGCATGTCCTCTGAAAAGAACATAGAGGCTCCTCTATGTAGAAGAGAAGAGAGAAAAGGTTAAGATAACACATCATCCTCAAAAGTTTATCTCTAATAGTAGAATACAAAAATAAACCTTAACATCATGCTTGAATAGCTTAGTTATACAAAGTGTTATCTTCTAACCTAAGAATGGGCAAGGTAAGTTCTTGAAAATGGGGGACCAAAAGGGGATTAAAAGATCAATTTTTTTCTTGGAGTCAGCTAAACGTGAACTTCAATGAGTAATTCAAGATGTGTACACTCAAAATTTAAAGACATAATAAGAATAAGAATTGTAGTACTCTAAATCTGATTTTTAAACTATTAAATATTTTTTTAAATGGTTAAGGTTAAGTAAATGAAATATAACATAGTGTTTGGTGTTTGCCCCCTATTTTTTGCTATATTAAGCATTTTCAAAAACTATTTGGTAGAAACATAGCCAAGAGTGTGTTGGGTCCCGAAACGACTACTCCACTTCCTAGAACTTGTTTTCACTTTTAAGGATAGGTTGTCATCATGAAAGTAAAAATTTCTCATCCACAAACCATGGAGGGTTGAATGCAAAATTTATAAGTGTTTTTTCTCTCCTATTCTTTGAGCTCAACTTATACTCAGGAGGGTATTCCTAGAGATTTGATAAACAAAATGGATAATACAGAATGGTGATAGATAAACCCAACCTATTGACTTGACTCTAATGATTGTTACTAAGCCAATAAAAACTAGAGCTATCTTAATACCTCTATATAGCTGATTTCATCCCTACTAAAATGAGTGCAAGGTGGAGGAAATCTACATAGACCACAAGGTAAAGTTATAAACATGATTTATACGATTTTGTACCTTGTTTACTGTAGAACCATGAGATACTTGAGACTTGTGACTAAACTAGAACTACTAGTGTAATGATTTATTCTTTTCAATTATTTTATTGAGTCATTAGTACCATTCAATGGAAAAAGTCTTAATTTAGATGGAGGAATTTCAAAGAAGTTAAGCACAAACTAATTGATCAAAGGATGAAAATCTAATCAAGATATGAATATCATAGGCAAAACATACTTATTAATCCATTAGGTCAAGTTGTACAAATCTATTTGTAAATACACAATGATCATTACAAAGATTGTAATAGTTTTCAAAATGTTTTCATTTATATCAAATCACATTTACTCGAGCATAACAATAATTGTTCTAAGAGGAAATTTTTGTTACATTCAAAAAATCCCCTACAAATGTACCATAGGATTAGAGAAATGAAACTTGCAATATTCTCTTAAACACTTCAATAGAAGCCATTTCCTTCTTGAAACTAAAATTATAACACTGACTAAGTCTCATTGGACTAATCATTGACCAATCCAAAATGAATTATAAAAACCCCTTTTTAACCCCTTGGAACTTGTTGTAGAAAACAAGATTATAGATGTTTAAAAATGGTCAATGTTGACTAGAATTAGCGAAGATGTGATGATTTGGAGTAAGAGTACCAATGGAGAGGTGTTAGTTTGGGATACATATATTACCACCTTTAATTTAAGTGTAAGCTAATGGGTCCACTTTTAGTGGAAGTGTCAGGCTTGAAAAAATCTTGTCAAGAATGGGTACTCGTTTAATAAAAAATGGGTACACATTTAGGAATGAGTCCCCAAGCCTAAACACATGTCTTCTACGAATGGGTACCCACTATGCTTTGGAGTCTTGTGCCTAAATGAACACCTATTTCATAATGGGCACGCATTTTGGAAAGCTATTTTTTTAATTTTTAAAAGTTGTATGAGCTCTTTTTTCCTATCCACATGGCAACAATGTATTTTGGATGGTGCCTTGAAATGAGTACCCAAGTTTATGAGCCCCACCCACCACTTATTTTGTACCTCCTCCCTCCACAAGGCCATTTCCATCATCTCCAAATAGGTTTCATCAAATTTTGAATATGTTTTTCTCAATTTGTAGGGTTTAGGGTTTGTGTTTAATATGTATTGATTTTTTTATATAAATAAAATTAAAAAGGGTTTTAATTTTGATGAATTTTGGGTTTGTATAAATGATTATCATATTGTAGGTCACACATATGAATTAGTCATGTTAGAATTGATATTTTTATCCCTCACATTTTACTAAGCCCTTCGCACTTATTTTTATCCTTTTATTCACTACCCCATGTTATGATTTTTTTCCATGATCATGTCTATGCATCTTTTTTTCCATTTATGAAACCCAAAAAAAAATCCAATCTATTGATAGTAGTAGTTACTAGTATATCAATATCAAACACAAAACCTAATACAAACATATTGAACCCACAACCCAATACAAAATACAAACATTGCTAGAAGAGTAATTTACCTTTTATATATGTAAACTAATCTTGTGATTTTAATTTGATAAGACTCTCAAACCCACGCATGATATAATACTCTTACATGTTTAATGCATTTGTAGAGTCTCATTTAACTAGATGGCAACTATGACCCATGGTCCCTAATGATTGCAATTAAGGTTACCTAGCAATGAGATAAAAGTAAAGTATTAATTGACCAATTTGACTACTGCATCCAACACTTATTAAAACACCAGATCTAGAAGATTGTAGATGATAAAAATCCCAATAATACCAAACAAAATCCAAATTATAAACTCATATCTATTGAAATAACACACTTTTTTTATTATATTTTTTAGGGCCTACATTTGATAGTCATAATATTAGGGCTTAAATTTGATAGTCAACCTTAGCTATTAAGAAAACTATTTGTGAAGAACTTATTCATTTAAAGTTTCCTTTCAAATACCATAAATAGATTTCATGAATTTCAATCTCATTAGTGACTTATAGATACTTAAAAGAAAATTAATTAATTATTTCCTCATGAAATGGTGCATTTTAAAAGAAACACATATCATGTACCATTATTCCATGTTCATGATGTCCATATGAGCCCATGCATCTTCCTAGTTACATGGCATTGGCATGTCCCTATCAAAAAGAAAAGTAAAAAATTCCATAGATAAATCATGCACTTGTTGAAATATATTTCTCTCATCCATCAAACTAAAAGAAAATTGAAGCAAATAAATCCATCAAAAAATCATATTCACTCTACTTGATTGAGATTTCCCACTCCTTTTCCCTTTCTACCGATCTTCCATATAGGTCACTCTAGGTTCAAACTCTTGATCTAGAGTGCCTTCTATCCCTTTTTACTAGTCTACATGGCCCAATATTGGATCATTCTTTGAAATTTTCCTTTATTTCTCCATTTCCTAATTCTCTTTATACTTATCTTTTCCCACACTCTCAAAATCCCAAAGCAAATAATGACTAATTTCTTGAAACATTCATGTTAAGATATTCACTCCTTGTCCTTCCACATTACTATTTTACTCACTATATTAAGTATATTACTTTGAACTCATCTTATCTTTCCTTTTCTTTCTCAATTACACTATATAGTGTACACATAGAATATGGTCGAGACAATGTTACTTTTTTTCTCAGTGCATAAACTTAGGACTACATTGTGAAAGTAAAATATAGATGAAAAACCCTAATTTAAAATATATAAAAATGTAAAAGTAATCATTTTGATCCAAAAAAAATTAGGAGTTTCAAATATGAAAATAAAATATAAATATAAAAAAGGTGCATATCTAAAGATGCTTAAATTATATACAAAATCTTAGAGAGAAGATTGATTCATGCAAGATCCATTGGGTTCATAAAATTTATGAAGGAAAATAAACTTTCCATATGGGTTAACCTAAGCTAATTAAGTAATTGTAAGAAAATAAGCACAAATCGACCTAGATTAAATAAGTATAGCTAGGACTAGTAATATTATATTTTATAATAACTAAATAAGGAATGTAAATATGGAGGGCAATACTTAGATCTGTTATCAACAAGTATGGGCTAACAACATAAAGTATGAAATTATACTAGTGTGTACTTAGAAAATGATATCTCTTTGTTAAATTAATTTGTCTTATATTCTACATCGATCTTAGATTAAATATCAAGGGTTTAGTCTAGAATTATTAGTTAACAATGAATCCCACTAGACCTCTTCATTAGAGATAGAAATAAAATTATTATTGTCTAAGTGATTTCATCTATGTTGTTGAAACTAAAGGAATCATCTACTTCTTTACTTGAATATAAGAAAAATATGGGTGACATTACTTGTGACTAAGAAAAAATTTAGTTTAAGAAACTTTTTAGTTTATTTTATTATATTCTTTAAAAAAAATAAAAATAAAAACTAGAAAATAATTCTTCTAGAATATCCCCATTGCGTGGTCGGTTTTAAATGATTCCTTTTATGTCATCATGTGAATCACTACACAATATAGAAAAAGGATTGCATAGACTAAAATTATTAGTCTCATGAAAAAACTTAAAATCTTGATTAACTTGGTTACAAAATGAATTCATGCCAATTTGATGAGAAATGTCTAGCATGAGGGATTCATTCATTTTGATGAGAAACAATGGAATTGAGATCTCAACTTCCTATAACATCATCCAAGTCAATCGCACATGACAAAACATCAAACATTTCACACATATCTATAATAGGAGAACCTAAAGATTACATGTCACGAGGGAATATAGGGATGAAATAACACAATCTACACCTAGAATACCTAGTCCACTCATTTAACTAGTCTTAATAGGTTGTAAGGAGACAAAAAACTTCTCTTGTCATCATCTAATTTAAAATCTATTAAGCATGATGGCTCACTAGAAACTTGTATAACTTAGGGGGGATCATGGCCAAATTATATACATTAGATATACACATAAAAAATGAGGAGAAGCACTAACTTGAATTGATGAAATCTAGATGCGCATAGTGAATATACAAGCTAACCAAAATATATATGATTCAATTTAAATTTTTGATAAATTAGAGGAGTCAAAAAATTAGAACAAGACCTGTGTTTAAATTAAAATTCATGGGGGAACATGCATAATTACATCATTGAGGAATAATATTTTAAACAAGAGAAATTTCCTCTTTGAAGGCATCTTCTAATGGTTTCATTTTGGGAGTCATTGTAATGAATACTATAGTCAAAGATGCAAGAGAATTTAGAAAAATACAAATCATTGGAATTAAAAATCACAAATGAGAAAACAAGTTTGTTCAACATTTTTAAAATCTAAAATCCACTTACAAATGAATGAATCTAACAAATTCATATAAAATAATCTCTTAGCTCTTTCCATGAATGAATTAAGCTAGGAGATAATATTTATTACCAAGATAATGATTCATCAAATAATGAAGAAATAAACAAATTACATGCAATATCATGTATTATACCCAAACCGCTTTAATGATCTTACAAAATTCTAATGTATTTCTTAGAAGTAGCCTCTCAATATCCCTAGTAACATCATTGATATCAATAGGGATGTCAAGAGGACTACACCCAAAATAGGAAAATACCATCATAACCAATAAAAGATAATAAAAAATATAATTATACTCCCTCCTAACACCATAAATGTTGACCAACAAAACTACACATGCTAATGTCAAGAGTTGAGAACCAACTCCTTTCTGTAAAGGAAACGAAAAAAACCTATACCCAAATTATTAGGCTTAACATGTTAGATCTATGCAAGGTGTTGGCTCTAAAACATTTAGCATGCCAAAACCCGTAAAATAAGCTCAATCCCTAAGGCTAGGGAATATCAACTTTAGACATTGAGCTAACACTTATGATCGAGAAAGGATATTTAAGGACCTCCATCTTTAGGCTCTACTAGTCCAAAGGGATGTTCTTAAGGTTAGTGTTTCATATGCAAGTATACAACATATGCTATCCACCAAAGAATTCCAAAAAATTTCACTATTTTTTAGTGTGATAATTGATAACAATTGAGAACACTAACCTCTTATGATAAAATAACACTTCATGTATGAGACTAAATATATGCCACTTGTTTCTCCAAAATACTTATTCAATGATCTATGTTTCCCTTCATGCATGACTATAAAACACACCTCACAAAGAAAAACACTTGAATAGCCCTCTTAAGATTGTAAAATATTTAAAGAGTTGAGATATGTAGAATGGGAAAGAACCAAGATTAAAAATATGATGTATTTGATAAAATTTTAATTATTTGGCCTTCTAAATTGGTGCCTATTGCAATGGGGGAAATAGAGTTGAGACTACGAAAGGAAAGAAAACTTATATCTACAATTCATTTTGATGTGCATTCATGTACAAACCACAAAGATAAGATTCCTTGCATATAAAAACATACTCACATCCACTATAAATATAAAAGAGCTCACATATGTTGAATAAAGAGTTGTTCAAAGGAGCCATAGAAACATTTTATATCCCTATCTACCAAACCAATACACATAGAAAAGATACCAACAAATGTATGAGAAATATAACAATTTTCAATTTCATAGGAACTTCTAGTTAATAATGAATACAGTTATCAATACAAAGAATCATGCACATAATGTGTAAATAGTAAAAAATCCTACAAATTATTCAAACATAATCTTGTCTTCAAAAAATGTAAACTTTCATTAGTTAAATACTAAGAACATGCTACAACACCTCTATGTAGGAATCAACTCAAAAGATCAATCATATTACAACAGTAAATTTTTTAATATATAGCTCTTCATCATTATGATTTGTAAGATGATGACACATAAGAGGCCACAAAGCATAGGAAGAAAAATAGAACCTTTATAACATCATTAAATTCATGACCGTGACAAAAGAACATAATTAGATTTTCATTTTCCTTAAAATATATTACTTTGGAGTTATCCATCTACAAACAATAGAAAAGAAAAACACTATTTAATAACCACAAAACACCTAAAAAATTTCTTTATGATCTAAAAAAAAGAATGCCCATTAAATCCTTGCTCTAAGAATTAAAAAAACTATGATAATAGATCCAAAAATATATGAATATTAATAGAACAGGGATAAAACTTTGGAAAAATCCAGTAAAATACTTGCTATCAAGGAAGTGTGCACACAGGCCTATTTTAGTAATATTTTCAGAAAACTGACATTCTACACATCCTAATCATGCGAGGCCTCGCTATTGTGGAATCATGCCACACCTCCATAATCTCAATAGTCATATTGCTTGAACAGAGTAACTTGAATCCTATATTTTCTTGACTTCTCATATCAAGTGGATTGCCGGAATCCTTATCGCATGACATTTTGAAATCTTTATCCCTTGAAAATCTTTGAAATGGATTTCTAAGCCACAGTATATCTAAATCTAGTCTGTCCCGATATTGAGAGAATTTTACAAACAAAATAAACAAGGAAACTAGTTTGTTTTGATGCTTAGAGCATTTTACAAAGAGCAAAGTTTCCAAGTAGCCATGAAGATTAAAGAGGGCAGACGGGTTTTCAAAGCCAGAAAGCTTTCATGCCTCTTTGGAAACCAAATCTGGCCCCTGTTTCGTTGCCTGCTGTCAAAAATATCCTTGTTGAGGTCTCGCAGTCCAATCCCCGGCTGCATGAGACCTTCCCTAGAGAAGATGGAGTCTGGAAATGGAACCCTCATCCACCCTTTGGAGTCTCTCTGTAGAAAGAAGGTTGTCCCCAAGGGTTGTGTGGCCATTCATGTGGGTGAGGAGCAACATCGCTATGTGATTCCCATATTCTATTTATACCATCCCTTCATTGCTAAGCTTCTTGTGGAAGTCGAGATGGAATTCGGGTACCATAATAAGAATCCTATGCAAAATCAACACTTTATAGAGTTAAATATAAAATTTATAAAGTACTAATGGCCAAATAGATCAAAATATCTACTGAATAAACTTGATACAGAAAAGCCTTACAGAAAAAAGAAAAGGATAGCCTGTGTAGCACATTGGTGAGGGGCTGAACTAACAATGTCATTATTCAATTCTGCCCTAATCTTATCGGCCTTTCAGTTGGCAGGCAACACAAGTGTTGTATTGTAGAAGTGTGGCTTCTACCAAACCAAGAATCGGCATCCCCTTTCTCCTGTTTACGCTCTGCATTGATAGTCAAAGAGCCGTCATAAATGGACATCACATCTTCCTTCGACAATCCATGAAAATCGAACCATTAAGATGGAAGCCTTACCATTGTGACTTGTTTGCTACCCTCAACTGGTTCTGCCTGCTTTGCGCACAGTCTTTGCTCTCTGCCATCACCAACAGAGACTTCACAGAGTGTCGCGTTTATGTTTTCAATGGATTGGACATGATAGTAAGCGGGAGACTTTGATTGTGACCGATAGTTAGGCGGGAGAAGGACTTTTGAAAAAAAATAAAACTTAACCGTGACAGTAATAACCGTAACTGACGTGACCAAACGGAAAAACGGAAACGGAAATAAGACTTTGACCCGTGTAAAAAATCAGAGTTTAGAGTGTGCTCTTTAAGCCATCCCAGTTCGGAGATGATATCAACTCTTCGCGTGGGGGGTAAAAGCTCTTCTTCCTTGTCTATTATCTATTATTTGGTCGAACATACTTGCTGGATAAACTCCATCTATTATCCATTGAATTCAATTCAACTTTGGAAGCTTTAATGAACGGAAAGAAGGTTGAGAAAATGGTTTCGAAAGTCTATCGGAAAAACGTTTTGTTGACAAAGTCATCACAAGAACGTTTTGAATGCATTGTAGAACGCTATGCGCTGACAGGATAAACTATTTTATTAGCTCGGCGAATAGACTCCGCGATTCCTTGTTCGCTTCGATTACTTTTGTTGTGGACCCTTCCATTTAAGGAAAATAATTTATTTGCACTTAAATCTAGGCGACAGGTCTTAGTTGTCCATGTTCCAATAATTATTCATTCTTTCTCTATTTAATTTTTTTTAAAAATTTTAATCAATAATTTTTAAAAGTAATCTAATAAATTATTGTCACTGCATTAATATATGTTCTCATGAGAACGTGTACTTCATCAATGAATGTGGTCAACTACAAATACAATTTTATTTAAAATATAAAATAAGTTGCTCCAAAATGCTAACTTTTATTATTTTTTTAGATTTTTAATGTTTACAATTACCACCCATTTGTATAGGGTGTAATACTCTAGCATATTATATTTACACATTTGCATGGAAAATTAGTGGTTGCTATTATGACATTCATTGAAACTCCCATCAACTTGATGGGCTCTTATTATGACATTAATTGGAACTCCCATCAACTTGATGGGCTATTAGGTGCACATTCTCCCATACATACTCTCACATCCATAAGGGTCAACTCCATTTACAATAGATACCTACACAAACAATAAATGGTGTAAGGCTCCCCTAATAGACAACAAATAAAATATATTCAAAATTTAGCTATCTCATCCTTCAATTCATACAAAAATGACAACAACAAACGAAATTAATTCAAAATTCAAATACAACTCAACAACCAAAATGAATGCACTCATTTTTCACATTTGAATGGATCATAAGAAGAAAAAAAGGAGTGTCATTTTCACAATGCAATGGGCTATCAATTCTATCCAGGTTTTCTGCTAATATTCTCTATAATATACATAGCATAATTTTCCTCCTTGTTTTATGTTAATATCCTCTACAATATTTAGAGCATCAACAAGCATCCTCTCCACATTCCTCAACTATCCACGCATCTTCAAGTTGGTACACATTATTCTCTTTGCCTTATCAACATCAAATTTTTTCCATTGCTATAAATTCAAGTTTATCATGTTTGATGGGTTTATTTAATAAAATAACTATTAGTATTCATGTAACTGTGTATATATATTGTATGTTAGCTTGGCAACTTAACATAACAACATACACATTCACTATCTCACAAATATAATATAATAATATAATAATATATATTATCTACGTAGGGTTCCATTTTTGTGTTGTTAAATAAAATTAGGGCTATCTTGTTTGTCAATTTAATTAATAAAATAACTCTTAATATTTATGTAACTATGTATATATACTATTTATCTGCTTGACAATTTAACACAACATACATATTCACTATCTCACATATACACAAATAGAGACACACACATATCATGTTTTCTATGTAGAATTCCAATTTTTCTACTATTATACATTTAGGAAATCTTATCTTTTTTGAAAAGTTTAATTTTAATAAAAAAACCATTAATATTCATGTAATTGTGTATATATATATTATTTTTCCACTTCCCAACTTAACACAACAACATACTATTCACTATCTTACATAGAAAAACACACACACACACACACACACATCATGTTTTCTATGTAGGGTTCCAATTTTTTCCAATGTTATACATTCAAGGTTATCTTTTTTGATGATTTTAGGTAATATAACAACCATTAATATTTATGTAATTATGTATATATTCTTTGACCACTTTCCAACTTAATACAACATCATATATATTCTCTATCTCACAGAGACAAACATATGCCAATGGATCAATTTTTAGCTTGTATATGTAACACACACATATATAGTCATATTTATCTTGTGAGAATAAATTTAACATACCCTCATTTATATTCATGAAACTCTCTTTATGCGTGTCCTTTTACTTACCTCAAAAATTGCATATAACTGGTATGCCACTATGTTATTGAAACAACTATTACAATTCAATCATTTGTATTCATCATTTTCATCGTGCAATATTTTTCTAGGATACTTTGCATGGTTTCAATTACCATGAAGCTATCATTTGTCATTTCAAATTCTAGACAGTGGTAAGTTTTTGAATATATTCTAATCCAATAAATTTATATTTCTCCATTCATTATGAAATCCATATATGGGTTCATTCTCATTATCCAAATTCCCTTTTTAGGGTGATATAATAAAAATATTGTGTATAATAGAGTACCCTCATTATTTATGATTAACTTCTAAAATCTTTCATTTACTTCTAGTGTAGTTTTAGTGACAAATATGACACAATGAAAAAAGAGAAAGAGAACATCTAGAAGGCACACAACCAAAGTGACTCATGGAGTGAAGTTCACATCTACACAATTTTCCTAGGAAGATACAATAATTCCCAAAGAGAAAGTTGTTCATGAATGTGTAGACCACTCAACACATGGTTTAGGTTTCAAATGAGTTGTTGACATTGGTCAATTAGGTTTGGAACCACTTGTTCATAATGCTCAATTAGAGGAAGTGTAATTGGGAAACTCAAAAGTATCCAAAAATCATTGGTTTGTTTCTAACATCAACAATGCAGTAGTAAATATTAAAGATGACCATATGTCCATCAAGTCTACAATAATCAAGTGGGGAATTCCATCTAGTAGTTTGAGCACATGGTTGAATGGAGTAACCACCACCAAATGGAGGGGGCCACAACCATTTTATCCAAGGATAAGGAGGCCAATATTGTCTAGTGGTGCAAGAACATGGTTGATATTGGCCATGACATTCAACTTTTTCAACTGAAATCAATTATGAGTCAAATAATTGAATGTAGGAAAAACTTGTTCAAAGATGGGATGTTGGGACATTATGGTGGGATGGTTTTCAAATTAGTCATCCATATTTGATAATTTGAATTGCACAGGGTGTGGACATAGATAGAGAAATTATGCTAAGTCCCTCCATTGTCACACCCTTTTATGAAAACTTGGAGAAGTTATATAGTGAGCACAACTATGGGTCAAGCATAATTTGGAATTGCAATGAAACTAGTGTATAAACTGACATAAATTATGACATGCAAGTGGTTGAAACAATGGGTTCTAGATGTGTTCCCCACTTAATCTCCAAAATACAAGAGTGGATCATAGTTTTAGTATGTGTGCGTGCATCTGGAATGAGTATCCCTAGTTTTTATCTCCTTAAATAAAAAATATATGAGAAACTATATTTATAATTACGAGTTAGGGGCATGCATGGCTATCCAAGAACATGCTTGTATGATGAAAGAGTTATTTTTCAATTGGATAAAATATTTTTTTGCATCAATCTTATGTGGGGTGTCACCCACAAATAGATCTCTTCTTATTTTTGATGGTCATGAAAACCACATGTAATTCAAGACAATAGATGAAGCAAGGTATATAGGCATTAACTTACTTACCCTCCCTACATGCACCGACCACATGTTGTACTATAGCCCTTGGATGTGAGTGTCTTATCTCCATTTAAAAACTATTTCAAACAAGAAAGGACCATATGGATGGAAAACCACCTCCAATGTAACATACCCAATGTTTTCTCAATAGTTTTCACCTAAGTTTTAACCCAGAAAGTGGATAGCTCAAGTTTCTAAAAATAGAAAAATAAATTTTTCTTTTTTGTAACAACTTCGGTGTTCTTCACAATAAAATTTCCAATTTTTTCACCTTAAGTGAATACATCATGACGCCATGACATAGTAATAATTTTTTTCTTTCAATGTAAATTACACACAATTGAAATAACACAAATTCCAATTTATCATTGCAATCCAAAGTAATTATACAAAGCTTCCCAAAACATAGATATCATATTGAACAAATATGTCATACAATATTCAATAAGGATTTCACTCTAATATAATAATTTTACTTGAATTACAATATTCCAAGAATGCACACAATTACAAACACAACTCCATTGAGCTTCAAAGAATAAGATATAGATGGTCCAAGAATCTACCTTTCAAAACCTTGGTCTTCTATCACCTGCTAAGAAGGAGAAGCATCACTCAAACACTTTTCTACCAACCACATAATCATATGCGGTCCCCCGCACATCTATCAATGATAGATGGCCCTACCCTTTGACAAAGGTATTAGTTGGGTAACCTTGTATGACATACCACACTGAGCTTAGTGTTGTGCCTTACTTGACTAGGATTTATAACCCTTCACTAGGTAATCCTCATGCATTTAAATGGATGTGGTGAACTGACAGTGGAGCCTCAAAAAATCACACTACTTTGGCCAAAGTGTTCTCACTCAGTACTTTGAGTGAAGGTCTACCATTCACTTAGACTATAGAAAGCTCATTTTGACTTAAGGCCATTATATCTATGCTTAGGTAATCCCTCTCCATGGGTAAGATTAATCCCCAGGATAACTTGTCTCTTTAACACAAACCTAAGGTAACACAACTCATTAAGCAAAGTAGTAGTTACCTCCCTTTGCTAGATAACCATCCTAGGAGTAACCTACTAGCCATCTAGCATTATCAAATATCTAGCTATGAGTATTCCTTAAGCTACCCATGTTTAATAATATCTAGTATAATATTAATACCTATGACAAACATCCCTCCTATCATGGAGTAAATACAAACACAATGCATGACCTCAATCAAAGAGTTTTCATAGCAATATATGATTCCATTCAAGAGTATCACCTATTTGACTAAAAGGGTTTAAGCTATGAATAAGCCTTATGCTTCACATGTTTATTAATATCTAGTATGCAATACTTATGATAAACATAATCCTCTTATTATGGAGTAATTACAAACATTTCAAAAATAGTATATGTGGCTTCTACTTTCTTTCAAAGTAAACAATACTTTTCTTTAAATGCATGTATTCATAATCGACTAGTTTAAGCAAACAAAAAATAGTCTTTCAAAAGATAAGATAACTAAAGGAATATTGTCCTCATGCTTGTAATATGATTTCCAATTGACTGGCTGAAACACAACTCTTCCAGAACAACAACTAGCTTGGTATCGATCTCTCCATCAAAGTCACAATAACCTCTAACTCTCAAGTTGGAAAAATAATTCTCTCTAATGCTCAAAGATCTCACTCACTGTATTAAGAAAATAATGTATATAGGAATGTAAATTGAATGCAAAACCTTTCTCAAGGAATGCACCCCAAACAAGTGAACTAGGTCCACTATTTATACAAAAATTTGGAGATTACTCAGTCTACAGTCTAGGCATGAGTTTTGACAACAATTAGCATGCATAACATCACATAAACCACAACTAAAAGGTGGCACGTAATTCAACTCTTACTTCGCTTAAAAAAACTACAAATCAACTTGTGAATTGACAATAATATACTACTATTCAAATCATCACATGACTGAATTTGAATTGCATTCACAATGGATATTTACAAAAAGGTGGCACCAAAGCATCAATATTCTTCTACAGAGTTGGTGCGGTTTCCTACTATGGAATCAGTCACTCATCAAGTATGAAACACATAGCATATATAAACTTGGTCTCCCATGAGTTGAATTCTCTTCATTTATTACATAGACTCAACCATCGACCTACTGTTCGATATACAAGGATACATTTATTTGTTGTAGATGTTTATTAGATGACAAGGTATCTTATGGTTTATTAAGTCAAAGACATACCATAATATGGCATCGACCAAGTCTCCTCTTTTATATTGACTTATTGTTGCATATGGGTTTGCAAATTACTCACCTTTATGGCATTGGACATCATTAAAGATATCAAGTTTCCACAATCCATAATGTTCTTTGCAATGATTTCTGGCTTTGATTGTGTGAGAATTTTTGCATCAACGTTTCTGATCACACTCCGTGATCCATCATGAGGATGAGAGTAGAGCTAAAGGAGGTAATGAAAGATGCAGACCAAGAGATATTTAAAAAGAACAAAAGCAAGGTGAGGAGAGAGAGGGGGCACAAAGACCAAGAGGAACAAGACAAAAGAGAAAAAATTTAAATAATTAAATAAATAAACTCATGCTAACTATTCAAACTTTTATGCATAGTCATAAGTGTAATATACTCGGCCTATTATCATTGCCAATGATAATCGACTTCAAAGAATATGTATATATGCACTACTGATTTACTTAGAGTCAAAGACCCGTGCCATATATATATTTATATGCCACTTCATAATTTAAGTCTTAAGTCAAGCATACAAACTTATATCTCCACAAAGTCTTTGTAAACATAACATACAAGACACGACTTTTCTTACTTATAATATGCTATGAAGCTTTGCTTCCACTTACATATTGTGCAGCCTCAAAATATGGGTATTCTATGTTTTATAAGCACTTAAGCATAGTATATATAGATAATCACACATATATATATACTCATTCTAATTCAGTCAAATTATCATATATATTTAAATATAAATTAAATATATGTGCATATACTTATATATGTCAATGAATAGTATTAATGCTATATTATATATATATATATTTATATATGTGTATATATATACTGATATCTTTATAGATATCCATGACAATCAAGTACATATACAAAAAGAATACAAAAAGATAATCTTCACATAATAATAATATATTATATATATGTATATATATACATAGTCCTTTATTAAGCATTTATGCTTATGTGTGTATTGTATATATATATACTATATAGAAACATAATAGTCAAATGATCCAGTCAATATCAAACTGATCATGACCTACGTGACTATAGGATCATATCAATCATTTATATAAATATATACATCTCTATACATATTTCATCATACTCATATGGACATCCCATTATATCCATTGTATGCATATGCCTACATATACATATATGCATTTACCCCAATACTCATTCAACCACACAAACAAGCATAGTAACATGAGGAAGGACTCACAAGCTCAAATACATAAACATCATTCAAGCATGTATTCAATAGTAATCAAGACCCTTACTAATGTAGACACATTATGTTAAGGATGACTTACCACTTCTCAACTTAATGAATAGACTCAACCAATCTACTATGACTGTGTGAATAAGCTTAGATAGGTTACATTATTGGTTACCTAACCAAGATCTTCTCCTGAGTGATACTTCCCCTCCTCTTGGAGGAATGAACATATACCTACATCCACATTCTCAAACTATGCCCAAGGTAGTTATCTATTCAACAAAATATGCATTACACATAGTACATCTCATAGTTAAAATATTAATTCAATAACCTTCCATTTCACATACATACATTTCTTCACATATCATTTAAATGAGATAGCATTTATGCATAATTCTTTTGATAACACAGTGCAAGCACAATTTATTCATCTGCAAAATTCACATTACACTCACATTTTACCCTACATAGTAAGAGTAAATAGTAATTACACAATTTGGGTGTAACATATTTCAATAACATAATTTCACATTGCATAAATGGAATAACATAACATAATTCCAAGTAAATGAAACTAATTTTTCCAAATAAAAATTACAATAGATTCATGATCACATATATATACAAATTCATAAATTTTAAGAGTTCAAGGTCATGGTACTCTCATATGGATCACACTTCTTTTGTTTCACTTGAGTGTTGGTTGTCGTCTGCAAGAGAGAGCATCACCCAAGCACTTTTCCTCCAACCACAAACTTAGAGGTCCCCTGCACATCTTCTAAATTGAAAGTGGATGCACCCTTCAATAAAGAGTTTGGTATGAAAACATCTAGTAATGATTATCTAAGTATATGGTGTTTTTTTCGACATAACAAATATGGTCATACAACTATGCATACCCTCCAACCATGCATGAAACTATTGACTAGATATGCAAACCCAAAACACAGTGAATCGAAAAAGTGTAAGCAACAAATTTAATACCTACTTTGTCTAAAGTTTTGATATATATAATTATTACACTTTCTAAAGAAGTCATGTCATAAGCTCACTCACCTCCTACTCAACTTGGAAAACCTACTGACCTATGGTTAAAATTTTCTCTTGGTTTGAACCCAAGGATAACTATCATAAACAAGATTTCATTCAAAAGTGATGACACACTAATATTGATTTAATCACCCAAATAGGTTTGACACAATCTCTTGAATACACTATTACATACTTGTAACAATCTAGGTCTGGAAACTAACTCTTATTCAAGTGTTAACCCTAACCGAAGGGAATAACCTATCCTTCTACTTTAAGGGTTATAAGCTTATGAGAACATAAGTTCTCTTCTTAAGGTTACACCACCATACATAGATATTCATAATGGATATATATAAGATAATATCATTCCATAGACATTAGAGACCAAAATAATTCTAATATGATTTCACACCCTTTTGTTGAAAAATAATATAGACTCATTCAAACAATATAAATACAATATTGTGTTACTAGGATATTATCATATTACCCTATTTATCTTCTCTTTGCTATGCTAATCAAACAATGTAATTCAAGATAACTACTTATCATGCTCTTCTAATTCCCTAATCCAACTTATCTATTATATTTCTAATTTAAATTTATGCATAGATATTCTAGATATTTGTACATGCACTCACATACTTTCTAATAGCAATAATTTACATGCAATGATAGAATAAGAAATTATAGAAAAATTCTTGCTACTCCTTGTTGCAAATCTACTCAATAGCTCAACCTTAAATTGCTGCCTCCTCAATTCTAAGCTCTCTACTCTACCTTTCCTATGCTCCCTTGCTTCTAAAATGATAACTACAACTACCAAGAAATGCTTACTAAAAATAACAACCTTTCCTCACTCTCTTAATAATTTGAAATGTAGAATTCCAAATGCTCTTGCTATCAAAACTACTATCTCCTCACAACTCTCGAATTATCTATGCTCAATTTTTGAGAATGAATGCAAGAATGAACAACCAAAATGGTGATCAACTACTCTCTATATTACAATTGGATAAAGGTCGATTACTAAAATAAAGATAAAATTGATGCCACTTCTCTAATTTCTCACCAGTTGTGGGTGTTGTGCAAATTTAGTTGCAAATATAACTTTGAAACCAACTCTAATGCCTTCCCAAGATGACACAACTTTCTGGTGCAACCATTCTCACTTGCTAGCAGCTTTATTGTCACATAAAAGATCTTCTTTTGGCACGTTAATAAGGAAATTCAAATGCAAATTCTCCCTCTTTCTATCTCCCAAGTTGTGGGCTTCAATATGCCTCTTTACTCACTCAAAAAACTTATATCTTGGCATGACAATTATAATATTTACTCAATGCTGGATATGGTGCTTAAAATTCACGACTTGCAACAACTATCTAAAAATAGTTATATGTTGCCTTTGCATGGCATGGTTGCCACTATTTACACTTTCATGTGGCATTCTTGCCATGTGTTATGGCTGCCATATGTATATTTTAAATCTTAATGATACATATATATGTATATATTATTATATATACACTCAAATATATATATATATATATTAATATGTATATAAAAATCACTCAGATATACATATATTTATATATATAAGTGTATGCACACAAAAATGGTTTGAGCATCACATTAATTAAATATTGGCTATTTGATTAATATTCTAAATTCGTCTGCTATTATAAATAAATTGAAAATTTATTTATATGGTTCATATTCTATTTCCTCTTTTCAAAATTCACCTTCTTTCTAAAATTAATTAAAAGGATAAATTAATCAATTTGTTATTAAATTGATTTCCCCTCTTCCTTTTAAATTTGAATTTTTAAATTCAAATTTAGAATATTCTTCTAAAATTGGTGAAAATGCACAAAGGAATTTATTTGTCATTTTTTCTAATTTACCCTCTCCTATTAAATTGAAATTTTAATCCAATTTAAGCACATTTCTACAACTTTCTTCTAACCACCTCCAACTCACCTGCCACCTCATCATGTGTCTCACAAATGAATTTTTATAAATTTCTTTGCAATGATTTCTGGCTTTGATTGTGTGAGAATTTTTTTTCTATCAATGTTTCGGATCACACTCCGTGATCCATCATCATGATGAGAGATGAAATATCTCCAACAAATATGCAACCAATTTTGAACAAACTGAGAGACATGGCTTCTCCTGCTTTGTGATTCCTTTTAACACTTGGCAATTTGTCTTGTGGAAGGGAACCATCTCCTTGATTCCCTCCAACCTCCTGATGCTTTACCGTTGATGCTGCAGGATCACAATCCCGACTGTCTGTTGTTGCCACATCACCTTGAGGCTTGAAAAATCTATAAATAGAGCCCCTTGCTCCAACATTTCATAGAGAGGAAGATCTAGACAAGTTTATGCTGCTAAATTTTAGTACATTTGTGAGAGAATTAGAGAGCATTTTAGTGTTATAATGACATTTTCATTTAGATAGTTTAGTTATTTCCATCTTTCCATATAGCATTTTCATTTCATCATCATCATCATCATTTCAACACTTAGATTTTAACACCATTCCATCATAGGATCATTTAGCTTCTATGCATCAAGTTATTGAAAAATCGAAAAACATAGGCATGTAGATTCATTGTAGCATCTCATTTCTTGAGTTGTCAATCTTTGCAGGTTAATGTGCAACAATAATAAGATCTAAGAGCATAATTTGTAGGATTCCTTGGGATTAGAGATCCATGGGATGAGTTAGAAGGATAAGCTGTATTTTCATTTAATGTTACCTTTGATTTCCTTTTAAGTAATGCATTTCATGAAGGTGTGTTATACTAACATTGTAGGACATACTTTGCGACACACATAAATTGGCACCCACCGTGGGGCCTAGCCTCATGATTTAATCAATTTTTTGTTGAGTTTCATTTGGCAGGTTTCGTCAAAATATCCGAAATGATGCATACAAATTGTTTTGTGGCACATTTGGCTCTTATTTCGGTGCATCTGGTTGCCTATTTCAGTGCATCAGGCTATTCTTTCAACGCATCTGGCTCTTGTTCTAGTGCATCTAGTGTTTTTTGCAATGCATTCAGACTCTATTTCGGTGCGTCAAGGAGTTTAAAAATTTAAATTCTGTCAATTTTAGTTAAGTGTGTTCGGTTCATATTTTAGCGCATCTAGTTGTTCTTTCGGCGCATTCAGTAGTTTAGCCTGTTCGGTCTGTGTTTTAGCACATTCGGTCTCTGTAATGGCACATTCAGTTTTTATTGTCATTTTTCCAAATTCTCAAAACTGATTAATATTTTTCTGGGTTGCAGGACCTCGATATGCAGTCAAAGACTTTGCAGAAACATTTACAAGAATGCTGTCAAAGATAAACATTGAAACTACTAACAATTGGCTGTAGGTTTAAATCTAGTTATTACTTTTCCTTTGGTTCAGATAGGAATCTAGTATAACTAGGGAGGTTAAATTTACACCATGCTTTTTGTGTTGGGAATGGTAGGTGAGTATTCTCTCCCCTTAACTGGGTGATCAGAAAGCTAGAACCGTTCATTTTATTTGCATTTTTAACCTTAAAGGGCCTGCCTCCCCACTTCGAAAGGAGGGAACAACCCAACTGGTAACACACTCTAATGATGGATCATGGAGTATGATCTGAAACGTTGATGTAAAAAATTCGCACACAGTTTTTTCCAGAAATCCACATACTAACACACTCTAAGCCAAGTGACTTCCAATTGGGATATAAATGTGGGTGCTCAAGGAAAGTTTGAGTATCACGATCACCATTTCGACAAGAAGGGCAGCAATGGTCTCTTTCCAAATGGATGGTGCCCCACGAATGGAAAGTCCTTACTAAAACCCCTTTGTTGTAGTTTTCCAAAAAATACCCTATCTATTCTTTGGTACAACAATGGTCATTGTGAAGGCACCCACGTCTTCATAGTTTTTAGTAGAAATGATCAAATTTCCATGGGATATTCATGGGAGTTGGAAGCTTGGTTGGCCTGAGAAGTGAGTGCACTGTAAAGGGGAGCCCATGCAACCAAGCTTTTGAATTCATTCGCTAAGAATATGTGGTTGGAGTAAAATCCACGTGGGATCCAAAAGAATACAGTCTTACATAGCCTAGGGAATGTGCTTGTCTGCTGTGTTTACCAATGTGTTTTTGAACCAAATTTTAAACAAACATTACACCAATACATTCAACCATTGATTCACAAGAAAATCCAACTCAAACAATCCAGATTCATTGTGAAAAATCAAGAAAAATCTATCGAATTGTCAAAAACCAGAAAACACTTTCCAGTTTGGTGCATCTAGTGCTTGTTTCAATGCATTGATACCATTCTCGAATGCATTAATTTACTATTTCAATATATCTCACTTATACACTCCTAGCATATGCTCTTTCAGTGCATCCATACTCTATTTCATCACATTTAAACCATCTTTCAGCACATCCATAGCTTGTTCCGATGCATCCAAAACTTCCTGTAGTGCATCTGAGCCATTCTGTAGCGCATCTGAGTTTTAGCGCATCCATACCTGTTTCAGCTCATCGGGTATCTTTTCAAGCAAAAAATTGAATTTTCCCCCTTTTCTGTCAGTCAACATTCAATTCAGATATTCCCTCTTAAACAACATCTTTTCATCATCCTAAGGTTTATGTTGAGGGATTGGAAATCAACCAAATTTGTCAAGAAATCCCTTGCCAAAAGGATCAAGAAGCCAAAGAAGCACCTTGGCTTCAAGAAGCTTTTGAAAAAGAGACGCTTCTTGTACCAAACTAGGGAAGTCTTGCTCGATTATCGAACATTCCTTCATCGATATCATGATTTTGATAGAGGGTATACTGACGATTTTTATTTAGAGCCTTTATCTTCACAAGCTTATTATCAACAAAGAGCTCTTTCACAAAGGCATAATCACAGTCATCCAATTCACCATTCTTCCATTCCTCAACCAAAAATTTAATATTCCAATCGTCCCAATCAATTTCTACAATAAGATCCTAATCTTGTTGAAACTAGCTTTCTCAAGTGAAAATCCTTTGTCTAAACTTTGATCAAACATCTCAAAGTGCCTTCCTTATCACATCAAATTTCTGATTTAGCAGCTACATTTCACCATCAGGATTTATCATCCTTCATCAGGATTAGTCATCCTTCCTCCCGAAATAAAGCTTTCTTAACTAGATCTTTAAATCAACTCCTTTGGCACTCTCAAACTTTGGTCAAATATTTAGAGAATCATTTATCACTTGTATGCCCATCCAAACAAGATCTCAAAATAAAAAACTTCAAGAAAAAGGAATTGAAACCCAAGAGAACATGGTTGAACCCGAAGTAAACTCCTTTCATGAACACCATCAAAATGAAACTAATGAGCTAAATGAAGAAGATGTCCAACATGCCCAACAAGACCCAAACTTCCATAAATTTTTAGAAAAGGTTTTTGAAAAGGATGGAGAAAGATACCTTTTGATGGTGGTAAACAAAGGAGTCAAATTACTCGATGATTTTGATATCATGAAATTACAAAAGACTCCCAAAAAAATAGAAACCGAAATATTGACTGAAACCAAAAAAGAAACAAAGACTAATGACCCCATGGATGCTTTGACACAACAAATACAATCCCTTAAAAAAAAATGGAACATGCAAACGGGGGCCACTAAGAGGTATTCCATACAAGACATATGTCCCTACCCATTCGATCAAAATGTTAACATGATACCATTCCCTAAACACTGTGAATTTCCCAAATATGAAAAGTACAATGGGAAAACTGATTCGATAGATCACGTGAGGGAATTCCAAATGATGAGTCTTGAATTTTCTCATGAGGACACTTATCTAATGGGGTTATTCCCCCATAGTTTAGGAGGACAGTGTATGTAGTGGTTTTCACAATTACCTCCAAGAATTAAAACTTTTGAAGAATTGGTTAACAAGTTTATCACGTAGTATTCATATAATATCCAACACGAAATTACAATGAAAGACCTTTGCAATGTGAAACAAAAGAAAGGGGAATCATTCCTCATATTCTTACAAAGGTGGAGAAGGTTATTCACAAGGTATCCTTGACCATATCGAAAAAAGAGAAAATAGAGGTTTTCATTGATAACTTGAATGATGACATGAGCTATAGGCTCAAATTACAATGTCCCCCAACTTTTGAGAAATTGATCGAAAATGAAATCAAGATTGAGGAGGCTTTGGTCAAACGAGGGATTTTGAAAATCTATAACGAAAATAACTCATGAAATTCCCCCAACAATGATAAACCAAAGTTTTGGCAAAAGAATAAAAATAATGACAATGATACCCCTACTGAAACATGCAATGCCAAACCAGTTTTTAATTTTTCAGGAAGTTCTTCAAATAAAAATCAAAAGACCACCCAAAATACCAATCAAACCAATAGTGAAAATTCTAACCAGGGGAATAATCAAAACAATAAAAAATCACCATCTATGAATCTCCCTTATCAAACATCAAACAATCACAGGAAGTTTATGCCCCTGGGTCAATCACATGAATTTGCATCGAGGGAACTTATTGCGGAAAATATCATCACTTTACCTGACACTCAAGGTTTTGAGCCCAAAGTAAAATCATCATGGTGGAATGAAGACCATTATTGTGAATTTCATCGATGTAAAGGTCACCTCACCAACAGTTGCATGCAAATGAAGCATAAAATACAAGATTTGATCGACAAAAAAATCACAAGGATCAAGGATCCTCAAAATAACATTGATCATGGGGTATTCAAGAACCCTCTACAAAATTATGATAAAGGAGAATCTTCTAGAAATAATGGCAAAGGAAATAACATAAACTATGTTCAAGATACCATCATCCTTAATATTTTAGCCGTTGAAGATCATGCAAATGACATTGAAATCCATAACCCACCAAGCCTTGTTGCAACTAATCGTCCAATCAATGACACCAATATTATTTTTGATCAAATCCTCAATATCTCGCAAGACACGATTGTAATGGATAATCAAATAAATTTCATCAAAATCAATGGAAAACAAGATAGTGTGCCATTAAATGTAACCAAATGGGCTCAAACAAAATATGTTTTAAAGGGAAGTGCTTCCAAAACACTTGCTACTACATCTCATCAATACAACATTGTCGATTAGCTCCAGAAAATCCCCACACAAATATCAATATTGGAGCTTCTAAAAATCTCTCCTGCTCACAAATAGATTCAGGAAAAATCCCTAGTCGACACAACAGTGCCAAATGATCTAGAAGTCTATGCTTTCCAAGCCATGGTGGGACACCTAGTTGCACCTCATTGCTTATCCTTTTCAGAGAACGATGATGTATCCCTCACTCATCCCCACAAGATGACCCTTCATATAGAAGTTTTAATCCATAAGAGTTGTGTCAAGAACGTCCTTATAGACAGAGGAGGAGGACTTAATATCTGTACTTTAAAACTTGTCTGAGCACTAGGGTTCTTTGAAAATGCAATAGATCCAAGAAAGAAGATCACAATCAAAGCATATGATGATGAAGAAAGAGCATCAAAAGGTCCGATTATATTGCCCATTCAAGTGGGGCCCATCCAGAAAAATGTGGTTTACCAAGTTTTGGACAAGTATTTAACATATAACATACTCTTGGGTCATCCATGGATCCATGAAATGTAGGCTATACCCTCAACATATCATTAGTGTCTAAAGTTTCCGTACAATGGCTAGGAAATTTCTATTCTTGCTGATTCAAATAATCCTCAACAATGCAATGCTCTAAAGGTTGTCTAGGATGTGTTTGTGTCTCATAACCATGAAGCTCCTAATTCCATTCCTGATAATCCCAACAAGTCCATTCAATCTAATCCTTTATCCACATCCTCCTTTGAAAGAATTCAATCAAGTTCATCTTCCAAATAGCCAAGGGAAAAGGAGGAGTCTAGCCCTTCTGCATCCACCAATTATGAAGCCCAGTTAAATACCCTAGCCAAACAATTTGAAGAGAAAGTCCAAATCAAAGATACAGGTGTTGGTGAGTATTCCATTGAACAATCCCTTTGTCTTTCATAGTTAATGTCACCAAAATCCTCTGGTCAACCATCGAACTCATCATCCTCCCAACCAGTCACACTGTTTGATGGTTGATTCATAAAACGAAGCACTTAGGAGGAAGAATCAGATGACATAGATGTTTTGAACTAGCTCTACAAAGATGAAACTATTTCTCAATCCACAACAACAAATTTCCAAACCACTCAGTATGGAAAAGGATTCTTGATCCCGAAGAAGATGGGATATGATGGACAAGGACCCATCGGAAAAAGAAAAGAGGGTGTAATAGAACCTATCCAACTCATTATAACCAATCCCAAAGATAAAATAGGGTTAGGATACAAAGAACATCATAAAGAAGAAGAAACAAAGGAAGATACAAAACAAAAATTTGTTGAACAGATTCTAAAACTACAAGCAAGTGATATCTTTGAGTTTGATTCCAATAAATATGAATGGGATTCATTGTCAGAAGATTCATGTCATGAAAAGGATGTTGATGTAATACATAATTTTACTCCCACGCTTGAGGAGGGAAAAGTCTTAGGACTTAGACCACTTGAAGTAGGATCGCAAAATAGCGATGACTCGAGTGAAGATGATCAAAATCTTAGCGATATAGATCATTCAGAAGAGGGTAACATCATAGAACTCGATTTGGACATAGTATTGTATGTTAATGATATAGCCATTAGGAATCTTATGATATCTGATTTGAATCCATCTAATGACACCTTACCTTTACTACACCCTGAACTGATAGATTGGGATCAAACCGAGCTAATTGACATACCCACCTTTTCAAATGATGAAGCCATTGTAAACTTCCTCTATGCCATTAATTCTGAAATAGTGCCCACCATTGAACATCCTAGTGGAACTTCACAATAGGAGAGTGTCAAGTTTCCCAGCTAAAAAATAAACAAAACAAAAGGAAGATCTGATGGTCAAAACTATTCTATGGCAGTATCAGATCAGGAAATAGTAAAAATAAAGAGCGCATCCGATGGTGAAAACCTCTTTGAGGCACCAAAGGATGGGAAATTTTACACTCTCCTAGAACACTTCCAGGAGAGATCCAAATTTCTAATTGAATCAACATAGTCCATCAATGTCAGCACTGTAGAAACAATAAGAACTCTTCATCTAGCCGAATCATTGACAAAAATAAAGAAGCTCAGCTTTATCAAGTTTTTCGAAGAGTGGCAAGTCAAATTTTCCTAGTCATATGCATAAATTCTAGGGATAGATCTAGGCCTCATCATGCACCATTTGTCCCTTCCTTTAGGAATCAAACCAATTAAACAAATGCTGAGAAAAATGCATCTGCACATTGCCTTATTGGTGAAGGCTAAACTAAAGAAGTTGTTGGATGTCGGATCATCAAGCCCATTGACTATGTAGAGTGGATATCTAATATTGTACCTGTATCCAAACCTGATGGTAGCATAAGGATTTGCACTGACTTTAGAGCTCTCAATAAGGCTTGCTCGAAAGACTATTTCCCCTTACCTAACATAGATATCATTATGGACTTGACAACATGACATGGCATGCTATCACTGATGGATGACTTTTATAGATATAATGAAATCAAAATAGCTCTTGAAGATCAAGATAAGACAAACTTCACATGTCCATGGGGAACCTTCTGTTGGAACGTCATGCCCTTCGGGTTGAAAAATGTAGGGGCCAGTTATCAGAGAGCTATGACAACTATTTTCCATGACATGATGCATACTTTCATGGAGGACTATGTAGATGATTTGTTGGAAAAATCCCACACAAGAGAAGGACATCTAGAAATATTAGACAAACTCTTCACTCATCTAGAGAATTTTAATGTGTGTCTCAATCCAAAGAAATGCGTATTTGGCGTAATATCAACAAAACTACTTGGGTACATAGTATCAGAGAAAGGCATCGAGGTGGATCCAACAAAAGTAAAATCTATTATGGAGATGTCCCCACCAAAAAACATTAGTTAGCTAAGATCCCTACAAGGAAGATTCCAATCAATCAAAAGACTTATCTCATAATTAGCTGATAAGACTCATCCTTTCACACACCTGCTACACAAGAATTTTTCCTTTCGATGGGATGAGAAATGTGAGGCAACTTTCAATCAACTAAAACAATATCTCATGAGTCCACCCATCCTAGAACCTCCAACATAAGGAAAGCCTATACTATTGTACATTGCCACTATTGACCTATCATTGGGAACTTTATTGGTGCAGGAAGATTCAATAGGGAAAGAAATAGAAATTTATTATATCAGTAGAACCTTGAATGGATATTAGATCAATTACACCTCCATTGAGAAAGCTTGTCTAGCTATAGTGTTTTCTACCCAACAATTGTGACACTATATGCTGACTCATATAGTTAAGCTCATAGCCAAGATTGATCCACTAAAGTATCTCCTAAGCAAAGAAAATTTGACAGGAAGACTGGCCAAGTGGGTAATGGTACTCAATGAATTCAACATCCAATATTTTTTCAGAAAAGCTATCAAAGGGAAAGCCATTGCTGATCAACTAGCTGAGGCACCACTTCATGATGGTCATCCACTCCACATTGAATTTCTAGATGTAGATGTCTTGACAGTAACAACAAAATAATGGATTTTATATTTTGATGGTTCCTTCACTCAACATGAATCAGGAGTAGGAATCCTATTCATCACTCCCCTAGGGCACACCATTCTGAAATCATATCGCTTGATGTTTCCTTGCACTAATAATATAGTTGAATATGAAGCACTCATTATTGGGATCAAGATAACAATGGAATGGAAAATTATAGTGCTCTAGGTTCATGGGGATTCTCAACTAGTCATTAATCAGGTCAATGATGACTACCAAACCAAGGATGATAAATTGATGCCCTACAAAAGAATGATTGATGACTTCAAGAAGTACTTTTTTGACATCAATTTTGGTCAAATCCCAAGGAGTGAAAACAAAGCTACCAATGCTATGGCTATAATTGCTTCTTTTTTGTAGATTCCAAAAAGATGAGGTCGCTATGAGTTCATGGTGGAGAAACTATTTACCACCACCTACATGACTCTGAGTCCCACATTATTTTCCACCTAGACAATGCCAATACCTCCATCTATGGAAAGATATACACTTACCTAAAAGATAACACCCTTCCTCTCAATCTTTCCCACAACCAAAAATGAAATTTCATTCACCAAGCTGCCCACCATACCATAATAGAAGATGTACTCTACCGTTGAGGTCTCAATGGAACCCTCTTACGATGTTTAGAAAATGATGAGTCTGAAACAACTTTACACGATGTCCACTAAGGTATTTTTAGAACTTATTCAAGTGGTTTAACCCTCGCCAATAAAATCCTTCATCTGGGATTTACTGGATGACTATGGAGAGAGAATCCTTTCAATTTGTTAAGACATGTTGAAAATGCCAGACCCATGGTAATCTCATTCATGCACCAACATAAGAACTATAGCCCTTTGCATCAACATGGCCATTTTGTCAATGGGGGTTGGATCTTGTGGGTAAAATTCACCCACCTTCATCCAATGGACACAAGTTCATCATCACAACCAAAAAATACTTCAAAAAGTGGGTTGAAGCCGTGCCTCTGATTACCATCATAGGGAAGCATATTTCCTCATTCATCCTAAACTACATCATTTGCAGGTGTGGTATCCCTCAATCCATTGCCACTGAAAATAGGAGACCTTTCAAGAATCAGGACGTGCAAGAACTCTGTGAGAAGTTTCATGTCCAACATCGATTTTCTACATCCTATTATCCTCAAGGGAATGGCCAAGCAAAGGCCTCTAATAAAACCATCAATGATGCTGGACATGATTGGCATACTTGATTGAATCCTACTTTGTGGGCCTATCGTACAAGTATTTGTACCCCCACAGGGGCCACACCATATGCCCTCATCTATGGGTCTGAGGTCATCCTGCCCATTGAGGTGGAGATACCATCACTTCGTGTATCCTTGAAAGGTCTCATTACAAATGAAGATTACCGTGTAGCCAGACTACAGGAGCTAGAGTTGTTGGATGAACATCATCAGCTGGCAGTAGATCACCTGAAAGTATATCAGTAAAGAATATCTAGAAGTTATAATCACAAAGTCAAACCTAGGAAATTTCAAGTGGGAGATCTAGTTTTGAAAGAAAATCCCTATAATCAGAAAGATTGGGAAAAGAAGGGAAAATTTGAAACTAACTAGCTAGGTCCTTTTGTGGTAATATCAGTCTTTGGATCAGGGGCATATCAGTTATCTACACTTGAGGGGGATCTATTTGAGGAACCAATGAACAACCTTCACTTGAAGAAGTTCTATACCTGATGCAGCCAGTGCATGTCTTAAAAGTCTTGAAAAAATCCTAAAAAGAAGAAAAAGCCTTGAAAAATTCATAAAAAGCAAAAAAAATCCTAAAAATAAAATAAAAGTTGTCACCCTGATGAAATACTAGTAAACAAGCGTCTTGGTGACATCACAAAAATAAAAAAAGAGAAATACAAAAAAAGTGAAAAAAAATGGTTGCCTTGATGAAAACCTAGCACATAGGCGTCTTGGTAACAACAAAAAAATTATAAAATCTAAAAAGTGCAATAAAAACAAATGGTGAAAACCTGGTAAAAAGGCACTATTAGTGATGGGTCGACTTCTACAATCTTTTTGAGCATGTGTTGACCGTCTACTTCCACCATCCCTACACATTCATGCATATCTTACGACGAGCTTCATGTCCATATCTAGCTAATGCGGTTGTCCCACTCTAGCTTGGTTCTTATTGTACATATCCATAATAAATTTGGTTTGTTCTCATTGGGGGAAAAATCCTAATCTCACAAAGGGAAAATCACCATTGAGCATAAGTAAAAAGGAAAGGAACTAGCAAACTGTAACATCAAAATAACAATCGCAACAACCTTTTCAAAATTTGCACATTGAAAATCAATTTAATCCAATCAATCAGTCAAATCAAACATCAACATCAAACTAGATCATCTCATCATTGAAGGATCATCTTCTGAATCATGGTTGGATCAACTTAACAATTTTTTTAAAATGATGTATTGTGATTGTTGTTATCATTTCTCAGGAGTACCTCGATGATGTCACAAACTAGAGGCACTATGATAAAAAATGATATTTTTCTCTGTCTGCTTGCTTGTGAGTTAATTATTACTACTGTGCAAATTATCGTGGGACATGCTCTACAAAGTATCATTGATGACATTCTGAATTTGCATAGGAACATGATTAACTCTTGTCTATTTACACAAGTGGTACTCAGGTCATCTTGGTATAATTATACCTAGATGCTTGTGTTAACTTGCATTATCAAATCTCAATAAAAGTTGTATGGAAGTTGTACTCAGGTCATCATGGCCTATTTTTATGCCATCGATATTTGTACTAACTTTCAACATAATAAAACACTCAATGATGGAAATATGCACAATGAATAAGATTGACAACATTGCATAGATATAATTGCATTTCATATTAGTTTTCATATACACTATAGATTTTCTAAGTTTGTCATCCTCAAGGTTGATGCTATTTCTATTTACAAGATTTGAGTATACTTGACATAACAATAATATCATTCAGTTTCATTTCCATTTCATTCCATAACATACATTCATGTGCATTTGAAAGTTTCCAAAAAAAATTATAATACAATCACATCAAGATCATCATTATCCATCTCATCATATTTGCATTTGTAATAACATCATTATCCATCTCATCATATTTTCATTCACAATAACTGTGAATGCCAATCCTATACCTACACAAACATGGAAAACACACACAATATTAGATCAATATGGAAGTAAGAATAAGGATTCCCCATGAAATTCATTTGCAATGCTCAAATAGGAAAGAAAATGAAGAAATAAACAAAGAAAGCAATGAAATCCTATTTTAAGATGCAAAATATTGATCCCATGGGGGAGTTGGTGCCAATTGTGTGTAGAAATTGGCCCTTTCCCAACTCCTTTGTAAGCTTGATGATGATTTGATGATGGTTGAAGCTCCTTGATGAAATCTTGGCACAACTTAGCTATGAAACCATAAAATGATGAAATATTGATATGAAATGGATAAAATTAGCTCTCAATGTGAGGAGAGTAACTTTGCATTGAAATTGTGGATGAAATAATGTATAGTATACTTTCTTGGATTGTGGATGATGAATGAGAGAAAGAGTCTCTCATTTATAGATTTCAAATTTGGAAGAATGAGTGAGATTGAGTAATGTGGGATCATTCGACACCCAATGGCCAAGTGCCACTTGTCAAGATGTGAATGGAGGAAGGTTGTGCACATTTTGATCAAAGTGCCAATAAATGCAATTAGTTTGAATTTGAAATTAGTGAAATGACTTGTTGAAGAGGGAAGAAAAATGAAGTTAATGTCACTTGGCTCAAGGCCAAGGACATGTAAGAGGCTTTAAATGCCTTGTTGGAAGTACCAATCCACTTTTGGAGGGATTTTTTTCAAATTTGTGGAATATTCCCTTTTGATGCCAAGTTGAGTGAAAAAAAAGGAAATAATAAATAATTAAATTTATTTATTGGTGCAAGTTGCAAAATCTAGAGGATTTTAGTGATTAAGATTAAATTAATCAAGATTTGATCAATTTAACGAGAGATTAGATGATTTGACAATTTTGACTTAGATTTTAGGATTTAAATAAATCAAAGTTGAGAGGAATAATGATTTAAGATTTAATTAAATAAAGATTAATTTATTTAATTAAAGAGGATGATGTTAGATTTAAACCAAATAAAGTTTAATTTATTTAATTTACATAAATAACCTTAGAGACTTAATTAAATAAAGTGAATTATTTAATTAAAAGAGAGACTATATGATTAATTAAACAAATTGATTTATTTAATTAATAGAGGAGAATGACTTAATCAGATAATTTTGATTTATTTAATTAAGAGAGGGAATATGATGAATTTAATCAAATAAAGGTTATTCAATTAAATTAATTAGTAAAGAGGATGATTTAAGAAGAAATGATGTTAGTAAGATCAGGATCAGGTGCATAGGATCAACTTGTATATTTTTCGTGTCTACATTTTGCCCCTCTTTGAAGAAATTCACTTGTTGCGTGGGTTCAAAGAATAAGCTGTTGTGATCAAAGTTCAATTTTTTTTTTAGATGCCCCACTGCTGCCCCAATGAGAGGATTACACTAGTATATTTCCCCCTCAAGAGATCAAGAAGAAATGTTCTATTTTCCGATCGAGATTACGATAAAATGCGAGAGGAGTGGTTCTATTGATCAGAGGAGGAAAGATAATTCTTTGATGTAGATGGTTCTAATGATGTATAGACAGTCATTGACCGTGGGTAGCCTCATGTATATTTTGATACAACACACCAATTTTGTATAGAAATTCTAGTAAAGATAGAAGAATAAGAGAAAAACAATGATGACAAGAGGGTCCAACAAGCCTACGTTATTAGAGATGATGATGATTTTGCTTACTAGGATTTGGGATTTTAAAAGGGCCAATTAATTTATGTTTGATAACAAACGTAGGTACGATGCATCAAGGTATAAAGAACTAGGATTGCATTGTACCTAGTGTGAAGGGCTTTGAATCGACAATTAGATAGGAGTATTCCTGTTCACACTTGACATAAAAAACCTTATTGAGGATGCAATTAAGACATTCTAAACATCTTGGACCAAAACATAGTAAGGAAAGCCTTCCTATGTGGTCAACAAGACACCTAAAACACCCTCCCTACAAATCGAACAAAGCACGTAATATAAAGTTATTTTACAAGAATATCCAACAAGCATAGCAGGTAAAAAATATAATGATAGTTTCCCCATTCCTTTCTCTCTAAACCTTTTTTGTTTAGGCATTATCGAGAGGTCCTTGGAATGGATGCAAAATAAGATAAGTCCAAAAAACGACCAAGATAAAGTAAACAAACAAGCTAATGTTCTTCATACCGCTAGCCAAGACTAAACTATGGTGTTACCTGATGTTGATGTCCATCGCAGGAAGGTCACATTCCTAGGACATGTTGTGATCAGTGTTTGATGAGATTGATTGGATGATAAGCTATTGATACTTTGATCAACTTGCTTGCTTACTGACGTAGACTTGAGACTTTGACGATTAGGGTGTTCACTTTGGAACCTGCTAGACTTGCTTCTTACTAACTCACCAAAGGATGAAGGCAATGATTGATTTATCATGAGTGATGATTATTGCGAGTGAGAGCGAGATGAGATGGATGCACCATTTTGGATTTTTCAGATATTTTGAGGCTGTTTTTAGTATTTTGAAAATGTTTTTGAGGTTGTTTTAATTTTCATATTTTTCATTTTTTTTAGGTTTTCAAGATTTATGATGAAAATACTAACTTAAAGACCTATCCTAGGGGTCTCAGGAGCTGATCCATAGATTAGCTTTGCCTACGTTATACACACATAGACCACATAGTTTGATTGGTGACAGAATCAATTTGATGATAAGAAAGATGGGCAAACGGATTTCCAGATTGCGACAAATGCCTAAGGACTGACCTAAAATGTCTCAGGGGATGATCAAAGATCAACCTTGCCTACGTTCAAGCTCAGAGACGACGTAGTTCGGTAAAATGACTCTATTTTTGATTTTTTAGATTTTCAAATGTTTTTGAATTTTGAATGATTTGGATATTTTTTGGATTATTGATGGATTTTTTTAATGTTTTTGGATCTTTATCTTTTAAGGAAGATCACCAAAATATACATGAATCTAATCCAATGAAGGTATAGGAACATGCCCCCAATGTGATACAATAGACTACTTCGATAAAGGTAGGATAAACTGACCTTAGGAATATGCCAAGTAGTACTAGGGTGGAACATGATACAAACACAAGATCGAGCTATGGTAGGGTTGCGAATGGATGGTGGAAGGATAAATAGAATGTAATGGATAAGTGAGTCACGAAGGTCTTGGTGGATGGAGAGTGCTTTATTTACGCTCGACACCTGTTTTCCAAGTTTTCACCAAGGTATTTGTCCAAAGTGCCACCGAAGTTGTTTTCACGAGAGGAAGATTTTTTTCTTTACTGTTTTCAATCCTTTTTCTGATTTTTTTAGATTTTTGTATTTTTTGGATTTTTTTTGTTGCCACCAAGACACCTATTTGCAAGGTTTTCATCAAGGTGACCATTTTTTGAGGACATTTTCTAATTTTATTTTAGCATTTTTTGGTTCTATACCTTGAAAGATTTTAGGCATAATGTTTTTTGAGATGGGAGCTATTCATGGGCTCCTGCAGGGGTTCACCATCTAGTGTTGATAACCGGTATGCACCCGATCTTCTTGTTGTAGTTGTGCTTTAGGCAGTTCTGATAGACCTATAGATGGTTGAGGGCATTCATGCGTCGTTCATCTAATAACTCTAGCTCATTTAACCTTGAAACCTGATATTCCTCATCTAGAATGAGGTTTTGCAGTGACATCCTTAATGATGGGAGCTCAATCTCGATTGAGAGGATGGCTTATGATCCATAGACTAGGGAGAATGGGGTGGCACCTATTGGCATGTGGATGCTAGTGTGGTAGGCCCATAAGGTAGGATTTAGCTATAGATGCCAGTCATGACTAGAGTCATTGACTGTTTTCTTAAGGATTTTCAAGATAGTTTTATTAGTGGCTTCTGCTTGGCCATAGCCTTGCGGGTAATACAGAGTGGAAAAGCGATGTTGGATATCAAATTTTTCACATAAGTCACGAACATATTGGTTTTTGAAAGGTGTCCCATTATCTGAGATAATATCTTGGGGGACACCATATCGACAAATGAGGTAGTTGAGGATGAACTTGGATATCTGCTTTGTGGTTATGTAGGTCATGGGAATTGCTTCAACCCACTTTGTAAAGTACTTGATGGTGGTGATGATGAATTTGTGGCCGTTGGATGAGGTGGGTGTGATTTTGTCGATGAGATCAAGCCCCGATTGTGAAAAGGGCCAAGGTGTAACAATAGGATGAAGCTCTTGAGCTGGAGGATGAATAAGGTTTCCATGCTACTGGCACTGTAAACACTTTCTGATAAATACATGTGCCTCCCTTTCCATCATTGGCCAGTAGTACCTGGTCCTTAGCAATTTCTTAGCCAAGATAATACCACTTGAGTGCAAACCACAAATGCCATTGTGTACCTCTGTTAAAGCATTCAAGGAATGCAACAAGTTTCCTTCAATGCTCCTATGATAGATGGTTTCTCCTAGTATGAAAAAATGTAAGGAACTTTTGACAAAGGATCGTTTAAGGTTTGGGGTTATATTAGTTGGGAGAACTCCTATTCTCAAATAGGTATAGATGTTGTGATACCAGGGGTCACTGGGACCAATTATTTCACACACGAATTCAGACTCTAGTACCTCGAATGCCGATATGAGAAGCTGCTCTACTAGAAACTCTTTTTTTGGAACATTGTTTGGGATTTCCAAGAGCAATGCAATTGTGGCCATAACATCTGCTGCTCTTTTTTTTTCTCTAGGTAGTTGTTCAAAGGTGACATCAATGAAGAATTATTTGAGGCTCTCCACTAATTTCTTGTATGGAGTTAGCTTGTCGTCCTTTGTTTGGTACTCACCATTGAATTGGTTGATGATGATTTGTTAATCTCCATAGACTTTGAGAGCCATAATATTCCATTGTACTACAATCCTTAATCCTATGACGAAAGCTTCATACTCTGCTATGTTGTTCGTGCATAGAAAAGATAGTTTGTAGGATTTGGGTATGCAGTCTCCCTAGGGAGTGATGAAGAAGATTCTAGTGCCTAACCCATGTTGTGTGTATGACCCATCAAAATAAATCTTCCAATGATTTGATATACTTATTTTGAAAATTGATTCATCCAAAAATTCTAAGATAAGTGGGTTGTCGGCATAAATTGGAGCCTCTGCCAGTTGGTCTGCAATCGCTTGTCCTTTGATGGCCTTGCACTCTACATATTCAATACCATGTTTTGTCAATATCATGACCCACTTAGCTATTTGTCTTGTCAGAGTGGCCTTAGAGAGTAGATACTTTAGTGGATCTTTCTTTACAATCAGCTTGATTTGATGAGACAACATGTAGTGTCTGAAATTTTGTGCTGCAAATACAATTGACAAATAATCCTTTTCAATGGGAGTATAGTTTAGCTTGTGTCTCACCATAGTTCTGCTGATATAGTGTATTTCTCTTTCTCTTCCATTTGAGCTAATATAGCACCGAGAGCTGCCATGGTTGCTGAGATGTATAGGATCAATGAATTTCTCCTGGAGTAAGTGGCATTGACACTGGTGGTGTAAGTATATATTCTTTGATTTTACTAAATGCCTGATCAAATTTGTCATCCCACTTGTATGTTACTCCCTTGTGGAGTAGATGAGAGTATGGGATCTATTTATCTGCTAGCTGTGCTATGAATCTCTTGATGGATTGGAGCCTGCCTTGTAGGCCTCTGAGCTGTTTTAGTGTCCTGGGTGCTTCCATGTCGAGGATCACCTTGAATTTTGCGGGATCCACTTCTATTCCTCTCATTGATACTATATATCCTAGGATTTTTCCTGATTGCACCCCAAAAACACATTTTTTGGGGTTAAGTCTAACCTTGTATTTTTCCAATTTGTCAAAGATGACACTTAGAGCTGCTATGTGATCCTATATTTTCTTTGACTTGGCCAATATATCATCCATGTAATCTTCCATAGTTTTGTGAATCATGTTGTGAAAAATTAGTGTCATGGCCCTTTGATATGCCGCTCCATTCTTTATCCCAAATGGCATCCTATTCCAGCAGTAGGTGCTCCATGGACAAGTAAATGTTGTCTTGTGATGGTCCTCTTTTGCTATCATAATCTAGTTGTACCTTGAGAATCCATCCATCAGTGATAACATCTCATGTTTGGCCATCATGTCCACTATCATATCAATGTTGGGTAGTGGAAAGTCATCCTTAGGACATGCTTTGTTTAGGTTTCTAAAATTAGTGCAGATGTGAATGCCCCCATTCGACTTTAAAATAGGTACTAGGTTGGAGGCCCATTTAGGATAATCAATTGGGTGTATGAATTCCACGTCCAAGAGCTTTTGCAGTTCCACTTTGACTAACAAGGCTATTTGAGGGTGCACGTTTCTCAACTTCTATCTCAGTGGCTTTGCTCCTAGGTAGACAGCTAAAGGGTGAACCAAGACTTCTGGATCAAGACCCGACATGTCGACATAGGTCCATACAAAGTTCAATTTTCTTTCCCTTAAGGATCTATTTTTCTTCAGTGAGAAGTGACTCAGCTTAGAAGGTGATATATGGCATTGCTTTTGTTCCCAGGTTGACAGGATTGCATTGTTTTGCTAAGACTGCCGATTTCTCTTAATGGAGTGCAGTAGGGGGGAGATGGAATCCTTCATCCTCTGGAGCCTCAAAGAGGTTTTCACCGTTGGATGCATTCTTTATTTTTACTATTCTATGGTTAGAGAGTGTCTTAGTGTGGTTTTCACTCAATAACCTTGAGCTTATTCTCATTCTTTTTATTTTGCGACTAAAGGAATCAATCGTCTCCCTGAAATATTCTTGTGTGTCCAATGTGATATCAAATCCAACCTTGTGATCTTCGCTTGGTATTATATCCCGTAATCCCAATAATTCTAATAGTGCCTGATCATTTTCGAATGTGTCTAGAACCAGTGGTCCTCATTGGTAATTGATTAGTTGTGGGTAGACCAGATTTATCTTGTGGGGTTGGTGGTCTGGCTTGAAAGATGATGTACTTATCATGAGTAAGGAGGAGTCTTGAAATAGCATGGGAAGGCATATTATGGTATCCTCATCATCCCTACTACTACAGACGTTGGTGATATCGAAGGTGAAGTTATCTAATGGTAGACCTATTGATATGAGTAGTTGAAGGGCGGTTGCTGATAATTGAGGGGGAGACCTGAATGCTCTAATAGGGGTATCTCTTCCATGTACAGTTATACTCAGAGGGGTACATCCAAGGCCAAGATTTCTCATTCGTCTTTCTATAATTATGGGCTCCATTCGTCCATCACTATTCCTTCCAAGGCTTTCATTTCTATTGTAGCCCATACCAAGCATCATTTGCAATCCTTTGCTAGCTTCATCCATGGGTAGGGTGGGTGTATCCCTTTCATCTTGGTATGGTGAGTTTGAAAAGTCTCTTTCATCCACATTTTCCTGACTTAGATCCCCCCAACAATGGAATCTAGAAGGGTCTTCCCTAAAAGTGTAGGCAGGTGTTTCAATTGGTTGAGGTCATCCATGTGACCTAAGAGATTGAGGTAATTCTCCTACAACAAAAGAATTCTTCTTCATTCTGTAATCTCCACACCTATTGTCTTGGATCATGAGCTTGATGTTGGATATGTTGGGGATGGAGGGTGTCTCTATCACATAAGTGGAGGCAAGGTTAGATGGATCCACATAGGGAGTGGAGGGGCCTTCATCATTCTTTGGCACTTGGAGAACTTTATAAAACTTGGCCTCCAAATTTTTGCAATAGGCGAACGACTCAAGATCACTATGTATTGTGACCTCTTCATTTTGGTATGAAAATTTGACGCATTGATGGAATGTTTAGGAAAAATCCTTCATTCCATGGATCCATGGGAATCCTAAGAGGATGTTGTAGGGAAAATCAAGGTCGAGGACTTGACATGTGGTTTCCATAGTAGCTGGTCCTACTTGGATTGGGATCTTGATAGTGCTTTGAGACACTCTTTCTTGGTCATCATATTCTCTGATGGTAATGCATTTTTTTGTTGATAGAGTCTTTTGAGATTCCCAAGTTCTTTATAAGTTTAAGCAAACAAATATTTAGGCCCGTGCCTCCATCCACCAAGACCCTTTTGACCTTTTTCTTGGGAACTGGGACTTGTAGGTGAAGTGCACAGTTGTGAGATGGCTGGGCGAAGAAGTATTGATCGAAGAAGGTGAGGAGGTTTGGGGTGATGATGTTACCAACCATAGCCTGAAATTGTTATGTATCAAGATTAGCAAAGACAGTGGACGTAGCTAATTCTTCATCAAGGATTTTCCTATGGGTGACGGAAATTTTTAGTAACTCCATGATAGAGATCTAACCAGGGGTTTTTTTTAGCTAGTCAATTATGTTATAATCATAGGGAACAACTTTCATATTTGAGATGGGGGTCTTAGATGGCTGTGATGCCCCTACAATAGTGACCTTGCTACCACTTGTGGTGACTCCACAATCAGCGTTGGCTCCTTTGATGCTAATGATAGTGACCATTTCATCTATGCATACGACTATGCCTTCATATACAAGATTTGCATTGGCATACTTTTGTTTCTCATTTTTGTCCCCTTGGTTATTTCCTTGATTGTTTCCTTGATTATTTCCCTGATTGTGATTAGGCATCGAATTTGTGTATATTTTGAGATCTTGATTGTTGGTGGGTTGCTCGACATTTATGATTTTGTCCTCAATGAGATCTTGGATGATGTTTTTCAATCTCATGCAATTTGCAGTTGTATGCCCTTTGATTTTATGAAAATAGAAAAAGAGATTTTCATTGTACCATGGTGTTTTTGTCATGGGTTCCGCATATTTCTCAAAAGTGGATATTTTGATAAGGTTCTCTTTAACCAATTTCTTCATTATAGATTTGATTGGCTCCCCAAGGGCCATGAACTTCTGCTTGGGAGGATACTTGTTTCAGGGAGGTGGTCCTCCTTGATTGTTCAAGTTATTGATTTGATTGTTGGGAGGTGGTGGTTGTTGTGCTACTGTATTGGGTTGCACATTGTTGCAGTTGTGATTTTTTGGTTGATGATGGGTTTGAATATTTTCCTTGGGAGCACTGATGACAACCTTTGCATCGACCACTCTGTCATTTGTGACATTTCTGTTCCTTGACCATGTGTGAGGTTTATTGTTATAACTAGTGGATGGGTGGTTATCCTGTTGTGTACCAAATGTAGATGCACCCCCTCACGTAGTAAGGGCTCTTTTGATATTGAGTGATTTTGGGATCAATTGATCATATGTTGTAATTCATTGCATTTTTAGATAGAACACCAAGTTGTTGTCGACATTGGCTATGATAGTGCAAACTTGTTGCTCTTTTGGCATGGTCCACCTGCTTCAATTGACCTTGGATCACCATCATTGTAAGAAGAAAGAGAATAGCTCTCTTTTTGCTTGTTTGAGTGCTGATAGTTCCTCTAGACTAACATCTATACCCATGTTGAATGCATAGTTTTTGAGGAATACATCCACCATTTCTTGGAATGTTTTGATGCCTATGGGTAGATGAGAGAACCATTCCATAGTGGGACCGATCAAACTCTGAGGAAATAGTCACATTAGATATGTATCATCGTGTGTAGCTTCCATGCAATGCACTTGAAATTCGATGATGTGATTTTCATGGTTTCCCATCCCATTATATTTATTGAATTTGGGGATTTCAAATCCCTTCGGAAATGGTACCATTGCAAGAATCCTTTCAAAAGGATAGGGGAAAAAATTGCCCGACATTCTTGTTGTTTTTCTTGACTGAAGGTCCAACACTTGCTACGAGAGTAGTTTGATCTGTGCTGCAACATCATTTTGTGGATCAGGAGGTAGAATGAATGTGTTTTGAGGTTTTGGCAGTGTTTGATTAACAGGTGGGGTATTGATGGGGTTTTTCTGCAAGCTCTGTTGTGCTTTTAAAGCCTGCTGATATGCCTACATTTGTGCCAACAACGCTTGTTGTTGGTCTTATTGATCTTGTTCCAACAAAGCTTGTTGTTGATCCTATTGTTGTTGTTCCCACAAAGCTTGTTGTTGGTCTAGCTGCTGTTGCACCAACAAAGCTTGTTATTGCACCAATAAAGCTTATTGTTGGTCTAGTTGTTGTTGCACCAACAAAGCTTGTTGTTGGTCTAGCTCTTGTTGCATCAACAAAGCTTGTTGTTTAGCTTGTTGTTGTGCCTAAAATTCTTGTAGGGCTTGTTGGTATGCTTGTTGGTGGATTTCTTGTAGTTGTGCATGGTACTGTGCTTCTTCTTGTTGAGCCTGTTGTTGGGTTTGAGCCTGAGCTTGTGCTTGTTGGGCTGCTTGCTCAGCTTGTGTAGATTGTGTGGCTTGTGCATCTTGTGCGGCTTGTCGAGAAGCTAATTAGGGCACTTGCTGAGAAGGCAACTGTGTAGCTTGTTGATTTTGTTGAAGTACCCTTTGGTGGGTGGCTTTTTGAATTGCTTGAATCATGGTGATGAATGAGTTCATCATGTTGAATTTTGGTGTAATCGATGGCAGATTGGGAATGATGTTAACCGTTGTGATGATCGAAATGGTCATGTTGGTGATTGGGATTTGAGTTGTGAATGGTGTGATCAAGATACTTGGTCATTGGGAAACCATGCTTTGAGATATTTGGGGAATGGTGGATGTGTTGAACATTTGGGTAGCTTGGATGGTTGCCATTTGTTGCAATGTTGATGGAAAAATGAGAGGGTTTGATGTGATGCTTTGATTGCTTTGGTTTGGTAGATTGGTGGAAGGTAGGGGAGGAAGGCCCAACACAAAAGATGATACATATGTCAAAGGTAATGGAGGGAATGGTGGTGTGTTCCCTTGGAAAAGTGATAATGAGGAAGGATCAATGACTCCCCCTATCTCGAATAACCCACCCTCTCCTTGCGAAATCATGGGGAGAGAAGTTTGTATATTTAGTGGATAGATTAGCATTGCATGAAATGAGGATGAGTCCGCATGATTATGGAAAGTAAGTGGAACATACAGGTGTAATGAATTTATTAGGATGGAGTTATCCAGTTTGGTGTTGATATTTATTTCTCTGTTGTTTACAAGGTGATGCTTTTGGATTTCATGAAGCATGACACTTCCCTTGTTAACAACTAGTGAGGTTGAAGCGATTGTTGATATGATTTGGGGAATTTCCTAAGTGATGTTTGGGAGCGATACCGGGGGTATGCTCACAAGAGGCCTTTCCATAATGGTACTCACGTTAAAGTCAGAAAGGAGTTTAGCCCCTTCTTTCGTTAACGCACGCATATATAGAGATGGATTAAGTTTCAACATGGAATTGATGATTCTATGATTCTCAAGATTCTGAACCATTTCTGTTATTTCCTCTTGTGTCATTCCCAAGTCATTATCAGTGATGTCCTCTACATGGCCTTCCTCTTGAGGGTTTTGTGATTGTAGAGAGGAGTTGTTTGGTAGATTGCTTGATCCTACAAGGTTTATTTCAGGAGTCGTTTGACTTAGGTCACTTGAAGTTGATGTTTCCTTAGTGATTTCCATGTTCCTCTTGTATTGAGATCTTGTTTGCACCATAAAATAGAGATCGCTTGATCTTGATCTTAGGCACAAAAGAGAAGAGCTAGGATAGGCTAAGGATCAAAAGTGATGATGGGGATAGATAAATGAAAGACGGATGATGCAGATGAAATAAACTCTTGAAATTTTTTTGGAGGAGATGCTAAATTTTTTTTAGCGTTTGAATTGATTTGATTATTTGATGAAGGATAGTTTGACTAGGTTTATTGAGCCAAACAAGATGATAATGAACTTGTAAACTCTAGGAAGTTGTGTATCGTAGAGCAAACTTGTACAAGAGGGTGATTTGACTAAGTGCGTTAAGTCAACTGAAGTGATTATGAACTTGTGAACCTTAGGAAGTTGTGTTATCCTAGAGGTAAATTTTCTCAAGAGGGTTGATAATTTGACTAAGTTTATTAAGTCAAACAAGGTGATGATGATTTTGACTATAATTTTAGCATGAATGATGTTTCAAAGATTTAAGAGTTTTTTGGTGAAATGGGATTTGATTTTGATTGATTGAGAGATGGATGAGAGTGATGATTTTGATACTAGACTTGACCTAGACAAGACTCTTTCTTACAAGACCTCAGTATTGAAGAACATGCCATACTTCCTGTGAGAAAATAAAATATTTGAAAAAAAGTTGGATTTCATTGATAATAGAACTCATACAAACTTGGGTTGTTCTTTGAAGCCTTCTTGTAGAAATTATATACCAATCTTTCTCTAACTTCAAGAAGCTTTTCAAGATGCTCCATACGAGCTTTTGGGCTAATCTTCTTGAACCTTGGTTTTTGGATTTTGATTTTATAGGAAATCATTTGAGAGAACACATGTGTGGGGTCCAATTGTCCTTATCTTTGTTTAATGAGTTCCTTTTATCAAAAAAAATTTATTTATTATGATTTCAAACTAAATGTCTATGCTTCAATTCCTTTTCATTCCACAAGGTCCATTATGTGAAAATCAAGGTTTCAAGAGCACAGTTTCCTAGGTTGACTTTAGTGAAAACAAATGATGATTAAACCTAAGTACTTAGAAACCTCTAAGGATATAATCCCTAGGGAAAGCAAGAGCACTTAGATTTGTCAAAGGATATTTGTTTCCTCCAAAGGGTTTGAAATTTTGAAGCTTTTTGTGAATGTTCATTTTCAAATGTTTTGAGACCCAAGCAATTTATTTTTTGATTCCAAGAAATGTACAACCCTAGGAGGAAGAGACAATATTTTGTTGGGTTCCCACTTGGATAAATCTATCTGTGCATATTCAGTGTGGATGATTAGATTCTTGACCACATAGGCTCCCCTCCACGACACACACTTTTTGGGTCAGCCAAGCATCGATACCCATGAAACTCCCATGGCATATTTTTCATCTCTACAACAAAACCGGATTTATACGTGGGGTGAATTCAAAGGACATGACCTTTTGCACCAAAAAAATAGTTAAGGATTTAGCCTTTGCTAAAAAAGGGTTTTAATTCAAACTTTCCATTCGTAGGAGTTGACCCATGTGGTGAGAGACCATTGCTGCCCTTCTCGTCAGAGCCAACCACATGATACTGGCTTTTGTTCCAGTACCCACTTTTATATCCTGACTGGAAATACACTTGTCATTAGTGTGTTATTGGTTGGGTTGTTCCCTTGGGTGAGTAATTTTTTCCACAAGGCAGACCCTCTAAGATAAACAAAAACGAGCAAACATATTCGTAGTTCGATCAACCTTCGTTTAGAAACAAAGGGAGAACACACACAATAGGCCACACTCACACTCACAAGATTGGTTCAATTTTTTAGGTACCCAAATTGAAATGTGGAGGCAATATTTTATGCAACTTAATGTCACCAAAAAGACTTTTGATTCTCAAGATCCCCATGAAGCGTGAGAGAAGTGGATACACCTTTTTAAATGAAATTACTTTGCAAAAATATTACAAGACACAAGAGAACATGTTCATTTTAAATCCTTCAAAGCAATAATGAATTCTTTTTAAGCACCAAAATGAATTTATTTTTAAGTGAAAGTTGCTTGTTCAATTGTTAACCTTTAAACAAAATCTAGTAAATTTTCCTAAGGTTCTTTTTAATCCTTTTGTCTTGTTCTTTTTTAGAGCCCAAATTGAAATCTATTGAGTCCTAAAAGCTTGAAGAGATAAAATCCTTAAACTTGGAATTATAATTGCTTCCAAGAGTGTCTAAAGACACTTGATACAATAGAGAAATGATGTCATACGAAGCTTTTCTTTTGTTTCCTCCTTCCTTTTTTGATTTCCTAACCTCCAAAAGTGCTCAAAATGTTAGGTTAGATCAAGAAACAAGAAGATATAAGGGTTAGATGAATCATTGAGCATAAAAATCCTAAAACTTAGACCAAGTTATAGTGTGATTTGACTTTATATATAAAATTGAAACTTCTAACTCTAATAAAACTGAGAAATACCTACATCATTGCATAACTTATGAAATTCTAGCCCATTAAAAAAAAAAAGCTTCAAAAAATTCCTCTATATGACCAAGATATCGTCATTTTAAAAAATGCCTTTAAAAGAACTAAAACAAAGACCTATGTGCTAAAACAATGCTCAAATGCACTAAAAGAATGCTTAGATACATTAAAATAGCTGTCAGATGCGCTAAAACAGGTGCCAAATGCGCTAAAATAGTTGTTAGATGCGCTAAAACAACTATCAAATGCGCTAAAAAAGCTATCAGAGGCACTAAAACAAAGGTTAGATGCACTAAAATAGAGCTCAGATGCACCGAAAGATACCACAGATGTGCTATAATGGGGATTAATGAACATAATTGCTGAAAAACAATGAAATTTAAAAAAAAACGTGTTAGATTTGCGATTTCTTGCCCTCCTAGTGCCAAAATGTGAACCCCAATCCTATACCTGCACAAACATGGAAAACAAGCACAATATTAGATCAATATGCAAGTAAGAATAAGGATTCCCTATGAAATCCATTTACAGTGCTCAAATAGGAAATAAAATGAAGAAATAAACAAAGAAAGCAATGAAATCCTATTTTAAGATGCAAACTCTTGATCCCATGGGAGACTTGGTGTTGATTGTGTGTAGAAATTGGCCCTTTCCCAAATCCTTTGTAAGCTTGATGATGATTTGATGATGGTTGAAGCTCCTTGATGAAATTTTGGCACAACCTAGCTATGAAGCCATAAAATGATGAACTCTTGATATGAAATGGATTAAACTAGCTCTCAATGTGAGGAGAGCAACTTTGCATTCAAATTGTGGATGAAATGAAGTATAATATACTTGCTTGGATTGTGGATGATGAATGAGAGAAAGAGTCTCTCATTTATAGATTTCAAATTTGGAAGAATGAGTGAGATTGGGCAATGTGGGATCATTCAACACACAATGGCCAAGTGCCACTTGTCAAGATGTGAATGGAGGAAGGTTGTGCACATTTTAATCAAAGTGCCAATAAATGTAGTTAGTTTGAATTTGAAATTAGTGAAATGACTTGTTGAAGAGGGAAGGAAAATGAAGTTAATGTCACTTGGCTCAAGGCCAAGGACATGTAAGAGGCTTTAAATGCCTTGTTGCAAGTACCCATCCACTTTTGGAGGGATTTTTTTCAAATTTATGGAATATTCCCTTTTGATGTCAAGTTGAGGGAAAATAGAGGAAATAATAAATCAATTAAATTGATTTATTGGTGCAAGTTGCAAAATCTAGAGGATCTTAGTGATTGAGATTGAATTAATCAAGATTTGATCAATTTAATAAGAGATTAGATGATTTGACAATTTTGACTTAGATTTGAGGATTTAAATAAATCAAAGTTGAGAGGAATAATGATTTAAGATTTAATTAAATAAAGATTAATTTATTTAATTAAAGAGGATGATGTTAGATTTAAACCAAATAAAGTTTAATTTATTTAATTTAAAGAAATAACCTTAGAGACTTAATTAAATAATGTGAATTATTTAATTAAAAGAGAGACTATAGGATTAATTAAACAAATTGATTTATTTAATTAATAGAGGAGAATGACTTAATCAGATAATTTTGATTTATTTAATTAAGAGAGGGAATATGATGAATTTAATCAAATAAAGGTTATTCAATTAAATTAATTAGTAAAGGGAATGATTTATGAAGAAACGATGTTAGTAAGATCAGGATCAGGTGTGTAGGATAAACTTGTATATTTTTTGTGCCTACAATAACATCATTATCCATCTCATCACATTTGCAGTCATAGTAACATCATAATCTATCTCACATATTTACATAGAAAATACCAAAAACATGGAAAATTGCATCACATATTTGCATGATAACATTCATCTCATAATATCATAGCATAAATTTTTTTATATATCCATACATCTACATGTATCAGAAATCATTCATAATAAAATCACATTTAACGTCATTTGCATCCATATCACCATCTATAATCATCCATTTGCAATTCATAATAAAGCCATTTGCATCCATACATCAATATACATAAAATAAAAATAAAGATCACATTTCATATCATTCACATCCATATCATCCATCTCATTAATTCATCCATTTATAATAAAAGCATCATCATCCATACATGCATCCATAACATAATCATATAAAAACATAGCATAATCATATATAACATAAATTAAATGCATTCATCCATAATAAAACATCAATGCATAAGATTATTGACCGCTGAATATCATATAAACTCATGAAAATATTTCAAATATAAAGTGATAAATCTGAGAAGGTAATACATCAAAAATGTGGCACAATGGCCGAGTCTATAAATCACAATGAAAAATCATGTCTGCTCAGGAGATCCTGTGGTACTGCCACCTGATGTGGCCAGTCTCTATCCTATCCTTGAGGGCCCTACCCCTGATGGTCCTGTCACTCGTGGTGGAGGTCTACCTAGTGGAAGTGGCTGAGTAACCCCTCTGCTGGTGGTGTGCGAATGTGTACAACCGGATCTAGATCTAGCAAAGCTGACCCACTGCTCGACTAGTATGACCTCATGGTACTTACCCCTATAGTATTCTGCCTCCTTGGCGGATGCCTTGAGCTCTCTAACTAAATTAGTGGTATCTATACCCTGAGCTACAGTTTTTACCCTATCATCCATGGCTATAGCATGTGCCTTGTGCCTCCTCGTCGTATCCTTCTCGGCTGTTAGTGTAGCTACCTAAGCATGTAGCTATACCACCTATCCCTACATCTAGACTTGAGCTGGAGCCTGTGCCTAAACCTGTGCCTAGGCTTGGGCAAGCTGTCCCTAAAGTGTCTAGACCTGTGTATGTAATGCCTGAATCTACCCCTATAACCCAAAAATCTATGTTTGTTGTCTTTGTGAAGGCATCTGCACTATCAATGGTCATCCAGTCCTCCGCCTCTTAGGGATGACCCCAAAGTCTGCTACACCTACACCTCCATCTCCACTACCACCATCCCCTCCACCTCCTCCATCACCACCACCACCACCACCATTCCCTCCTCCACCACCATCATCCCCTCCCCCTCCTCCTTTGTTTCCTCCCTTGAGCTACACAATCGACCCTACTCTCCTCCCCACCTCCAAAATCAGTGCTGGCTCATTAGGACTGGAAATATGAGGAAACAGATGCAATTGGAAATATTGTGCATAATTTCGTGTCATATGCGCATCTATAATCTCTAGATGATATGCCCAAAAAATTGACTGTAATCCATAAAACTCTACGCAGGCCACATCATAACTAATAGTCGACCCCCACTCTAGTATGTCTTGTCGCCATCGCACATAATGTGCTACCCCCTATGGCATCCTCTAGATGTGACCGTACTGCCTGTGGACTCTCCCAAACATGAATCTCTCCAAAATATAGGGTTTCATCCCTATCAAATATCTGCTGAAAAACATAAAGGGAAGCTCTGCACCATCTAAAGGCCATGCCTCACAATCTAAATAGGGTCTCCATATCACTGTATCCAAGTCATCCAAGAATTGCCTCTAATACTCTAACTTGCCCAACTTATGGTAGACAAGTGGCCCTGAATATCCAAAAATGTATGGGCACCTTGCTGCCCGCACCCTGTCACTAACTGGTTGTGTAATCGCTATATGCTCCTAGACCCAGAGCTATAGAAGTGTGCACCCTACTGATAAATTCCTTTCTTGTAGATACACTACTTGGTGCAAATCATGGTATAAGTGTGCCAACATGCATGAACCCCAAGAATATACTGTCATGTGAGCAATCATGCTTTCTAGCAATCATCCCCAGTCAACTGCAAGGCCTTTTGACCTACAGTCAGGGGCATAAAAATCCTTCAACAAAGCCTGTTAGGACACATGGTAGTGGCTGCTAAGTCACAATAAACTCTTGCCAAGATATCTCATAACTAGTAAGCCCATCATCATGAAACATCTATCATAGGGTATTTGTCCCTCGCTGCTCCTCCACATCATACATCACCAAGGTCCCAATAACTGGTATCCACAGAATTTGATAGATGTCCTATGGGGTCACTATCATCTCACCAATTGGTAAGTGAAATGTGTTGTGGCTACTATGCCACCTCTCTACAAGTACTATTAGTAGCCCCTGGTTAATCCGGTACTGGGGCATGTCAATCAGTGAAGTCAAACCACAGTAGTCTATAATGACAAGATCTGTGAGAGTCAGCTGTGGGATCATATCCCACATCCCCGGAAAGTGCTCGTGAACCTGAAGGTTCCCTAAGCCAGCCTCCTAGAATTAAATCAAAACATCAAGTCAGAAAAACATTCAATCATCCTATCAATCAATCATATCATCTAATCAAATCAGCTCACATGAGATTCTAATCAAATCTCAGGGAACACCTATCCTATCATTTGAATCTCATTTGTCATTAGATTGATCAATCAACATCCATGATATCTTGTCATCGTTCCTCGCCTATCATGAGGACAATAATCAATCAATCAATAAACATCTATTCTATCTTGTCATCATTCCTCGCCTATCATGAGGACGATGATCAATCAATCAATCAACAACAATCTATATTTTCATTGTTCCTAGTCTATCATGAGGACAATAATCAATCAACCTATCCTAGTTCATCATTCCTCGCATATCATGAGGACAATCATGAACCTATCAATCAACATCATCCTATCATTGGTTGACATGATAAAAAATCATCAAAATCTAGGAGCAATTCATCAAAATCATCAATTTTGGCTGGATGCGCTAAAATAGGGTTTCTATGCACTGATTTACTGGATGCGCTAGAAGATCTACTGGATGCGCCAGAATAGATTCCTCATGCGCTATTTCACCGATGCACTGAGAAACTAAACCTATGCACCAGAACAACATCTCGATGCACCATTTCTCGGATGCGTCACTTGATCAACCCTATGCATGACTCTTTCACACTTATGCGCTATTTTTTGATGCGCTAAAGTTTGGACCCTATGCATTGAAATGGAAGCTGGATGTGCCAAACTAATTTGGGGATCCTAACTTAATGGAATGCACTACTACAAGATCCCTATGCACTGCAATAGGTGCCCTATGCGTTAATTTGCATATTCTATGTGCTAAAACGTGAAAAAATTCAAAATTTTAAAAGCAAATTAAGGCACGAAAATCAAAATTTGAAATTCAAAAAAGTGGTTTTGGAGTACGTATTGAAGGTCCATACGTGGCTGGATGTTGGTGATGGTGAATGCCGTCGAATTAGTGTGTGTGGTGAGGAATTTTGTCCATCTTTTCTCTGGAGACTCTCACTCTTCAAAATGCTAAGGTTACAAATGAGTTTAACTTTTACCCTTTTACCCCTTTTAAAGGTTAATTAAGGGGTAATAATGGTGTCTTTTTATTTTATTTTTTCAAAAGGGGCTTCTTTTATCAACTATTCAGCAGTATGGTGAATCTTTTCTAATTTTTGGGAGATAAATCAGGTGATCCTTATCAAACTCCATCGATATCAACACATTATCAAAAAATCATTAAAATCATCAAAAAATTTCAAAAATCATAAAAAAAATAAAAAATCCCCGATTTACCTCTTAAGGGGGCATCCTTTCATCATCGTTGAAAAATCGAAGTCTAGGGCATGTTGAATTTTTTTATCATCCCGGTCGGAAAATTTATTCTTTAAAGCAATGCAACTGCACACATCACTTCAAAGAGGGGAAAAATGTATGCACACAAAAATGGTCTAAGCATCACATTAATTAAATACTGGCTATTTGATTAATATTCTAATTTCCTCTGCTATTATAAATAAATTATAAAATTTATTTATGTGGTTCATATTCTATTTCCTCTTTTCAAAATTCACCTTCTTTCTAAGATTAACTAAAAGGATAAATTAATCAATTTGTTATTTAATTGATTTCCCCTCTTCCTTTTAAATTTGAATTTAGAATATTCTTCTAAAATTGGTGAAAATGCACAAAGGAATTTATTTTTCATTTTTTCTAATTTACCCTCTCCTATTAAATTGAGTTTTTAATCCAATTTAAGCACATTTCTACAACTTTCTTCTAACCACCTCCAACTCACCTACCACCTCATCATGTGTCTCACAAATGAATTTTTATAAATTGCAAAATATGAAATATCTGCAACCAATTTTGAACAAAATGAAACACATGGCTTCTCTTTCTCTATGATTCCTTTTAACACTTGGAAATTTGTCTTGTGAAAGGGAACCATCTCCCTGATTCCCTCCAACCTCCTAATGCTCTGCTATTGATGTCGTAGGATCACAATCCTGACCATCTATTGTTGCCACATCACCTTGAGGCTTGAGAAATCTATAAATAGAGCCCTTTGCTACAACATTTCATAGGTAGGAAGATCTAGACAAGTTTATGCTATTGAATTCTAGTACATTTGTGAGAGAATTAGAGAGAATTTTAGTTTAGTTTGCATTTTTAGCTCATTTTAGTGTTATAATGGCATTTTCATTTGGATAGTTTAGTTATTTCCATCTTTCCATTTAGCACTTTCATTTTATCATCATCATCATTTCAGCACTTATATTTTAACTCCATTCCATTATAGGATCATTTAGCTTCTATGCATCAAGTTATTGAAAAATCCAAAAACATAGGCATGCAGATTCATTGTAGCATCTCATTTCTTGAGTTTTCAATCTTTGTAGGTTAATGTGCAACAATAATAAGATCTAAGAGCATAATTTGTAGGATTTCTTGGGATTAGAGAGCCATGGGATGAGTTAGAAGGATAAGTTGTATTTTCATTTAATGTTACTTTTGATTTCCTTTTAAGTAATGCATTTCATGAAGGTGTGTTATACTAACATTACAGGATATACTTTGTGACACACAATAACAATTACTTAATTATATATATAATAATTATTTAAATATAATAATATATATCCATGTGGATGTTCGTATATGTATTACGTATCTACATATGGATATACATAGATATTGCTATCTACATATGCTCATACCTACCTACACATATATGTGCCACCGCATATATATACATATCCATATATATATATATATTTTAATACAAAATATAAAACTTATGCTAATCACAAGAGTTTTAATAATCGAACTCAATTTTACTAAACGATCAAGGGGGATTAAATACAACCAAAAAGCTATAACCTTAGGTTTATCACTTATTGATACAAAACTCAGACTGACTCAACAAGGTTCATCTAACCTATACAAGTGAGTGTGTGCATCTACTTAGATAGATATACTAATGGTTCCTATTCCAACCTCCTCTCTTGGGTGATACTCTCGCTCCCCCCATTGGAGGGTTCAAAATTTCCCTACATCCGACTTAGAGAAAGATGTTGGTAGTTAGATGATAACATATAAATCACATCCATCATATATCACAAGCATAATTGAAGCATTTAAAAATTAATTCATCATAATTCATATTCATACATTTCATTCATCCATTGAAATTCCTCAAGACATAATCATGTATTGAAAACACATTTACTCATAAAGGTAATACTATTTGGAAAATAAACAATGGAGTGTAACATATCCTCTCCCTTAAGAATCATTGTCCTCGATGTTTTAAAGTATCAAAAAATAAAAAAATAAACATAACAATAATTATTTCTAGGAACTTTCAAAAGCTTTCACAATATGAGGATATCTCTGCCCATGTAACAAAATCTTCAATATATTGGTCCTACTGGAACTTGCATTGAAGGACCTCTCTATTATGCAGGCAAAGCCTATGCATTTTGAGCACTCTAAGAGGATTGATCATTACCACTCCTGGGTCATGTACTCATAAAGCATTCCAATCCATAATATGATTATCACCTAGTATATAATTTTTAAGGTATGACACATGAAAAACATTATTCATCTTGGCAAGATTTGGTGGTAAAGAAATTCAATATGCGATTGGGTTGACTTCTTCAAGAACCTCAAAGGGACCTACATAACACGTAGCCATTTTGGATGACTTTCAAAACTTAATCAAAATATTATGAGGCTTGAATATGAGAAAAACCTTCTCTCCTACAGAGAAACATGTTGGCACACGCTTAGCATCTAAATAAATCTTTTACCTGGGTGAACCCACAAAAGTAGTTTACAATTGGAGTGAGGAAGGTAAACTTCCAAAAATGACCCCATTAATTTTTTTTTTGTTTTGGGGGTTCCAACGAAATCTAGGTTCGAGCGAACCCCTTAAATGTGGAAAACTTCATTTTCTCATTATGGAAAGGGGGTTTGCTCGAACCCCTTAGGTTCGCTAGAACCCCCCTTTTCCCACCTTCCCACCCTTCGACACCAAAAAACTCTAGATTTTTTCCCTTCGAAGCTTAGGTTGAGGATAAAAAATGAAGGAGATTTCACAAACCCAACTGGAAGATGGTAGTCCTTGGAATGAGCTATCCAACAAATACAATTTTAATATGTATTTTTTTTTATAGTTTTATTAAACATAGGTTTTTCACCGAAAATCAAGTTCTTTGTTTTGCACATGTGGAAAAATAGCAGATTATAAAAAAAAATTTGAAAAATATGTTTAGGCTAGTTATTGATGTCCTTGATCCATTCATTTTTTTTTGAATTTTGATACATACATAAAAAGTTATGTTGTATAAGGTCCACCTATGTCTGAATTGTAACTGGTTTGACTTTGAAACTTGATTAAGGAAAAATTATTTAATAAAACACTATGAAACCAAATGAATTGGTTATATATCATAGTTACAAATCTAAATTCAAAAAATTTAGAATTTTATCCTTCATACACAAAAAATTATGTTATATACGGTGAGTGTCACTCCTTAAAAATGTTTTTTTTTCAAAAAAGATAGTTTTCAAAGGAGATGGAAAAATAAGTGCAATCTGATTAAAAAAAATAGAAAAAAAATATATTTAGAATCTATTGACAAAAGTTCACAAATCATTAGTTAACATCATCTTCAAATTCCTCACGGTTTAGCCGCTATAGGAGCCCAAAAGTGAAGATTTAGTTAAAAAAATCTATTTAGTGTCTAGTTTGCCCAAAAAATGTAAACTAGTATTGTGGGATCACCCACCTATCATTTGCTTCCACTAATATTTTATATCTTTGATAACATCTATGGCCCAAGGATAATCCTATCTTCTAGCTTATCCTAGCTTATAGGAGTTTTGAATTTTCTTCCATATAATGCTTCGAATGAAGTCATCTTGATAACAAAATGATAAAAATTATTGTATGAAAATTCCACCAACGGAAAATAATCTTCCCACTTGTATTGCTAATTTGATGTACAATACATTTTTAGTAGATCTTCCAATGCTTGGTTTACCCTTTCTATTTGACCATCTGTCTCGAGATGATATGCTAAAATTATGTTCAATAGAGTCCCAAGTGAGGAATATAGGGTTCACCAAAACCTCGATGTTACACACGCATCCTTATCTGAGTTAATATTCTCAGGAACACCATGCAACCTAAAAACCTCTTGCACGAACTTGTGAACTATGAAGAGTGCCCCATCTATCAAGTTTTGTGGTATAAAATGGGCCATCTTGGTGAGTTTATCCACTACTACTAAGATAGAATTATGCTTATTTATCGACATAGGAAACTGTCCTTGTACAAAATCCATACTAGTGATTTTCCATTTCCTCTTTAGAATTTCATGAGGATATAACAGTCTTTCTGGGTGATGATTCTCTATCTTCACAGTCTATCACTCTAGACAGCTTTCTACAAACATTGCAACATTCCTCCTCATTCCTTTCCAGAAATATAATGGCTTTACATCAGCCAATAGCTTTGTCACTCTAGGATGTCTTAAATGGGGCACAAAATGAGCTTCCTTCCACACTGTATTCCTTAACTCCTTAGAGTCTAGTACATAGATTCTCCCTCTAAATATTAGTAGTCCATCTAGTTCAAAGTAGAACCCATCATACCTTGAATCTTGAGGATTGTCCAAGAGTTCTTTCTTAACTTTCTCATAATACTCATCACCCTTAGACTTCAACAACACTTGAGTCTTGAAATCATAATGAATTGATCTATCATTGAGGAGATATGTCTCCTTCAACTTAGGGAATCAACAACTCAATTTTCTTTGCCCTTTATATAGTTGATCTCAATATTATAATATGATATTAGCTCAAGCCATCTCCTTTATGGAGCACTCAAATTTGGTTGGGTGAATAAATACTTTAGACCATGGTATTCAGTCTTTAGCTTGAAAGGTTTCCCAATCAAATAAATCCTACACATTTTGCAATGCATGAACAACTACTGCTAGCTCTAGACCATGTGGAGCATAGTTTTGTTCATACGACTAGTTTCCTAGATTCATAGGTAATAACTTGCCCACCCCACATCGATACCCCTCATAGAACTTCTCCCAAAGCATCATTAATGACACAAAAATTACCTAATGGATCTGGTACCTTAAGTACCAGGGCCATAAATTAACTTCTCCTTCAATTGGTCAAATGCCACTTGACCATTTTTTGACCATTCAAACTTCTTCCCTTTCTGTTGCAATTATGCAATGGGAAAAAATATCTTAAAAAAGTTAGCTGCAAAATCTCTTCAGTATCAGACCAAAACCATAAAGCATTAGACTTCATTCTCATTCTTTGGTTTTGGCCATTCTTGTACAACTTTGATCTTATTTGGATCAACTACAATTCCCTCGGTTGAGATTACATGACCCAAATACTATACTTTCTTTTGGAAGAAGGTACACTTTGAAAAATTTCCATAAATTTTATATTGGACCTTAAATGTAGGAGAATAATATGCAAGTGTTGGAGATGTTCTTCCTCATTCTCAGTATAGATGAGAATGTCATCTAAGAATACTAACACAAACTTGTCCAAACAATCTCTAAACATGTTGTTCATTGGGTTCATGAATGTTGCAGGCACATTCGCCAGTCCAAAGGGTAGGACTATGAATGCATAATGTTCATACCTTTTTCTAAAGTCTATTTTGTGGATGTCTTCATCCTTGAGCCTTAGCTGATGGTAACCCAATCATAAATTGATCTTTGAACATACCATTGCCCCATGTATTTAATCAAAGAGATCATCGATATGTGGTAAAGGGTACTTATTCTTTATCATTTCTTTAATATTAAGCATACAATAATCTATACATAAGCATAATGTACCATCCTTCATGAATATCACTGGTGCTCCCCAAGGTAATACATTGGGTTTGATTAATCCCTTAGACAACAATTCTTGCGGTTGAGCCTTTAATTCCATTAACTCTATTGTGGTCATCCTATTTGGAGCCTTGGATATAGGTTCTGACTTTGAAACTATATCAATAGAGAAGTCAAAATATCTTTTGGGAGGTAACCTAGGTAATTCATCTAGGAAAAAATCCTCAAAGCCCCTTAAAATGGAATACTTCTCCATATCTGATCTCTCTTGTTCCATTATTTCTCCTTCTTAGGATTCCTAAAAATCTTATGGTTCATAGTACATTAGGTCATCTTGAAAGATGAAATCCTTGTAATCATCTAGCTTTTCCATTTTGACTGAAAAAGTTGACACCCCTTTTTCTTGGCTCTTTGCATTTGCACGACGGAGATTTTCCATAACTTTAATTATCTAGGTGCACCTTATTTTTGAGGTCTTCTAGACACTCTACTATTTTAGCATAATATTTGACCTTGGCCCTGTGCCTCCATAACCAATTTAACCCTAGAATGACATCATATGATCCTAAGGGGCTATGTAAAGATTTACTTCTATCAAGAAACTCAGAAGTTCAACCCTTTCCTCAAAAAAACACTTTTCTACCATTGCTCTTATCTAGTGTGCATATTCTACAAATTAGGAATTTTCCATATAACCAACTTTCCTAGCTAACTTTCTTGCTACTTTTGGAGAAATAAAATATTCAGTAGCTCTAGTGTCTATTCAAATTAAAATTGATATGCTGAGTAAAGTACTCGGGAGTCTCAATTGGTGTAATCTGGTACTTTGTTTCATGATTTTCTAGCATCACATGAATTCTCTGTTGGAATGCTTCTTTTTGGGAAGGTAAAGGATTTCCACGAGGTTGTGTCCCCTATGTCTTCTTGGGATGATGTTTGGCATAGTGGTCACTACCACATAAGAAATATCCACCTAGAGGCCCTCACCTTTCTAAAGGTTTCCTAGAGTTATCTTCACTCCTCATGGGGTTATTGTTGTTATTGCCCCTACATTCACCTCTAGCCTCATTCTAATTACTTCAGAACCCCCTATCCCCTTTCTTCTTGAATTCTTGATGGTCACCCTTCTTCTTAAATTTCTAGGTGGACTATGACCAATTAAACTTCTTATGACCCTTTTCCTTGTATGCAGAAATAGACCTCAACTTTTGTTCCCATTTTATGGCCTTCTCATACACTTGGTCCATGGTGGAAAGACTATGCACATCCACTTGTCCTCTAATCTAGGCATCGATCCCCATTATAAATTTTTCAATCCAAAACCTCTAATCCTTATAGTACTAGGGGTACATACTTAAGAAGGTGAGTAAATTTCTCCCAGTATTCATCAATAGTGGAATCTCCTTGTCTCAAGTTTTGGAAAGCCATCAAATTTTGATTGAAGTACAATTGTGGCAATCACTATTGATGAAAGATCACCATTAACTCTTCCCATGTTAGGATCAATATGATAAGACCTATCTTCATCTTCTTAATCCTCCACCAAGTGGATGCTTCACCAGATAATTGAAATACTCCCCACATGGCCTTAGTTACTTCTAAATAATTTATTATTTGAAAGTACTCCATTTTTGTGAGCCATTCTTTAGTGGCATCTACACTCATGGCTCCTTCAAACTTGGGTGGAGTGACCTTTCTCATGTCTCTAGAAATTTCTTGGGCTAGTCAGTTAAGTTTACCCATTTTAGATCTTAACTATGATTCATGTTCCCCATGTTCACTTAGGGTAGTACACTCATTGGTGTTCTCATCCTCTCCTTCCTAAGAGGCCTCCTACTCAGGTCTACCCTTACCCCTAACCCCTTGTTCGATGTTTCCAATCCTTTCTCTTTCTTCATTTAACAAAGTTAATATTTTATGCAATTTGGCTTTAAAGTTCCTTGAGGGTTGACCTACTTCATGAATTCCTCTAGGATTAGTTCCACTTTGAACCATGCTTATAGATAATATTCCACCCAAAGCTTTCATTTATAATATACCAATAGTTACTTTAATTGTTCATTTAATGTTTAAATATTTCAAAAATAATTCATTCATATTTAGCAAATATATGATAGAAATTTTTTGCATAATATTTACCAATTCTTTCATTTATTATAATAATACAGATTTCAATAATCCTTTAATACATGGTTATAAATAAAGATGACTTATTCATCATGGATGAGGGGATTATATCCCTTTGATTCACTATAAGATACAATTACAATAATCTTAAGAGATGAGGGCACTTGAGGGCCCGTCCTAATCAAAGGGGAACTAACACTCCATTTAGTTGGCATGTCTCTTGAGAGTGATAGCTGGCCAGACTTGGTTGGGGGAATAGGAGCTATGGACATGGATAGTTCTTCCATCTTCTTAGGTTCTCTAGTTTAATGCATGACAGTGCACCACTGAGAGTCTCAAAATATCCAAGTCATATCTCTCCACTATGATTGGTTCCCTCTATGGTTTTGATTATGACCTCTCATTCTTTTTTATCCCTTAGGTAACTGTCATTACCAATCATTGATTTCTTGGCTGTCATATTGAGTCACACCATCCTTGCACAAGAAGTCCAAACATTAGCTACTAAATTTTTTGGATAATAGACTAGCATAATGAGCTACTAAATCATCCAGAGGGGCATATGAGTCCCAGAATAGGGTTTTTGCATTATTTTCAGAAAATCATGTGTAAATGTTATGTTTTCTATTTTGGATGATGTCTAGACTAAGTGAAAATGCAGATTTTAAGTCAATTTCACTGATGCAAGAGGAAAAAATGCAACCTATGTGCACTTTCACTAATGCAAGATTTAGAAACCCTAGATGCTAATTAAATAATGGAAAACCTAATGAAAATTTAATGCAAGATAGATATAGGATGATGATGTACTCCAAATCAGAATTGAGATGTTCTAAATGCAGGTTCACCAAAATGAAATATTGAAAATTGTCATTGGCTATGGTTTAGGAGATAGAACAATAATATTCTTCACTCGCATTCAAGGAAACCCTAGAGATCTCAATCCAAGGATGAAGTAAAGAAAAGAGATTTACAATATGGGTGTCCTAAAGTGTTATTAAAGACAATAAGAGGGTTCACCAAAAATCTAGGGCTTGAAAAGACTAATGTAATACAAGACCTAATGTTTAAACCTAGTGCAATGTAAAACTTTACTAAATGACCTAGAAAATGAAATTGAAATGCAAAATAAAAGATTGATAATGAAAAAAGGTGAACTTGGAAGATGGATGAGGTGAAAACAAGCTCCAAAACCCTAAAATATTGTTGTTTAATGCCTACTAGGACTCATACACTAGTTTGGGCGACTTAGTCCTAGACTGGGGTTTTTGGATGGAAACATGAATTTGACAATGCTGAATTTGGATCTCCTGAAATTTGGAAAAAATCCTTGTACTAGGACTCATACGCCACAAATGGTGTATTAGTCCCACTATATTTTTTAGAAGGTTAAGATCTAAATCAGGTCTCCAATCTCTTGTCTTCCTTCGACACATTGTTTCCAGATCCAAAACCCTTATTTGCAACCTATAGGTGACATTTTTGTGAAGATAACAACCTTGTGGTAACTTGACGACTTTCTTCAACCTTGCAACCTAATCTTCAAAGGATCGTCAAGCCTCAAGACACCTAGACCTACAATTACACATGTAGAGAGAGAAAAACTTGTTGATTTGTTAGTAAATAGGGGTTTTCCTTGATCAAACCCCATTTAGGTAATTAAACCTTGTGATGAAACAAGGAATATGCACATGAAACATGGAATATGAAACATGAACAATGATACCTTGAATGATGTCTTGAGATGTAAGACAACAATCTAACATGAAGTGGCCATGTATAATGTAGATCTTGATCTTGAATATGGATGTGAAACAATGTTTGCAATTGGATCTTCAATGCTACATCATAACACTAGCTCAAAAAAATGCTTGATGATTGATGACCTTGACATGATGATGGATCTTGAATTGCTGTAATAAATGATGAAGAATTTTTCCCTTAAATGATTTAGAAATGATCTTGAATGCTTTCTTGACACTCTTACGAAGTCTTGGAGTGCTTAACTCTTGATTTCTTAGGATGATAATATGAAGGGTTAGTGAAATAATGATTTTGAGACCTTTTTTATATAGGAAATCCATCTAATGCACCATGTATTAGATCCTAGAGGCCGACACACATAAAAGTTGAACTTAAAACTTGATTTCTTGCTCAAAACCCTAAAAAGAGGCCAAATGGGACTCATAAACCACTTGTGGCATATAGGTCCCATTTGGGTGGGACTCATATGCCCAAGGTGGCATATAGGTCCCACCAAGCCTTTTTGGATAGAGGGAATCTCGAGGAGTTAAAATATTAAGTATATTTGATGTTTATGTTAGGATTTCAGTTGAAATAAGATTTATGATGCATAATATAGGGTCTTAGGGGCCTATTAATGATGATACAAAGGTCATAAATTTAGGAGGTCCCAAAAATCAATGTGAAGGTGTAAATAAATACACTTTACAACATTAAAATAAGAAAACATTAGGTGCATTTAGCTTAAAATGGCCCTAAATCTAATGTGAATGCTGAAAACATATTAAAAAACTTAGATCAAGGTGAAATTAGGTCCATTTTAATGTTAATTACTCCAAAATTAAGTCATAAATTAGGTTAATTTAGTTGAGAAGGGCCCAAACAAGTGTGAAAATGTAATAAATGACATTTTTCTACACTACATTTAGCCCCCACTTCAGTGAGAGGATGAACTTTCTTCAAAATCACACTAACGTAGACATTCAAGAGGGGTCCAAACATACCAATGTGGATAAAAAAGAATGAGAAAGATCAAAGGAGGTGGCCAAGCCCACAAGGTCCAAGATATTATGTTGAACCAGCATAAGCATGAAAGGACACACATAAGGTGTATGATATGAAATGGAACAAGATACAAAAACATACAATGCCAATAACTTTAAAAAAAAAAAAACAAGCAAAAATAAAAAGGTGGATCAAGCCTCAATCGTTTGTCCAATGCAATGTGGATTAGATCTAAGCTATTTATCCAAAAAGCATGCTCACCTAAGGAAATGGAACTTCAGGTTGTTTTCTAGGTGAGTATCCAAAGGGTGGCTTAGTGAGAAAGTCATTCCTTTGTATCAACTTCTTAGGACAAAACAATGAACTTTGAGCTTCATGAAGAAAGCAAAGTTTCGTATGCTTGAACCTCATGAATAAACAAGATGGCACCATGGAAAAGCAAAATGTATTATGCAAGGTGGCCATATAACAATCGTTGTAAATGCGAAATAGTGTAAGGTATGTTCAGAGGGTTTTTGTTTAGTTCATGTAAGGTCTCTTCTTAGGAAACATCATGCCTAATATCTCCAAGAGAGGAAAATTCAATGAAATATCATGCTCTCAGAGGAGATCAAGCCCAATGACACCACCAAGAAAAGGACACATCACAAGAATAAAGAAAATCACATATTGAAACATGAGTGCCGATGTATACCCCCATTTTAAAGTGGTTGCTAACACCATTACTATGAGCAATTGATTTAAAGTAGAAGAACTGAGAGCTTATTCAGAAAGCCCTATGCCAAGTGATATGTTCCCAATAAGCTACATCATGAAAAGGGAAGGGGTTTCCACCAAAATTTATAACTCAATACGTCACATGAAATCCAACTGAAGGTATGTTGTTGACATCCCAATCTTGCTCTTATATGTACATGAAAGGTGGTGAACTAGCCAAAAGAGACAACAACAACTGGCATATGAGGACAAGGCTATATAACCACTTTTCCCCCACTTAGTGCAGGACAAGGGTGAGCCAAGAAGCATGGTAGATTGAAAATCAATGTCAATTAGAGGAATTAGGTGCCCCAAAATAAGGAAGAGCACCACACTCCTTAAGATATTGAATTTTATCACTTAAAGCCTTACATTCATTAGTAGAATGACCACAAACTATATGATATGCACAAAATAAATTCTTGTAGTAAAATTTATTTCGTGTTCTTGGAGGAGTCTCGACAAGATACCCTCTTGATCAAGAGAAGAAGATGTTCCTTTATTTTGCAACAAAGATATCTCTTACTTAATACAAGATGTCATACTTACACAAGGCTCTTTAGATTGTGAGATTTTGTACTCTCCTTTATAGGGGTGCGTAAAATCTATCAAATTTGAATCATAAGTGTTTTGTGTGATGACATTAAAATTAAGCAAGGATTTTGTTGTTCCTTTCATTTTTTTCAAAGGACAAAAACCAAGTTTAGGATGCACTAATATTAAAGTTGTCTTGTAATCTTTTGTAAGAGTGTTTACATTAAGTGAAGGCTTGTGTGTTTCTTTCGAGGGATAAGAACCAAGACCATTAGTATTTTCTTGTGTGTGAGGCTCTATAGGGACACAAATACCTTGTTATCTAGCCTCACATCATATTCCACCATATCCAAGTTGTTTCATAAGTTCATAAACTTTTTCATAAAGATTTTTCATTTCTTTTGAATTTGGTGGTTTTTGATAATCGGCTTGATCAAAGTTTGTTGGATAATTTATTTCATTTTCTAAAGTGGTTGAGGTGGATGCTTTTGAAGGGTCTTCCAAATTTTGTGTTGACATTAACACCTTTTATTTTTCATGATTTTTAGAGTCTTATGATCTTGTATTCTCCCATGAATGTTGGTGTGAAACATAAAGAACCCCAATCATCTTCTAATAGATTTGTGACTTCCTCAATATATTTTTCTTTGTCTTGTTGTTGCAGAGGTTCTACTTATGTAGTTGGTGTCAATGCTTTCAAAGGATTTTCCTTGCATTTTTTAATGTTCAAACAACTGTTTGGTTCAAGATTAGCTTCAAGTATGTACACTTTTTTGTTGTAGATCTGGCAATGGAAAAACTATCCCTCTATTTTTCCTTGCTTGTTTAGGCCCTCCTTGTTAAATTAAGCATAATGTTGCCTTGATTTAGTGTTGTAATGTGTTTGAAATATTCACATTAGGTCTTGGGCCCTTGTGAGCTAAATGAACTTAATTGTACCTTATTTAGGATGTTGTAAAGTGTTTTTCCACACTTTCACACTAATATAGGGTTTTCATAATTAATTGGTATTCTTTATGCCTTATTTGGCCTTATTTTGCATCCACAAGCCTTAATTAATGCATTTTTTGAGTATGATCTTGACATAAACCAACATCCAATGATAATTCATGTATTTTTAGATTGTGGCCTATATTTAGTGATCTAGGACTCATATTCCACCTTGGGTGTACGGATCCCACCTATATTTTGGGGGCCCGATCCTGATTTCACATGAATCTAAGAAATTTTAAAAATATGTCTGATAATTAATGCCTAATAGGACTCATACGCCACTTCTAGCCTATGAGTCCCATGTGGTCCAAAACTAAATTTAATTCAAATTATTGGAGAGATTTAATCCTCCTAGATCTAATGTCGGCTTGTAGTGTTGTATTTTTGGGAAATTTGGCATAAACAAGAATAAATACAAGGTTATTTCACTCATTTTCACCTAATACTTTCAAGAGAGCATTCCTAATAGCAATTTTATGATTGCAAGAGCAATGAAGAGAATTTCTAAGGCATTCAAGGGCATAATTTTTCATCATTTGTTTCAGCAATTCAAGATCCATTATCATGTCAAGGTTATCAAGCATCAAGCATGTTCAGCTAGTATTGTGATGTAGCATTCAAGATCCAAGATTAATCATTGTTCTACACTTATTTCAAGATCTAGATCTGCATTCTTCATGGCCACATCATGTTATATTGAAAATTTACAAGACATCAGTCAAGGTATCATTGTTCATGTTCCATGTTTCATGTTTCATGTCCTTATTTCATTATCTCATCATTTGGTATAATTACCTAAAAGGGGTTTGACCAAGAAAATCCCTACTTCCTAACAAAAAACACTTTTTATCTCTCTTTGTGTGATTATAGGTTTATAGGTTTAATAAAAAGTGGATTTGAAGCCCTCATAATTGCCAAAATGACAAAGTTGCAAAAGTTGTCAAAGTTTTCATGAAAAGGTATCAAGACTCACAAAAACTCAGATCTAGGGAAAAATATCCATTCAATTTGCATGAAATCATTTGGAAAGTGCTTATTTGATCCATATTTAGAGGCTTGCAAAGTTTAAGTTCAAGATTCTACTCCTGGGACACTTCATGATAGTTTGGGCGTATGAGTCCCAATTAGGGTTTTAAGGAATAGTTTTTGGGTTTTGTTCCTCTCAGTCTGCAACTACATATTCTAAATTTTCAAATCCTCAAGGCCCACCTAAGACCCATATGCCACAACTAGCGTATGAGTCCTAGTGAGCATTGAGAGTTGGGATTTCAGGGTTTTGGAGCTTGTTTTGATCACATCTTTCCTCTAGGTGCACTTCTATTCATTCTCAGTTTTTCATTTGTATTGTATTTTTATTATTTAGGTCATCTAGTTAGGTTTTGCATGTCATTTGCATATCTTGTCTTTCCAAGCCCTAGCTTGGTGGTGAACCCTCTTATTGTCTTCAATGAAACTCTTCAATACCTTATTGCAAGATCTCTTTTCCCCTTTCTATCTTTAGACTGAGATCTCTAAGGTTTCCTTGAGTGTAACAAGTGTGAAATAGGAACCTTTCTCATGTGCTCCATTCCTCAAAGGTGGGGCGTACTATTACCATTGCTACAATAGATATAATTAATTTTATGATGAAGAAGTAGAAGGCACCCCACTCATTGCATGAATCCATAGTCTTCCTAAAATAATATTATATGAAAGATCGTGAGGCATAACTTGGATTAGTGTTTGTAATGTGGCCTTTCCAACTGTAATAGGAAAAATGATCACACCAAGTAGTTGTTTTCCTAAATTGTCAAATCAATTAATAGATAAAGAGTCAGGTTAAATTTTTGATTTATCCATATCAAGTCTATCCAGAAGGGTCACACTACACACATTAAGGGTGGAGCCATTGTCAACAAGGGTTATTTTCATTCCCAACCTATATAGATAGCTATTATCACGAAAGCATCATTTTGTTTTTGCACTTCCTATGGAGGGAGATCACTTTGGTGTAAAACAATGTAATAATTTATTCCTTAAATTAGGGCTTCTATGTCATTCAGTTGCATATTATAAGGGATAGGAACTTGTTGTAAAGAATTTTGAATCATGTTATTATAATGAGGGGAGGCTTGAATAAGGTCCCATAATGATATCTTAGCAGGAGTATTATTTAGTTGTTCAACAATATTGTACTCCTTTTAAATTTGTAAAGGTAAATGAGGAGGACCAATCAAGATAGTGTTAGGAAATGGGAGGGATGTTTGAAGTGTTTTTATTATTTATGGATTACTTCTAGTGTTATATGTATGAGAAATAATATTATAACTCGACTGCTGCAAAACATTATTCTTAGGTGGTTAAAGGATACTTGTTCAGGTTTATTTTGAGTTGGAGGTTTGTGTGAAGGTGAGTAAAGGATTAGTTGAGGTTGAATAATATTAATGCCCCTTAGTGAAGGAGAGTCTAATGTTACTTCATCTTCATCTAAGGAAACTATATCACTATTGTCAATGCTATTATTTTCTTGCACCATAATATCCTCCCTAGGGGGAGAGTTTTTAGGAGAACTTCAAACTAGATGTTCATGAAATTGAAAGGTTGGTTCTTCTAAAATGACTTCATTAAAAGTAAGGGTGTTATCCATGGTTGGATTTTCTTGTTTATCAATGTATTTTCCACAAAGATAGGTAAGAGGAGAGAAACAACTAGGACTCTCAAAAATCTCATTGATTGGTTCTTCTAACACCAAAATATCTTCTTCATAAATAGGAGAGATATTAGGAGAAGAATGGATATGATTGTTATGATTTCCAAAGATTGTATTCTCTTTTGTTAAAGAATTATCATAGGGAGGGGATATGAAATTTTTCTTAGCATGCCTAGATAGGTAAGATACTAACATTGTTTGACGAAATATGAAAAGTACTTCGAACCATCTTATGCAATTCTTGAAGAATGTAAACAAGGTATATCCAAATATGAAAAGTAATCTTATCTAATGTATGCAAAGATTTAAGAGTGAAAACAATGTGTATCCAAAAATGAAAATCACTTTTATCAAACTTATGCAAAGCTTCATGAATGTAAATATCATGTATGAAAAAGTGAAAAGTACTTTTATCCATATTATGCAAAGTTTTAGAAATGTGAATTTTTTGAGATCTAATGATTTTTTCTATTGAAGTTATTCCAAAAATGACTACCCTAAATTGATGTTTTTGGCCAAGATGTATAAAAAAAGAAGTTATTGAAACTTTCTAGGCTAATACTATAGGTTACACAAAATTGATGAAACAAAAAGGGTTTTTAAAGCATATTTTAATTTTTCCACCAATATAAATTATGATTTACTTTGAATTTAATAAATAATTATTATTCATTTTCTATTTGAATTACAACTAAATTCCTAATTGATAGGTTGGTTGAAAAACATCTATAGCTTTCAAATGGTATCACATTTTTTGAATCCGATGGTTTAAGGGTTGAGGGATTAAGGGTTGAGGGTTGAGGGATTAGGGTAGAGAGTTTACTTGTATATATATATTTAAAAGTTACAATAAAAAAATCATATTTAATTATTTACTTGGAAAACTATTACAAAACATATGCATCACATCAGGATATGAGTCCTCTACTTATATCTAAAATCTTATAAAAAAAATATTATCATTTTATTGTGGTTAGGGTGGTTAGACAGACACCCAATTCTTATTTTTTCCCTGAAATTTAAGTACTATTGCATTGAAATTTCAAATTTTCACCAAATAGATTAAAAAAAAAACCTAGTAGTTTATAAACTAAATTCATTTTTCTACATATTCTATCCTTACATATTTTTGAAATAATATAGATAAATTATTCAAATTTTTACGTGAATTTGCCTAACTTTGATTTTCTAAATTTTCATCGCCACTTAAGGGCCTGTTTTTCCATGATGATCCTACACATACCCAAATTTCTGACCCTGCATGAGGAGCCTAGCAACTTGGAGCAATAAAGTCAGATGGAAACTCTCGATGCATGCCTGTTTGCCTATATGAATTCCTAAACTAGAAAAAATATTTCTTGCAAGCAGGATGTGGTAGAGACATAATAACATTAACTCTAGGCTTTTAAATCCATCTATTTCAATGATACATTGCTTGGAAAAACATAAAATAAACATAAAGGTAGTTTATGAAAAGGATAAACTATTGTCTCTGTGTACCCACATTCGACATCCTATCCCAAAAGTTACCATAGAAGAGAAAATATCACATGTTCTCGTAGAAAATTCTCATAAAGTTTAGGCATTTATCAATTCAACATTATTACGCAAATACACACATAACATTACCCAATTGCTACAATAATTCGAGTAAAAATGTTTTCAGAGAAAATTTTTGGTTTAAAAATTGACTCATTCTCTATCCATTTTCTAACACAAAGAGGAGACAATGCATATTTAATTCACGTTTTTTCGAGGCATGTCACTTTCATTTTGTGATAGTTTGTTCTGGAAATAAAAGATTGTCTAAGTTGCACGATAACCAATGGAAACACACATGAAGTTAAATCTAAATATTGTTTTCATTTACTCAATGTTTGCATTGGTTTCATAAGAAAGGGTATCTATCTATATTTTTATTTATATTAAAATAATAGAATCAAAGTAGACAACTTTCAGCTGTAGTGAATTCATAGCAGAAATTTCTATCTTGGTAATGAACAACAAATGTTACATTTAAATATAAATCTATGTAAATAAAACTAATTCTAGGGATAACTTTAAGAAACCCCCCCTCAACGAAGGTGTAAAATCCTGGCGAATCTTTCCTTTTATTTGAAAAAGTATATTAATTTTCCTAGCAAATCTTATGTACAGTATTAAAAAATTTGTAAAATTTTGGCAAATCTTAATGAATAATTGGTAAAAATAATAATCACAATGGCGAATCCTAGTGAATAATCACTAAAAATATTAATCATAATGGTGAATCTCTTGTTTAAAATTTTTCATAGTTGGTCGACATAGTTCCCCCATATATTTTTTGTTTTTTTTTTAATATTGAAGTAGGGGCCCAAGGGCAGCAGCCACCAGCGGGGTCAAGGGGTAGCGCCCCTTGCAGGGGTCAAGGGAGTATAGACCTCTTGTGGGGGTCGAGGGGGAAATGCACAGATGAAGTGTTTTTTTTTTTAATCTCATGGGGAAAATTAAGACTAAATGAAAAGTGAAAATGTTACCAACTTACCATCAATTATATTTTTAATCGAACGACTGCAGGTTGATTCCACAACCTAATACACATGTTCCTCTTAAAAGGCTTGTTGAGGCCCAAAATTTGTTTTGGGTCACATGATTAAATCTAATCATGTGGCCCAAAACAAATTTCGGGCCTCAATAGGCCTTTTATAAAGCACATGAATATTAGGTCACATAATCAATCTGCAACCATCCGATTAAAAAGTTAATCGATGGCAATAGATAAAAGCCCTATTCAAGGCTAAAATACCCCTAAAATTAAATAGTAATTTATTATTAGTGGCGATATTGCCCCAGAAGAATATAATATTTTTGGCGAAAATAATTAATATTTTTAATTACTGTATAAACTATTGGCGAATTAGTTCTAATGGCACATCGTTTATATGGCGAATTAATCAAGACAATTTTTTTTTTTGTAAAAGCCTGATGATTTAGTCTCCTTTTTAGCTTGTACTATTCACCATTTTTGGAGCTCTCGATTTCAATTATTCGCCAGTTGGCAAAGATTTGCCACTAAAGTTTTCCCCGACTAATGCACAACTCCACAAGATTCCCATCCATATCCAACTGAAAAATAAACGTCAAACAATCCAACAACTAATGAACATATGGTATGTACCTACAAGTTTATATTCTTTTGATTGCAGAGGTATACACATTTTCATGTTTTTAAAGTATGAATATATATATATATATACATTATTTATATACTTGTAAATATATATATAAGCACATTTATTTATATTTTGTATATAATCAATTGAAAAACTCTTCATTTTATCTTTATTGCAGAACCATGTATATATAACAGAGGAAGAGATATACACATACCTGCTTATATATGTAAGTATATATACATTATATATATATTTTTGTATATATATAAATATATCTTAAATCATAAGTAGGACTGTATATTTTTATTTCCACTTCACAAAGTATACACAACAAACAAAGGTAATTTCCACATATATATGTATGAAAATCTATATGAATATACATGAAATATACATCTGCGGATCTAAAATTTAGAAAAAAAAACAAGTGACTGATCCACACAGCTAACATAGCCATGAGTATACATGGTGAAGGGGAAAGGCCAGCTTGGCCAATGCAGCCCCCATGGGGGGATGCTGCCTGTGGGGAGCCACTGCTCCTACAACGCTGCCTCCCCTGTGGGGGGTGGGGGGGGGGGGGCATGGGCTATGGGACAACCACCTCGTTATAACATAAATTCTTCTTCTTTCAAACAATTTTTGACTTGGGAATTTCAAATTAAATACAATCTTTGTTCAATTCGATAGAGCCAAAATAAATATTATCCTTCTATACATATATATATATAAATACATGTATATATACAAATATATGTGTATATATATATATATGAGGATATATATATATTCTCTTCTTGCACATATTCTAGATTTCATTTCTAGATTAGAAAATATTGAAGGAAATGGTTTACACAGATAATTAAATAGATACATTTTTATATTGGAAAATATAAAAAAATGGGAAACTTTTTACAAAGGAAAAGAAGAAAAGAACAGATTGCACAGTTGAGGCAATAAATTTCAAAATCAACCACTCAAATTCCAGTAATTGAAAACAGTCAATTTTGAAAGAATTCCTTTTGATATTACACAGTAAGAAATTTAATTGCATTGGAAAAGGATAAAAACCTGGTGAACACTTTCCTCGTATTTGATTGCTTGAATCTCCAGCCGTACCACCTCCTTTTCTCTCGAGTTCTTCCTACAACCTCTACCTTTTTCCTTTATGTATTTTATCTCATAGAGCTACAAATAAAAGTGAACTCCCCCTCTTGCTCCCACATTTTCCCTAATTTGTTTTGCAGAGCTCCCAAAACCCAAAAGATTACAAGATGAAAAATATAGTTATCTTTTCCATTGCCCATTTCACATTTTTAAAGACTTTCTCTCATTTGCAAGAGCTAATCTTGAAATTGGGTGAATTTAAAAAGAATGAAAAATAAGATTTTATTTCCTATCCCACTTTTATCTCAATTTTAATTATTACTATTATTTTTATTACCTTTCAATATTTTTCCAAAGCACATAATTGCATAAGCTATTTATTTGCATTCAATATTAAAAACATGAGAATGGAAGTGACATTAATTGAAATCAAACAATTATTTTAAACAATTCCACACAACGTTCAGTTGCATAAGTAAATATTTGATTAATCTAGAATTAATTTTCTATACTTTTTATTTGCATATTCATAAAAGGAAATAACCATTAAAATTTACTGATAATAAAACAATAATCCAAACACATGCTTAATGCATCTATATGTCTCTAAGTGTTTGTGTGTGATCGAGAGCATCATTCTTGCTTTACCCTACCAAGAGGCTAATCTCCCATACCTTAGCCACACTCTTGGTCTTCGATGACCTGCCTCTCAAGTACACTCAAGCAACCAACATGAAATTAGTATCCAGATAAAATCAAATCAAATTAACTCATAAGATCATAATACATTAATTCTGAATATCATTTTTCCATTTTGCATCATTTTCAAATAAGACAATGTTTCATTTATTGCAAATTTCCATGAAATTTAACACCACATTTATTATCTACCACACACATACATGTAATCATGAAGCAAGAACCATATAAAGAAAAAGTAGGCAACACCAAAATTAGAGACGTGACATCCTTCCCCACTAGGAAGAGACATTGTCTCGATGTCTAAGTGTAAACATACACACTATATAGTTTATATCCTCCATATATCAAGAGTTATAAAAATGCATGAAAGGGAAATATCAAGCTAGAATCCAAGGTGTCGAAAAGATCTATCAATATCATCAACATCCTACCATGTTGCACTGTCCTTAGAATACCGATCCCACTGGATCCTGTACTATAGTACCTCTCGACTTTGCAACTTAACGTTGTGCTTTTCCAGAATCCTGACGGGTTCCACTAGCATCACCCCTATATCCAGAACCTGTAAAGCATGCCAATCAAGCACATGAGTAACATCTGGGTGATATGGCTTGAGTACATAGAAATGGAAAACATTATGAATGTGAGACATAGCTGGTGGTAGAGCAAGCCTATAAGCAACTAGATTCACAACTTCCAAGATTTTGAATGGCCCAACAAAACAAGGAACAAGATTCAAATTCTTTCCAAAAGAAATCAAACTCTTCTATGGATGAACTCTCAAGAACACTTTATCACCTATCGAGAATTTCCTAAACGTCCTATTTCGATCGACAAAACTCTTATGACGATCAGAAGCTTGTTTTAGATTTTCCTTAATCAATCTCATCTGATCTTCTATTTCCTTGAGCATCTCAGGTCCTATCACAATTTTTTCCTCCACCCTATCCCAACTAACGGGTGAGTGAAATTTACAACCGTACAATGCCTCGAAAGGTGCCATGCCTAGTGAGGCGTGATAGGAGTTGTTGTAGGAAAACACCACTAGAGGCAAGTACTCTTCCCATTTATGTTGCTACTCCATGCAATACATTCTGAGAAGATATTCCACCGCTTGATTCACTCTCTTAGTCTGACCGTCGGTTTGAGGGTGATATGTAGAGCTAAAATTCAGTTTAGTCCCCAAGGAAGAATTTAATGTGGTCCAAAACTTTGAAGTCATATGAGTGTCACAATCAAAAATTATTGTCTCAAACACTCCATGTAACCTAAAGATATCTTGAACAAATTTCTTTGCTAACACCAAGGAACCATCTCTCAGGTTTCCTAGGATGAAATGTTCTACCTTTGTTAATTCATCAACTAGAACCAAAATAACATCATGCTTGGCCTTAGTCATTGGAAACCTCTGAATAAAGTCCATCGTGATCACCTACCATTTATATTTTGGCACTTTGTGTGGGTACAAAAGTCTCATCTGATGTACATGCTCAAGCTTAACTCGTTGGAACTCCAAACATTGGGTTACAAATGATATTACATATTTCTTAAGTCCTAGCCAGAAATATAAGGGTCTGAGCCCTTCTACCATCTTCATCACACTAGGGTTCCTTGAATATGGTGCATTATGGAATTCCTCTAACACTAATTCACTCAAACCAATGGAATTCAATACATACATTCACCCCTGGTACCTCAAAAGTCCATCTGCCTCAAACACATAACCATCATATCTTCGATCCAAAGGGTTTTGCTCTAGGGCTTGTTTCACCCTTTCAAAATGCTCATCTCCTGCCAAAGTGGGAATTACTTGCTGCCTGAAGGTAGATTTTATTATTACCATTATGGCTAGATGCCTTCTCCTACTTAAGGCATCAACTACCCTATTTTCCTTTCCCTTAATATAATCAATTCCAAAATCATACTCACTCAATAATTCCAATCATCACCTCTGTCGTGCATTTTGGTTGGGTTGAGTGAAAATGTATTACAAACCTGCATGATCAGTTTTCAACTCAAAAGGCTTCCCAAGGAGATAATTCCTCCACATCTGAAGAGCATGTATTATGGCAACCAATTCCAAGTCATGTGGTGCATAATTTAGTTCATGTTGTTTCAACTTTCAAGATTCTTATGCCACCACTTGACCTTCTTGCATGAGAACTGCTCCCACACCCTCACCTGATGCATAAGTTATCACTATGAAGTGCCCATTCAGATCTGGAAAAATCAAGTTGGGTGCAAAAGTAAGTTTTTCCTTCAGCAACTGAAAAGCCTTCTCACAGCTGTCACTCCATTCAAATTTATTTCCTTTCTTTTGGAGTGTAGTGATGGGTGTTGTGATGGTAGAGAACCCTTGCACAAACTTCCTGTAATAACCTGCAAGCCCCATAAAGCTTCGAACTTCTAAAACATTCAATGGAGCTGGCTACTCCATGATTGCCTTAATGTTTTCTAGATCAATAGCAATCGCCTCACCGGTTATCACATGTAACAGATAGTGCACCTTAATTTGATAGAAAGTGAGTTTGGACATTTTCCCATAGAGCTTATGGTCTCTCAAACGTTGCAATACTATCCTAAAATGCCTATCATGCTCCTCCTCTGACTTGGAGTAGATTAAGATATCATCTAAGAAAACCAACACAAAATCATCCAAGCAATCCTAGAAAATGCTATTCATCAAATTCATGAAGGCTTTTGGGGAATTGGTCAATCCAAATGGTAACATTGTGAATTCATAATGCCTGTATCTTGTCCTAAATGCAGTCTTGGAGATATCCACATTTTTAATTCTCAATTGGTGGTAACCCAATCTCAAATTTATATTTGAGAATACCTTCACCCCCTTCATCTGATCAAACAAGTCATCTATCCTAGGGAGTGGGTACTTGTTCTTAATGGTTACCTTATTTAGCATTCTGTAATCAATACATAATCTCAAGGTCCCATCCTTCTTTTTCATGGATATGACTGGTGGTCCCATGGAGACACACTCGGCCTTATAAAACCCTTATTAAGAAATTCCTGTAACTGGGCCTTCAATTCATACAATTCAATATATTCATTTTGAATGGGGCCTTAGACTGAGGCTCAGTTCCAGGTAGCAATTCAAGGGAAAAGTCAAATACTGACTTAGGAGGCAATTCAGTCAACTCATTGGAGAATACATCTTGGAATTCCTTCAAGATGACATGATCATTAGCTATCACTTCAGGGTTATCAAGATCGGTGGTCTTAATTGCATAGATTACACACCCTCTTTTACACTCCTTCTTCAACTGCATGGCAGAAATTTTCCCGAGTTATAAGGGCCTTTTAAAACCATAAATATCCACCTAGTTGCCTAGATCATCTAAACAAGTTACAGTTTTCTCTTCACAGTCAACAAGGGCCTTATGTTCCAAAAGACAAATAATCCCCAAAATCACATCATATGACCCCAAAGGTGCTACATATAAATTAACTTGCATCATGAAAATAGGAAGTTCAAGTTCACTGCAAGCTAGGCATTTCTCTACCTTTTTCTCTACTCAATTACCATACTAAACTTTCCATGTATTAGCCATATAACCTAGTTTAACAGATAATTTATAAATGATATGAGGATCAACAAAACTACCAATATCTCCTGTATCAATCAAAATAAAAACCGAACATCCAAAAATATTACTCGACAATTGGATAGGCATAGCTTGATAGTCATCTTGGCGATTGTCAACTGCCACATGAATGTGATGCTAGTTCTTGTTCTTTTGATTATCTCTGAGGGCATACACTAGCATAACTCTCTCCATCGCATGTGCAGTAACCTCCACTGGGTGCTCTAGGCCTGTCAGAACCATCTCTCCTGCTTTTATTATTATTGTAATTGGTCCTCTTATTATTGTTCTAGTTCCCTTCCCAATGATCCTAAGAATTGTTACCCCTTTTTAGATTGTTGATCTGCCTATTGATGTTGCCCTAATTATGCTGATTCTGATTATTGTTATTCTAATGATTTCCCTATGACTTCCTCTTAGCATCCCTATTTTTCCTATAGTTTTCAACTTGCTGAAGCTTTTGTTCATGCTTAGTGGCTTTCTCAAAAGCCTCATCCATGTTGGAAGGACTATGTATATCCACCTCAGCTCCTATTTGAGGCCTAAGCCCTAGAGTAAACTTGTGAACCCAAAACCACTCATCAAGCTGGTACTAGGGCACATATTTGAGAAAATATGAAAATATTTCCCAGTACTGTGTCACTTTCATTCCTCCCTGCGTGAGAGTCTAGAATTCAGTCATCTTTTTATCAAAATAGGATTGAGGCAACCATATTTTTTTGAACAACACTATGAATTTCTCCCAAGTCACCTTACCATGCAATTTTTTTTTTTGTTTTTTCATTTTTGCACTGGGTAGCAACTTCACCGGTGAGTTGGTATGAACCCCATTCAACCTTTTTTTCATTAGAAAAATACCATAGAGAAAAATACTTCTCCATTTAAATTATCCAAGCTTCTGCTCTATCTCCAATTGTTTTACCATCAAATTTTGGTGGGGTGACCTTCTTGATGTCCTTACCCAACTCATGAGCCACCTTGCTTAACCTATTGGGGTTTCCTCCAATCTCTGGTTGTTCAAAATTTTTATTCTCCTCATTGCCACTAGAGTTTGACCCATGCAGGCCCCTATGCCTATCTTGCTCAATGCTATCAATCTGAGCCTCCTACTGATTCAACATGGCTAGAATTCAATCCAACCTATCATTTGTATCACCATGAGACCCACCCGCACGATTCTCACACTAATAGGTTATAAAATCCATGGAGTTATTCTAGGACACACAACAATAAGCGTAATTAGGCATAGGTCCTAGAAATTAACGTAGATGCTCTGATACCAAAATGTAAAGCATGAAAATTTAACTCATTTCAAAACAATCATTCCCATGTTCATTGAACATTACAAATGAGATTTAGAGATAGCAAGATTAAAATTAAAATTTCACAAGTGTACTCAAATGACATTGATTTAATAAAGATGCAAATTTGTGTTTACATACACATTGTAGGGTGTTACAAATCATCTATTTCAATGATACAATGTCAAATATACATCAATGATTACATTCATGATATAGAATTTTAATTTACATATTGGCTAACAAGCCATTCAAAGTACAATATATGAATCATATCCAAAACAATAGAATCTTTGAACCTCATCCACCTTGATAGCATCGATCTTCTTGCATTGAGGCCAAGAGTGTAGTTAAGGTGCCTTTTCCACCCAACCATGAAGCACATGAATTCCTCGGGTTTCTTCCTAACTCGAAGAAATCCTCGACCCTGCACGAGGAGCCTAGAGACTTAGAACAATAAAGTATGAGGGAAACTCTCGATGCATGCTTTTTTGTCTATATGTATTCCTAAATTATAAAAACATATTTTTTGCAAGCAGGATGTGGCAGAGACATAATAACATTAACTCTAGGCTTTTAAATCCATCTATTTCAATGGTACATTGCTTGGCCAAGCATAAAATAAACATAAAAGGTAGTTTATGAAAAGGATAAACTACTATCTCTGTGTACCCACATTCGACATCCTATCTCAGAAGTTACCATAGAAGAGAAAATATCACATGTTCTCATAGAAAATTCTGATAAAGTTTAGGCATTTATCAATTCAACATTATTACACAAACACACACATAGCATTATCCAATTGCTACAATAATTTGAGTGAAAAGGTTTTCAGAGAAAATTTGTGGTTTAAAAATTGACTCATTCTCTATCTATTTTCTAACACAAAGAGGATACAATGCATATTTAATTCATGTTTTTTTGAGGTATGTCACTTTCATTTTGTGATAGTTTGTTCTAGAAAGAAAAGATTTTCTAAATTGCATAATTACCAACAGAAACAAAAATGAAGTTAAATATAAATATTGTTTTCATTTACACAATGTTTGCATTGGTTTCATAAGAAAGGGTATCTATATATATATTTATTTATATTGAAATAATAGAATCAAAGTAGACAAGTTTCAGTTGTAGTGAATTCATAGCAGAAATTTCTATCTTAATTACAAACAACAAATGTTACATTTAAATATACATCTATGTAAATAAAACTAATGTACAACTCCACAAGATTCCCATCCATATCCAACTGAAAAATAAAATGTCAAATAGTCCAACAAATAATGAACATATGGTATGTACCTACAAGTTTACATTCTTCTGATTGTAAAGGTATACACATTTTCATGAGTTTAAAGTATGAATATATATATTTACATTATTTATATACTTTTATATATATATATATATATATATATATATATATAAGCACATTTATTTATATTTTGTATATAATTAATTGAAAAACTGTGTATTTTATCTTTATTAAAAAACCATGTATATACAACAGAAGAATAAATATACACATACTTGGTTATATGTGTAAGTATATATACATTATATATATATACATGCACATATATATATATATATATATATACATATATCTTAAATCATAAGTAGGAATGTATATTTTTATTTCCACTTCACAAAGTATACACAACAAATAGAGGTAATTTCCACATACATATATGAAAATATATCTGAAATATACATTTGCAAATTTAAATTTAGAAGAAAAAAACAAGTGACAGATCCATATGGCTAACATAGCCATGAATATACACGACGAAGGGAGAAGGCCGACATTTAAAGTGAGACACCCATGGAGGGACACTGCCTATGAAGGTAGTGACTCCCCATAGGTTGTGGCCTGTGGGGAGCCACTGCTCCCACAACGTAGCCTCCCCTATGGGGGGGCATGGGATGTGGGACAACCACCACTTTATAACATAAATTATTCTTCTTTCAAACAATTTTTGACTTCGAAATTTCAAATTAAATACAAATCTCTGTTCAATTCAACAGAGCCAAAATAAATATTATCCTTATATATATATTTACATATATATAAATACATTTATATATAATCAAATATATGTGTATGTATATATATGAGGATATATATATATATATATATATATATATATATATATATATATATATATATATATATATATATATATATATATATTCATTTCTTGCACATATTCTAGATTTCATTTCTAGATCAGAAAAGATTGAAGGAAATGGTGTACACAGATAATTAAATAGATACACTTTTATATTGGAAAATATAAAAAATATGGGAAACTTTTTGTAGAGGAAAACAAGAAAAGAACAGATTGCACAACTGAGGAAAAAAATTTCAAACAACAACCACTCAAATTCCAATAATTGCAAACAACCAATTTTCAAATAATTCCTTTTGATATTACACAATAAGAAATTTAATTGCATTGGAAAAGGATAAAAAACCGGTGAACACTTTCCTCGTATTTGATTGCTTGAATCTCCAGCCGTACCACCTCCTTTGCTCCCGAGTTCTTCCTGTAACCTCTACCTTTTTCCTTTCTGTATTTTAGCTCACAAAGCTATAGATAAAAGAGAACTCCCCCTCTTGCTTCCATATTTTCCCCAATTTGTTTTTTAGAGCTCCCAAAACCCAAAAGATTGCAAGATGAAAAATACAGTTATATTTTCCATCGCCCATTTCACATTTTTAAAGACTTTCTCTCATTTGCGAGAGCTAATCTTGAAATTGGGTGAATTTAAAAAGAATGAAAAATAAGATTTTATTTCCTATCCCACTTTTATCTCAATTTAATTATTACTATTATTTTTTTTACCTTTCAACATTTTTCCAAAACACATAATCGCATAAGCTATTTATTTGCATTCAATATTAAAAACATGACCATGGAAGTGGCATTAATTGAAATCAAACAATTATTTTAAACAATGCCACACAACGTTCAATTGCATAAGTAAATATTTGATTAATCTAGAATTAATTTTCTATACTTTTTATTTGAATATTCGTAAAAGGAAATAACCATTAAAATTTACTAATAATAAAACAATCATCCAAACACATGCTTAATGCATCTATATGTCTCTAAGTGTTTGTGTGTGATCGAGAGCATCATTCCTGCTTTACCCTACCAAGAGGCTAATCTCCCCTACCTTAGCCACACCCTTGGTATTTGATGACCTACCACTCAAGTACACTCAAGCAACCAACATGAAATTAGTATCCAGATAAAATCAAATCGACTTAACTCATAAGATCATAATACATTAATTCTGAATATCATTTTTCCATTTTGCATCATTTTCAAGTAAGACAATGTTTCATTTATTGCAAATTTCCATGAAATTTAACACCACATTTATTATCTACCACACACATACATGTAATCATGAAGCAAAAACCACATAAAGCAAAAGTAGGCATCACCAAAATTAGAGACGTGACACTTAAGATGTAAATAAAAAATCTAACATGAAGTGGCCAAGTAGAATGGAGATCTTGATCTTGAATATGGATGTGAAATAATGTTTGCAAATGGATCTTCAATTCTACATCACAACACTAGCTCAACAAAATTCTTGATGCTTGATGACCTTGACATAATGATGGATCTTGAATTGTTGCAACAAATGATGAATAATTGTACCCATAAATGCCTTGGAAATGATCTTGAATGCTTTCTTGACACTCTTGTGAAGTCTTGAAATTTTTAACTCTTGATTTCTTAGGAGTATAACATGAAGGCTTAGTGAAATAATGAATTGAGACCTTTTTTATATAGGCAATCCATCTAATGTATCATGTATTAGATCCTAGAGGCTAACATACATAAAATTTGAACTTAAAACCTTGATTTCTCACCTAAAACCCTAAAAGGGGCGAAATGGGACTGATATGCCACTTGTGGTGTATAGGTCCCATTTGGGTGGGACTCATATGATCATGGTGGCATATGGGTCCCACTAGGCCTTTTTGGATAGAGGGAATCTCGGGGAGTTAAAATATAAAGTATATTTGATGTCTATGTCAAGATTTCAGTTGAAATAAGCCTTGGGATGCATAATAGAGGGTCTTAGGGGCCTATTAATGATGATATTAAGGTCATAAATTTAGGAGGGCCCAAAACTCAATTTCAAGGTGTAAATAAATACACTTTATAACATTAAATTAAGGAAAAATTAGGTTTATTTAGCATAAAAGGGCTCTAAATCTAATGTGAATGTAGAAAACACATTACAAAACTTAGATCAAGGTGAAATAAGGTCCATTTTAATGTTAATCACTCCAAAAATTAAGTCATAAATTAGGTTCAATTGGTTCACAAGGGCCCAAACAATTGTGAAAATGTTACAGGCAACATTTTTCTACACTACAAATAGTCTAGCATAATGAGCTCATAGGACCTAGTGATGAACCTGGTAGCTTTGATACCACATGTAACATACCTAATGTTTACTCAATAATTCTCACCTAAGTTTTCAACTCAGAAAGCGAATGACTCAAGTTTCCAAATATAGAGAAATGATTTTTTTTTCAATAACATAACTACACATTGCATAAATAATTTTCACATGTCATTTCATAAATCAGATAGCATAGCATAATTATAACTAAATGAAACTCATATTTTCAAATATAGATTACAAGATTCATGATCATCTATATATATACAAATTCATAACTTACAAGAGTTCAAGGTCATGGTATCATCATCTAGATCACACTTCTTCTATTTCACAAGTCTCAACTACTGTCTACAAGAGGGAGAGAATTACCCACTTAGCACTTTTCCTCCAACCATGGACTTAGTAGTCCCTTGCACATCTTCCAAACCAAAAGTGGCCCTACCCTTCGATAAAGAGTTTGGTGTGGAAACCTCTAGTAATTCCTATCTGAGTATCTGGTGTTTTTTCCTATATAACAAGTATGGTCAGACAACTATGAATACCCTCCAACCATGTATGATGAGCTACTGAATAGCTATATAAACCCGAAACACACTGGATCGACAAAGTGTAAGAAACTTATTTTACATCTACTTTCTTTAAATTTTTGATATATATGATCAATCCACTTTATAAATAAGAAATTCCATAAGTTCACCCACCTCCTAATTGACTTTGAAACCCTATTGACCTATGGTTAAATTGTCTCTTAGTTTGACCCCAAGGATAACTATCATAAACAAAATTTCATTCAAAAGTGATAACACACTAATATAGATTTAATCGACCAAATAGTTTTGACACAATATCTTGAATACCCTATTACATAATTGTAATAGTCTAGGTCTATCAATCGCCTCTTGTTCAAGTGTTTACCCTAACCCAAGGGAATAGCCTATCCTTCTACTTTAAGGGTTATAATATTTTGAGAATGTAATTTCTCTTCTCAAGGTTACACTACCATACATAGGTAATCATAATGAATATATATATATATATATATATATATATAAGATAATATCATTCCATAAACATCAGAGACCAAAATAATTCTAATACTATTTCAAACCCTTTTGTTAAAAGGCAATATAAACTCTTTCAAAAAATATAAATACAATACTTTATTACTAGGATATTATCATATTACCCTATATAGCTTCTCTTTTCTATGTTTTTAATATGATAAGCAACATTTATAGGGTGTTGTACCCTTTACATGATGAGCCCAAAGGGCTAAAAAGGATAAAAACCATTAAACAACAAAAAAGCTTATAGTAACAACATACGAGAGACACAGACACATCCAAAAAACAACATAGTGGCAACAGAACCAAGACTCAACCACTAATTGTCTAAACTCTCCCATTTTTTAACCAAGAGGTTTAACACATCTTCCCCAATCTAGTTGGGGCCTTCATCCATGGTATTCTTGTCCACTTCTTCTTTCACCACATCTGAGAGCTTGAGAGCTGACCTATGAATCATCTTGATAGTGAACTGGGCTAGGTAGTTGACCTTCCTATTCCGCATAGCAACTTGCTCCTATAGCACACTGAACTCATCCACCTATTCATCCTTGCTCTAGATCTCCACTTCAGCACCAACCCTAGAATTAGAAGACCTGGTGGAGTCATTATGAATCATCTCATCTAGGTAAGAGAAATGACTAGGATCTTTAATGGGTCCTTTATCTTTCCACTTTTTTGGAGCTTTAGTTTCTTCAATACTACCACCATTATGCTCTGAGTCACTACAAATTTCATCAATCAGATTCTCTTTCTTATGCTTCACCAACCTATGAGACCTTCTCATACTCATCTACTCCATCCCCATCTCAAAGCTAGCTACCACCACTGTATCCCTTTTAGAGTCTTTTTACTCAGTACCTTTTCCTTCCTCAACAAATAGAATAACCCTCAGAAGCTAAGGCGCATACTTCCCTTTCATTTTGGCAATACATCTATTGACCTTCTTGTGTTTCAGCTCATAGAGCCCGACCACAACACTAGACTAGGACAGCTCAACCTCCACTTTCAACTTCTTCAGGGGAGGAGTGACTAAGGTTTCGGTACTAGGATTATCCACAAGGATGGGGGAATTTTTCTTCGAGCCCTCCAAAACAATAGGGGAAGGCTTAGCAAAGGTATTTTCCGAGGGTTCCACTTCTTCAATGTGCATAACCAAGATAGGTTTGGGAGGGACCAGAGCTGAATGAAATTGGTACAACCTATGGATAAGGCCTTGGTGTAGAGGTAAAGGAGGTGGGAAATTAGGGTCATTCATGGCAATTTCCTAGGAATCTTTGATGGAGCTTTCCAGAGAAAAAAGTAAAAAGAAAGGATAACTAAGCATAATTTTATATTTGAGATGATTTAGCAGAGGTAAGTGGTAGAAATATAATACCTTGAACCTCCCTTTGAGAGTCACATACTTCGTGATGGCAAGACACACTTTGTACCAAGTTTTAGATAGAGCTTCATGATTAAAACCCAACTATTTCTTCATAGGTTTCTCATTACCCTTAAAGAACACATTCAGGCTCACCATGTCTTGTGTTTTAGTGTGTTTTTTGTATTTCATGCCCTCACAGGAAAGGTTAGTACCCTTACCTATCACCTCTTCATAAACTTCAAAATAAATTCCACCAATGGTGACCTGATGATCCTTTCATGAGCTAGCAAAACATTCCAACAACATCTCGTCATGGCCCAAAAGATTTTCCAAAAGTGACACAAGCCTACCTTTCGAACATATATGGTAGGCCAGAGGGTCATGGCAAAAATCCTCACAATTTTCAGGCTTATCGCAAACTCTATCACTACCCATCTGGACCCACAACACACAATAGCCAACAAAACACTGCCTAAAAATGGATAGCTCACCGAAGAGTATATTGTTGCAAAAAACTTTACTATGCTAGCAAGGAAAAGGTATAATAAAGGCAAGGTATTGTTTACATGTGTCGACGGTCAATCCCAAGGACAATCGCTACACTGGCCCGTAATCAACCATGAGCAACCCAAGGATTAAAAAATTAATAATAGTGATGGGATCCAGATTTAAATCCCATGAGCATATCAACTTGATTGAATTACACATATCCCTAGGCCAAATGAATGTGGGGGGATATTAGATATGTTCAAGTACATCTGAAAAATCTTAAGTGAATCAACCAAAGCTTTAATTTGAAATAATTAATCAATGTGGCAGAAAACAACCTTTCACATGATCTCATGAGGATTTGAGAGGACGTGTTGTAGCAATGATAATGCAGCCCGAAAAGGTTATAAAAAAATATAATTCAAGATACTACTTATCATGCTCTTCTGATTCCCTAATCCAAATTATCTCCTATATTTCTAATTTAAATTTATGTATAGATATTATAGCTATTTGTAAATGCACTCACATACTTTCTAATAGAAATAATTTGCACACAATGATGACATACAAATTTTTAGATAATAGTTAAACTTATATTTAGAATTAAAATGAGTAGGAGAAAGATATATTTTAATCATGCCTAGATTAAAATAGCTCGAACTAAATTCCTGCTACTCCTTTATGCAAATCTACTCAATAGGTCAACCTTAAACTGTTGCCTCAATTCTCAACTCTCTAATCCACCTTTGCTACTCTCTCTTTCTTCTAAAATGATAACTACAACTACCAAGCAATGCTTACCAAAAACAACAGTCTTTCCTCACTCTCTTGACAATTTGAAATGTAGAATTCCAAATGCTCTTGCTCTCAAAACTACTATCTCCTCACAACAATTGAATAATCTATGCTCAACAAATCAGAATGAATGCAAGAATGAACAACCATTTAATGTTGATAAATTTCTCTCCTTTATACTGCAATTGGATAAAGGTTGATTTCTAAAAGAAAGCTAAAATTGATGCCACTTCTCTAATTTCCTACTTGTCATGGGTGTTGCTGTGAAATTTTAGTTGCAATATAACTTTGAAACAAACTCTAATGCCTTCCCAAGGTGACATGGCTTACTAGTTCAACCATTCTCACTTGTTGTCAATTTAATTGTTACAAAAAAAGTCCTTTTGGCACATTAATAAGTCAATTCAAATCAAACTCCCCCTTTCTGTAACCCAAATCGTGGGCTTCAAATATGCCTCTTTACATAGTCAAACAACTTATATCTTGGTGTGGTAGTTATAATATTTGCTCAATTCATGATATGACACTTAACATTCATGGATTGCAACATCTACCTAAAAATAGTTACATATTGTGTTTGAGTGGCATGGCTACCACTATGTCCACTTTCACATGGTATTCTTGCCATGTGTTATGGCTGTCATATGCATATTTTAAATCTTAATGATACTAATCTATATGTATATATATTATAATATATACACTCTAATATATATAATTATATATAGATTAATATGTATATAACAATCACTCATATATATATATATATAATAATTACTTAATTGTATATATATATTTTAATATATATAACTATTATTTAAATATAATAATATATATTACTATATATATAATATATGTCCATGTGAATGTTAACATATGTGCTACATATCTATGTATGGGTATACATAGATATTACTATCTATGTATGCTCATACCTATAGGCATACTCAAATGCTGAAAAATATCATCGTGTACATTTTCACACTTAATCTGGGAATAATTATTGATAAATTGGACTCAATGTCATCTTGTTCTAGTGTTGTGATGAGTCTTACACATCCACATTAGGTCTAGGGTTTGTTTAAGCTAAACAAAATTAACTTTTCCCTAATTTAGTGTTGTAAAGTGTATTTATTAACACCTTCACATTAAATTTAGGAGGCTTGTAAACTAAATGGACCTAATCTAATGTTGTAATGTGTTGTACATATTCACATGGGATTTTGGGCCCTTCTTAGCTAAATAGACCCAATCTGGCCTTAATTTAATGTTGTAAAAATATTTATTTACACTTTCACATTGGATTTTGGGCCCTATTGCACTTATGACCTTTATATCATCATAAATAGGCCTCTAAGACCCTATATTATGTATCTCAAGGCATATTTTAACCAAAAAATCAACAATATCAATAAATAAGCTTAATTTACACACTCCCCAACACTTTAGCAATCAAAATAGACCTTGTGGGACCCATTCTCCAGTTTGGGAAAATGAGTCCTATTTGGTCTATTTTCAAGGTTTTGAGCGGGAAAAAATAGGTTTTAAGTTCAAATTTTGTGTATGTCAACCTTTTGGATCTAATAAATGGGATATTAGCTGGATTGCCTATATAAATGAGGTCTCTAATCATTATTTGATCAAGCATTCATTATATCAAGGCAAGCACTCAAGAGTTAAGCATTCCAAGACTTCACAAGATCATCTAGAGAGCATTCAAGATTATTTTAGGGATTTCAAGGGTAGAATTTTTGATCAATTATTGCAAAAATTCAAGATCCGTCATCATGACAAGAATATCAAGCATCAATCATGCTATTGATATAGTGTTGTGATGTATCATTGGGGGTCCAAGATCAAGCATTATTCTACACTTATTGTCAAGATCAAGATATACATCCTTCATGGCCATTTCATGTCGAGTTGTAAATTTACAAGACATCATTTTCCAAGCATCATTTAAGGTATTATTTTCCATGATTCATTGTCTTTGTTTCATGTTTTATGCCTTCATTTCATTGTCTCATTATTTGGTTTAATTACCTACAAGGTGTTTGCCAAGGAAAACCCCTATTCCCTAACAATCAATACTTTTTCTCTCTCTTTATGTAATTGCAAACCTAGATTCTTTAAAGACTTGAAGGATCATTGAAGATTAGGTTACAAGCTTGGAAAAAGTTGTTGGAATTGTCTCCTCATTTTCAAGTTTGTAATATTCACTAAAAGGTTTGCTACAACCTCGAAATCAGGGTTTCGGATCTGAGAATAAAGTGGAACAAAAGGAGCAAACATGGAAGACTAGATTCAAAATTTGAAATTCCAGAAAACCCTAACTAGACTCATTCACCTAGATTGATGAATGAGTCCGAATTTAGGTCAATTTTGAGATTTTTATAGTTTTAGATACCCTTTTGCCAAAAACTCATTCTTGTGTAGATACCCTTATCTAGGATTGATTCACATAGAATGGTGAATGAGTCCCAGTAGGCCTAAATTTTAGGCTACTCAACATTTTCAGTCTCCATTCAAGTCTCTACAAGTTTCCAAGTGCACACTTATGATTTTATAGATTTCTATTCTAATTGGTTTGCATTTATAGTTCATTTAGTGGAGTTTCTTGCATCATTGAGTTAAGTCATTAGATCTTGCATTTCATACATTTTTCCAAGCCCTAGCTTGGTGGTGAATCCCTCATTAGTTTACATTTTAGCCTCTAGGACAACCCTATTGCAAGATCTCTTTCTCCTTTGCATTGAGATCTCTAGGGTTTGTTCTTGAATGAGAGAAAGTGAATATTGTCATTCTAGGTCCTAAACCCTAGAAAAGCACACAATTCTCTTTCTTTCATTTTGGTGAACCTGCATTTAGAATGCCTTCTTTACTGATTTGGAGTCCATTATCATCCTAGATCTAGCTTGCATTGAATTTTCATTAGAGATTACATTAGTTATTTGGCATCTAGGGTTTCTAAAATTTTCATTAGTGAAAGTGCATATAGGTTGCATTTTTGCATCTCAAATCATTGAAAATAATATAAAATCTACATTTGCATTTAGTCTTCATCTCATACAACATAAAAAACATCAAAATCAATTGATTTTTTTTGAATTTTTTGAAAAAAACCCTAACTAGGGCTCATTCACCCCTCTGGGTGAATCATTCATAGTCTATATTTTAAACTAACTTTTAAAGCATTAAAAACCTCATCTATGTGCTTCCTAAGATTGTTGGTAACTATAGTATAAGTCCAGAAAGTTTCACGAACATCTATTTTATGTATCTAGGTCAAATCATCCATGCAGTGAAGTCATTTTTAAAGCATTTCAAAAATCATTTCGGTATCAAAAACTTCAGATTTGTAGGACATTTGTTTACATTTTAGAAACATTGCGTAATTTAGAGAGACTACTTTCTCATGTTAGCATGTGTTATTTTCAATCATTCAATGCTTTTAGAATATCAAATGGCTTGTATGATTCTATTTTCCCTACTCATAGGCATAATCTAGGAAAGCAAAGTAAAACCTTTAATAAGAATGTTGGATACCCTTCTAGTATCTATAAGAGTTGTAAGAATGTTATGACACAAGAGGATGCAAGCGTAGACAATCATAAAAATCATACTTGTTCTTCTCCTGATACCTCTCCTATTAGTGATGAAGGTATCTTCGTGAAAGAAGATACAAGAATTGAGGGTCTTGATTGTCCCCCTCCTCCTCCCCCTTTGGAAAATATTAGAAAACAAGAAGATGAGATCATAGACACATTTCTAAACATCACCTTACCTAGTCTTTATTCATCCCTTGCTTGTGAGAATGTTCTAGTGAAAATCGATGAAATAATAGGTAGCCATGACAATCAAATTTTTCCTTCTCCTAATATCCCTCTTTGATGTGAAGAGGGTAGGTTATTCTTAGAAGATTCACCTATTGAAATTCATGAGAATCTTGTTCCTCCATTCCCTAATGCTTCTACCATTTAGAAATTTCTATTTGGTAAGCATGAAAATCATAGTTGTCCTTCTCTTGATGCCTCCCCTATTTGTGATGAATCTACCTTACAAAATCTAACCATAGAATGTGATGAACATATTACAAGCTCTACTACTAGGGTAGATAGTATGGCATAAGAGAATGAGACCTTAGAGAAAAAGGACAATAAAATTGAGCCTTCTCTTAATGTCCCCACTATTGATAAAGAAGATATTTTGATCTCCCCTACATGTGATGAAGTAATTTTAGAAGAATGAAGATTTGAATGTCATGAACATCTAGCTTGTAGTCCTACTAAAAAATCTCCTCCTAGGGAGGATATCATGGTGTAAGAAAAGGATAACATTGACAATAATGATTTTATGCCCTTAGATGAAGAAGATGAAGTTGAATTAGACTCTCCTTCACTAGGGATGTTAACATTATTCAAACTCAACTCATCCTTTACCCACCTTCACATAAACTACAAACTCAAAATAAACCCAAATTTATCCTCCACCCATCTAAGAATAATGTTTCATAGCAGACGATTCATAATACCATTGCTCATACATATAACACTAGAAACACTCTACAACCAAGAAAAACACTTTCAACATCCCTCTCATTGCCTAATCCTGTCTTACTTGGTCCTTGTTTTCCTCCCCAAAGTGGAAAGGAGTATGATCTTGTTGAACAACTAAAGAATACTCTTGCTAAGATATCAATATGGGACCTTATTCAAGCCTCCCCTCACCATCATAACATGATTCAAAGTGATTTAAAACAAGTTTACATCCCTTCTAATGCACAACTGAATGGCACAAAAGCCATGATTCAAGGAATAAATGTTGAAATTGTTTTCCACCAAAGTGAGCTCCCTCCTTTAGAAGTGCAAAAATAAAATGATTCTTTCATGATAATAGTTGCCTATAATAGGTTTGGAATAAAAATAACCCTTGTTGATAATGGCTCTAATCTTAAAGTGTGTAGTGTAAGTCTTTTGGATAAACATGACGTGGACAAATAAAAAATTCAACCTCACTCTGTATCTATTAAGGGTTTTGACAATGTATTAAAATGAGCAATTGGTGTGATCACTTTGCCTATTACAACTAGAAAGGCCACTTTATAAATGAGGATCCATATTATGCCTAACGATCTTTCATATAATATCCTTTTGGGAAGGTTATTTATTCATGCAATGAATGGGGTGCCTTCTACCCTTTATTGTAAAAATGACATACATTTACAACAACAAAGAGTACACACTTGAAGATGACCCTGACCCAAATAGTTATTTGAACTTTGAGAAAAGAAAGGAAAATTATTTGAAAACATTGACACCAACTACACAATTAGAACCCGTGCAAAAAAAAGACAGAAAAAAACATTGAGAATGTAGTGACCCTCCTGATGACACTTTTATTTTAGCTGTTTTGTGACACAGTTAGCAGATAGACCTTTGATATTATGTTGTTTCAATGTTTTATGTCATGATTTACATGACTGGTTGTGAAACTCATTTGATGATACACTATATTATTCGATGCGATGTTTACTTTCATGAGATGACATTTTATGATGATTATCTATGCTGTTATGTTTTATACATGATGATAGTATGTTAGTTATATGGTTACATTAGTTGGTGAAGGAGACAATTTAGTAGTACTCATCAGTGAGTGCCCTGCTATATCATGATTCTTCTTCACGGTGTGTTTTCATATTTATACATGTTGGATTAATCATGCAGTGTTACAACTTTTAGGTACAAGCATCGACTCCACCTGCTTGTCAGGTCTGAGCGTGCCATGACCCAATGGAATTATCGATGGGAGATAGACTTGTCCTTTGTCCTTAGCCATCACTCTGAAATGAATGACTATCTATCATCATCCTTTTGTCTTGTCACCTGTTTGTCACATGTTTGCACTCATTTTTTATTGATTGAGTTGTAATGTTTATATTATGTTAATTTAGATTATTATAATGTTTTAATTAATATTAATGTTTCTTTATTTGATTTAATGATATGATTAAATTAAAGAAGTTATTTTTAGTTTATTATTTGATTAAATTAAAATATTAAAATATCTTATTTTCGAAAAGAGCATTTAATTGTAAATTGATTTCATTATTCAATTTTATGTTTCGAAAATGGAACTTTTAGTTGTGATCTAAAAGTTGAAATATCTTGTTATCTTTTAGTGTCTATTGAGTTTAATTTAAGTATGTGTTGCATGCTATAAATAAAAGTTAAAGTTGAGACTTTGGAAGAATGGAAAAGGTTATAATCTTGAAATTGTTCATTCTTGCACACACTTTTTTTGGTTATTCGAATAGTAGGAAGTAAAAAGATTGTTTTCACCAAGATATTTTATAGAAATTTGGATTTGGAGTTGATTATAGAAGCTGCAAATTGTTGTTGAAGTCAATGCTCATATTGTGAAAGGTTGAAGGTTTGAATTTGTGGGGTTTTGCCGAGTTCATTCTCCGTTTTCAGGGAAACACTTTCAGGTTCTTTTCTTGTTAAATTTCCAAAGTGTATTCTCATATGAATATGTTAAATTTTTCTGTGAAGATTTCATTATTCAAATCCTTTGTTCACCATAGAAAAATTGAAACATGTTAGTAACCGAATCAATTCCTGTACCACTCTTCTTTGGGCGTGTGCCATATTTTTTTTCTATTATTTCTGTCATGTTATCGAAACTTATTTGAATTTGATAAATGAATCTCTCTGATTCTTTCACATGTCATGGTCTTCTTCATGCTTCCTTAGGTATGAAATTCTTTATCGGTGCTCGACTAGAAGAAATTTAGGGGTCTTCAGATCTTACAAATTCATTTGGATAATTATTCATGCCTTGATTCTTTACTTTCTCTTTTAAATCTTTTCATAAAATTTGCATGCGTGACAAAGCAGTCTCTGTTGTATATTATGATCTGAAACCTTTGTATTATGCCTCTTACCGTTATTTCCACTTTTTTAGTTTTTGGATATCCAGGGAAGTTTCATCCATTAGATCTCTTATTTAACCTGTAATTTATTCTTTTTGCTGCATGCTTCTCTAACTAGAGTTTTTCCTCGTTGGCGTCCTCACATCGTTATCCATTCTAAGGATCTCATACAATTGCATTTGCATGATAGTCTCCTGAATCACCACCTCTAATCATGGCATTTATGCGATGGGCTTGGTGTATATTTTGATGAGTCATGTAATCACATCTCTTGGTATAAATGGTACATCTATTAAGTTTGAGCAGGGCTCCCTCCATTCCTCCCTGTGGTCTTTCTTCTATAGCACAATTTTTAAGGTTTTTATATTATAGTTTCGTTTGCCTTACAAGTGACACTTTTCTTTAAGAATTGAGATTGTTCCTTGCAATTCTTTTATTTTTGCATTGCCTAGTTGATATTGGAACCTTCCATTTTAATTCAATAGCCCTATCTTTGATATCCGATAGATATTTCTTATGCTTAGCCTTCATTATAACTACCCTTAGAATTTATACGCTTAATGGAGGATACTGTATGTTGATTATGTTTTGTGGATTTTTCTCTCGAGGGCTCTGTCAAGGGCGGTGTATTTCCTCTTCCTAGCACTTTTGCAGCCTTGGCAGTGTCTTATGGATTAGACCGTGTTTCAGTTGTTGTAGGTGGTGTTTTTGTATTCATGCATCTTTTTTATCTTGTGAATTGTAATTCGGTTGTGTAGGTTTTGTGTTGCATACGGTTGCAATCTGCAACTGGTGTTTATCCATGCCAATAGAGATCGACCCTCCCTCTATAACTTCCTAGCACTTAAGTTTAGACTATTTTGACAGATTGTTATCATTGAGTTCTCCCTCTTTGCATGTCCCATGCACGCACTATTGTGGAATCTTGAAGTTTCACTCCTAGCTGAGGTTGGTGTTGGTTAGTCGACTGAATGTTGCCATTTGAGTCAGTTACTATTGTTGAGTCTAACCTTCTTTATGTCGATTGAAATCTAGGTCAAAATTAAATACACTTTATTAATGTGCCTTTGGAGAATCATCAATAGGAATATAGAATACTTTATGTAATTATTTAATTCAATTAATGGATGTAAATAGATTTTCATTCCTATTCTTAAACTAAATCATTATAAGTATTTAAGAACGTTTACTTGCTTAGTGTTAAATTATAATTTTTAATAATATTAAGTTATCGTTATTAGCATCTCTTATATAAGTTGGTTTATTGAATTAAATGTTAGTGGTTAGAATGCAAGATAGATGTTTATGTTTATGGTTATTTGGGAAATGGAAATAATTTATCAAACTATTATGTATAAACTTCATGTTATTTAGGTTGTTTAGTGCAAATAATCAAATATAGTTGTCAACGGTGAATGGTTATATTAATATTTAAATTTATCCTATCCTAGGAGTTGTATTTTATATATCTATAGGGAAGAAAGGATTATTTTGGTTATATGTGTTCTTTTTAGTTGATGTGACATTATTATCCTTGCGGAAAAATTGGTGTTAATATTTTAAACAAAGTGATTTTTATTATTTCTCATAATTGAGGTTAAGTGTTCTAGTATTTTGTTTTCCCAGAGGAGTTGATTGGTCGTTTTGAAATATGTTAATTTTATAGTATGGAGGCCTTGTTTTTGGTCTTGTGTGGAAATGTGGAACTCACACGTATGTCTGTATTACTGTTTGGGCAAATGTTGTATCTTATTATATGAGTACATGCTTGCGGAAGTTTCATAATGTTATGTCACCATGGACATTTATTGGATTGGTTGACTATGCCCTTGTTTAATGAAGTTCATGTTCATGTATTATTTCCTTCTTGTTGTAATCTATTTGTGGAGCTGTACCTTAGGAAGAGTATATTACGTTAGGGGCCGGACTTGGAAGTGGTTGCAGGGGTAACCTCTTAGAAGTATGTTAATCAAGTGATAATTAAAATAAGATTTTAGGGGTTTCAGGTAGCATCTCATATTAATACAAATAAGTTAACCTCATTCATGACTCAAGTGCTCATTTGGGCTTTGTTTGAGTGGGAAGTCCTAGAATGGTGAAGATCAACTATCTTGTTCCTTCGAAAGGTATGTTGATCCTGCATGAGTAAGAGTGGTGACCGGGGATCGGTTGAGGTTGCCAGGGTGTATTGGAGAGAGGGGGCTGGTAACCTATGAAGATCCCATTGGGTAACCCCTATCGAGCTTGTGTGATGACACTCTTATCCTAGTACACTTTGTGATCTCTCTATTTGTGAGTCGCCTCTTGGAGTATGCAGTTTATAGTTTGTCTTTGACTGGTTCTTGAGCTGCCATGTAAGTCAACCCTATTATTGTGTTTGATTCTTTGTGAGGTCAGTTTGGCTTGAGGACTTGTTCTATCTCCTAGCATGGGGGGTGGGATTTTGAGCTCCAAATAGTTGGGAGGAACGTGCCACATCTCCATTGGGTCCCCATCAGGTATTTTATTTGTGACAAGTTTCCTTGGTTGGATCCAGATTGCACAGCAGTTGCAGAGCTTAGTTCTTTGGATGTGTCATGACATGGACACCTTCTTTTCCTCATTTCATTCTTCATTGTATTACACTCATGATGTGCATGAGGTGCCTTGTATCCATTTGTTTTATTCTGAGATTTGTTATAATCTCAATTATTGTATGTAAACTCTTATTGTTATATTTATCTGGACATGACTTCTCTTGAGTATATTATTTAAAAGGCTATTGTATTGTAATGTTGTTATTCATAGTAGCATAGTTGTGGGACCCTGAAACATTTATGGTTGTTGTTGTCACATGTTATCTCTTTTAATTTTTTTTTATTCTGTTGTTTATGTGATTGTCATTACGTTTTCTGTGTTCCACGATGGGGCGTTACAGAGGAAGTCACAAAGCTATTAGAAGATGATTGGGGTTTGTTAGATTTTGAACCTAAATTCATGGGAGAATACAAGATCATAAACAAAGACTCTAGAAAGGGAAAATAAAAAATAGTAATGTCAACACAAAATTTGGAAGACCCTTCGAAAGCATCCACCTCAACCACTTTAGAAGAATAGACAACATACACAAAAACTTTGACGAAATCGACTATCAACAACCTCTGAATCCTAAAGAAATGGAAAATCTTTATGGAAGAGGTTATGAAATTATAAAGAAACTTGTATATAGTGGAAAAGGATGTGGTGCTAGAGAACAATGTATTTGTGTCCCTCTAGAGCCTAACACACAAGAAATGACTCATGGTCTTGGTTGTTATCCTTTCATAAAAATCAACCCACCAAACAAACCTTCACTCAACATCAACACTCTTGAAAAAGTTTCCTCTAAGCCAAATTTAAGATTAGTGCATCTTGAATTGATATACACTAGTGGTCTTGATTATTACCCTTTGAAAGAAACGAAAGACAAAAAAAATCATCGCTTAACATCAATGTCATCACACAACATACAAATGATTTAAATTGGGTAGATTTTACACCCTCCTACAAAGGAGAGGATGAAATATCACAATCTAATGAGTCTTGTGTAAGTATGACACCTAATGCTAAGAAAGAGATATCTTTGTTGCGAAATAAGGGAACATCTTCTTTTGATCAAGAGGGTATCTTGACGAGACTCCTCCAATATCATTTGATATGTCTCCCTTCAAGAAAACAAAATAAATTTTACTACAAAAGTTCATTTTATGCATATCATAGAGTTCATGGTCATTCTACTAATGAATGTAAGGCTTTGAGTAAAAAAAATCAACATCTTAGGGACTGTAGTGCTCATCCTTGTGTTGAAGCACCTAGTCCCTCTAATTGAAACTTATTTTCATCCCATTTGGATCATCCTTGTCCTACACTAAGTGGGGGCAAGGGGTTAGATAGCCTTGTCCTCGTATGTCACTTGTCATTGTCTCTTTTGGCTATTTGATCACCTTTCATGTAATATAAGAGAAAGCTTGGGATGTGGACGACATGCCTTAAGTTGAATCGCATATGACATACTTATTCTTGATGTAGTTTGATTCAAAAACATATGACTTGGCATAGGGATTTTTGAATGACCTCTCACATCTTCTTCTACTTTAAAGCAATTGATCACAACAATGGTGTTAGAAACCTCTTTAAAGTGGGGGAATAGATTGAAACTCATGTTTCATTGTGTGATTTTATTTCTTCCTACGATGTGTCCTTTTCTTGGCGGTATCATTAGGTTTGATTTCCTTTGAGAGCATGATATTCCTTTGACTTTTTCTCTCTTGGAGACATTAGATACGATGTTCCCTAAGGAAGAGACATTACATGAACTAAGAGAAATCCATTTGAAAATTTGTTACACTATTTTGAATTTACAATACTTGTTATATGGCTACCTTGAAAAATACATCTTGCATGTCTATGGATCCATCTTGCTTGTTCATGAGTTTCAAACACACAAATTTTTGCTTGCCTCATGAAGCTCTAAATTCATTATTGCATTGACGCCTTATCAAAGTTATCAAGAGGTATAACTTTGGTATGGTTTGATGGGAAGCTGATTCAGGGCATGAATTTCCCTTAGCTATTGGTCATGTGTCTCACCCTCTTGGATTACTCACCCAACGAACAACCTGAAGCTATATTGCCTCAAAGTGAGTGTGCACTTTTTTGGAGAAACAACTGATCCATATCGTGTTGGGCAAATGGTTGAAGCTTAATCCACCTATTTTTATTTTTTGCTTGTTTTTATTTTTCTTTATTTTAGTCATTGACATTGCATGATTGTGTATCTTGATGCTGCATACTTTGTGCATGTCCTTTTGTGCTTATGCTGGTTTGATGTAGAGTCCTTGATCTTGGGGGCTTGGCTACCTCCTTGATCTTTGTTATCCTAGACCATTTGGATTGGTACAATTGGACACATCTTGAATGTCTACTTTAGTGGGGTGATCCCACAATAGTGGTTTACACTTTTTCAACAAACTTGACATTGAACCGAATTATTTTAACTAAATTTTCACTTTTGGGCACATATAACTGCTAAACTGCTAAACCATGAGATTTCTGATGATGATGCAAACTAGTGATTTGTAAAATTTTATCCGTAGATTCTAAATATATATATATATTTTGGAATTAGATTGCATTTATTTTCCCATCTCCTTTGAAAACTAGTTTTTAACAGTAAACACCATTTTTAAAGAGTGATGTTCATTGTAAACAACATAACTTTTTTCTATGAAGGATAAAATTCTATTTTTTTGAATTTAGATTTGTTACTACGATATCTAGTATGTTAATTTGGGTTCATAGTGTTTTATTGAATATTTTTTCTTAATTAAGTTTTGAAGTCAAACCAATTACAATTTAGACATAGGTGTACTATATACAACATAATTTTTTTTGTATGTATCAAAATTCTTTTTTTTTTTGTTGGATCAAGGACATCAATACCTAGCACAAACATATTTTTCATTTTTTTGTAATCTACTATGTTCCCACATGTGTAGAACATAGAGCTTGATTTTCGGTGAGAAACCTAGATTCACAAGAAATAAAAAAAAATATAATATCTAATTAAATTTATTTAAAATTATACTTTTTGGGAAGCTTATACTAATGAATACATACAAAAAATAAATTTTAAATGAATTTATTTTATCCTCGAAAAGGTAAATCAAAAGTGGTTTTTTATCAATATTTTGATAGGTGTAAAACTTCATTATAGGTATGGTTTAAAACTAGTGGGGTTCTATCCAAGGGGGTTTGATCTAAGGTGGTTTGATCAAATCCTATTCAATTAGAATCCTTTAAATGAAACTTTTTAAGGCTTAAATCATTATATTTTATAAAAATATGTGATTTCAACAAAAATAAGGATGTCCCAAAAAGTGTAAACCACTATTGTGGGATCACCCAGTACAATATTGAAGCAAGTTCATCCTCTCACTATAGTAGGGGCTAAATGTAGTGTCAAAAAATATTGGTGTGTACATTTTCACACTTAATTTGCGAGATCCTAATTTTTTCTCAAATCACACATTTTTAGAAAATATAATGATTTAAGCCTTGAAAAGTTCCATTTAAAGTATTTAAATTGAAGAGGGTTTGATCAAACCACCTTAGACCAAGCCCCCTTGGATAGAACCCCACTAGTTTTAAACCATACCTATAATGGTGTCTCCTTTACACCTATCAAAATGCTGATAAAAAACCACATTTGATTTACCTTTTGGGGGATCAAATGAATTAATTTAAAATTTATTTTTTGTAAGTATTTAGTCTTTATTACAAGCTTCCAAAAAAGTATAATTTTAATTAAATTTTATTTGATTATTATATTTATTTTTTATTTCTTGTGAATGTAGGTTTTTCATTGAAAATTAAGCTCTTTGTTTTGCACATGTGGAAAAATGGAATATTATAATTTAAAAAAAATAAATATGTTCATGCTAGGTATTGATGTCCTTGATCCATTAAAAAAAATAAAATTGAATTTTGATACATAAAAATTAAGTTATGTTGTATTCAGTATGCCTATGTCTGAATTGTAATTGGTTTGACTTTGAAACTTGATTAAGAAAAAAAGATTTAATAAAACACTATGAAACCAAATGAACTAGTTATATATCGTAGTGGTGCAGGAGCAACAAGTTGTTTTCAAGCCTCCATGAGGCCATTTGTAAATAGTTGCTCTATTTTATGTATTGGGTCTTATAATAAGGTTTATCAAACCATTTTATAGGTTTTTGAGTCTTAGGAAGTCATATTTGAAGTCATTTGTCAAATCATGTTTAAAGTTGTTCCATATTATAAAAATTGCAAAAGTTGCTCAAGAAAGTTGTCAAGCAACTTGTCAAAAGTGTCATTAAGGTGTTTTGTCAACAAACTAATTAAAATGTGGTTGAAAATAGTTGGTTTTGGTTGGAAATGTATAAGTACACCCTCCAAAACTTGAATTGGGGGGTTGGAGACATTATTTGTGAAGTTTGATGAATGGCAACCTGAAGTTTTGTGTGCATTTTCTGATTTTTACATTGTTTTTCAGGATGAAGTTGTGCATTGTATGGCCTAATATGGACTCAAATAATGGAATGTGATATATGGATGGAAATATATCTATTTCTAGTTTCCAATTATTTTTGTCTCATTAAATTTTATTGAGTTTTGTGGGAGATATGACTATTTTGGTGAGACTGCCTATTTTAACAATATTGTGCAGAATTTATAGTCTGAAAAATGTGATGGTATGGATTTTAAAGTATACATTTTGGATTTGAAACCAATTTAATTTTGTTTCTACATGAATATACTTTCAGTTTTTTCACGTCTCATCAAATTTCATTAAGATTTGAATAAGTTATGATCATTTTTGTGAGGGCAGGTTTGAACCCTATCCAGGGTTTGCAGTTTTGGGAAAAATGCAATAACTTTATTTTCCACGGTTGGATCTTCATAAAAATTGGAAAGGAAGTCTCTAATTATGTTATATTAAATCTAACTGAAGTGATTGGCTTTATGATATGTTTTGTGGAAGTTATAAATGGTAGTTCGGTGCATTGAATTGTGGGTTGCCATGAGAGTGTTTTCAATGTGATCTAGAATGCACTTAATCATTGTTTGAGATGAATAATTTTATCAAAGTTGTCAAGTGAATGGAATCTTGAGATGTGAATCCTTTTCTCTGCATCGTGTAGTTACAAATCTAAATTAGAAAAAATTAGAATTTTATCCTTCGTATAATTTTTTTTATGTTGTATATGATGAGCATCACTCCTTAAATATTTTGTTTATTGATAAAAACTAGTTTTCGAAGGAGATGAAAAAAAAGTGCAATCTAATTCCATTTTTTTTGAAAAAAATACATTTAGAATCTATAGAAAAAACTTCACAAATCACTAGTTTGCATCATCTTCAAATTTCTCACGGTTTAGCTGCTATAGGAGCCCGAAAGTGAAGATTTAGTTAAAAAAATTAGTTCAATATCTAGTGTGCCCAAAAATTGTAAACTAGTATTGTGGAATCACCTGTCACCTTGATCTAGTTTTGTGATGAATCTTACACATCCACATTAGGTCTAGGGCTCGTTTAAGCTAAATAAACTTAAATTTTCCCTAATTTAGTGTTGTAAAGTGTATTTATTGAAACCTTCACATTTAATTTAGGAGGATTGTAAACTAAATGGACGTAATCTAATTCTGTAATGTGTTGTGCACATTCACATGGGATTTTGGGCCCTTCTTAGATAAATCGACCAAATTTGGCCTTAATTTAATGTTGTAAAGTATATTTATTTACATATTCACATTGGATTTTGGGCCCTATTGAACTTCTAACCTTTATATCATCATTAATAGGTGCCTAAGACCCTATATTATGCATCCCAAGGCATATTTTAACCAAAAACTTGACAATATCAATAAATAAGCTTAATTTACATACTCCCTGACACTGTAGAAATCAAAATAGGTCCTATGGGACCTATTCACCGAGCTTGGTGAATGAGTCCCATTTGGCCTATTTTTAAGGTTTCGAGCAGAAAAAAATTGGTTTTAAGTTCAAATTTTGTGTATGTTAGCCTTTGGGAACTAATACACTGGAAATTAGCTAGATTCCCTATATAAACTATTTTTAAAATCATTATTTTATCAAGTATTCATGATATCAAGCCAAGAACTGAAGAGTTAAGCATTCTAAGACTTCACAAGATCATCTAGAGAGCGTTCAAGATCATTTTAAGGCATTTAATAGCATAATTATTCATCAATTACTGCAGCAATTCAAGATCCATCATCATGTCAAGAATATAAAGCATCAAGCATGTTATTGATCTAGTGTTGTGATGTAGCATTGGGGATCCATGATCAAGCATTATTCTACACTTATTGTCAAGATCAAGATCTACATCCTTCATGGCCATTTCATGTTGAGTTGCATATTTACAAGACATCATTTGCTAGATATCATTCAAGGGATTATTTTCTATGATTCACGTTTTATGCCTTCATTTTATTTTCTTGTCATTTGATTTAATTACCTAAAAGGGGTTTGACCAAGGCAAACCCCTATTCCCTAACAATCAACACACACACACTCTCTCTCTCTTTGTGCAATTGAGGATATAGCTGCTTTGAAGACTTGAAGGATCATTGAATATTAGGTTACAAGCTTGGAGAAAGTTTTTGGAATTGTCTCCTCATTTGCAAGGTTGTAATATTCACTAAAAGGTCTCCTACAACCTTGAAATCGAGGTTTCAGATCGGGGAACAAAGTGGAATGGAAAGAGAAGACATATAAGACTAGATTCAGAATTTGAAGTTCTAGAAAACCCTAACTGGACTCATTCACCTAGATTGGTGAATGAGTCTCAGTTTAGGTCAATTTTGAGAATTTTATAGTTTTGGATATCCTTTTTCCAAAAACTTGTTCCTGTGCAAAAAACCTCGATCTGGGATGGATTCTCCTAGAATGGCGAATGAGTCCCAATAGGCCCAAATTTCAAGTTGCTCAATATTTCTAGTCTCCATTCAAGTCTCTACAAGTTTCCAGGTGCACACTTCTGATTTAACAGCTTTTTTATTCTAATTTTTTGCATTTATAGTTCATTAGTGAAGTTTCTTGCATCATTGAGTTCAATCATTAGATCTTGCATTTCATACAATTTTCCAAGCCCTAGCTTGGTGGTGAACCCCTCATTAGTGTACATTTCAGCCTCTAGGATAACCCTATTGCAATATCTCTTTGTCCTTTGCATTGAGATCTCTAGGGTTTGTTCTTGAATGAGACATAGTGAAGATTTCCATTCTAGGTTCCAAACCCTCGAAAAGAAACAATTTTCTTCCTTTCACATTCATATATGCACCACCATATACATACATATACATATATATATTCTATATATATGTATCCATATATATTCAAATACACAATATAAAACTTATAAAACTTATGCTAATCACAAGAGTTAGTAATCTAACTCAAATTGACTAAACAATGAAGGGGGATTAAATACAACCAAGTGACCTAACTTTCCTATCAACCAAAAAGTTATCAAATTAGGTTTATCACTTATTGACACAAAAATCAGACTAAATTGGCAAGGTTCCTGTAACCTATGCAAGTGAGTGTGTGTCTCTACTTAGATAGATATATTGATGGTTCCCATACCAACCTCCTCTCTTGGGTGATACTCTCCCTCCCCCCATTGGAGGGTTCAAATCTTCCTTGCATCCAACTTAGAGAAACATGTTTGTAGTTAGCTTATAACATATAAATCACATTCATCATATATCATAAGAATCATTAAAGAATTTAAAAAGTAATTCATCATAATGTATTTTCATACATTTCATTCATCCATTAAAATTCCTCAAGACATAATCATGTATTAAAAATATATTTACTCATAAAGGTAGTAGTATTTGGTAAATAAACAACGGGGTGTAACATCCAAATTGGAATAGGAAATGGGAAGAGTTGGAAACTCTTGCTAGCAAGGAGTTCTAAAAATTATTAACACCATGAAATATCATGATTGGCTATTAAATAATAATTCACCTAAAAAGGACATGAGGCCAAGTAAGGCCTTCATAGTTCAAGATGAAGTAAACAATCAAGGAGGTAAAAGTGATGCTGTTAAAATGGAAGATAATGCATATTATATTGGAGCCAAAAATTTCTTGTGCTTGAATAGATATAATGAGGATCAAATAGATTAATTCATATAACCATACAATATTTATAATGCCACCTATGTAATTAACAATTCAAAAGACAAATACATCAAATGTCCTAATATTAAATTGTTAACACTTAAATCTCTGCTATTTAGAGTGGCTCCAATGAGTTGAGAAATAGTGGAGAATGTCTAAGTTTTCCAACGAAGATAAGCCAACCAAAATGGTTTAGATAAAGGTGATTTTTTTTTAGTCATGTGGATGCTGGTATTTCATTCCCATAATCCCCACAACACGAGCCAATAAAGGCCATTCACTACTTTATGGATTGCAATAGATTGGGATGTTGAGAAGAGTCAAAATTTGAATATGAAAATGCTTCAAGTGAACAAGAAGTTGAATTTGTCACATGCACAAAGGATGTTGACCAACATGCATGTAGATCATTGAATAAATTTATAAGGCTTCCAATATAAAGGGTGCATGCAATATCATGGGGAGGTTGAACAAGGGTACTTTATCTAAGAAGGTAATCACAAATCTTAACATTAGGTGCATACATTAATATGCTTAATGAACAAGAGAAAAATTGAATAAAATAATTACAAGGAAAATAGAGCAGATGAAAGAGAGGAAATCAAGATGAGAAGAAAACAAACCAATGAATAAAATAATTATATTAGAGAAGGAAAAAAGAAGATAAGAAATGGTAGTAGAGAAGAGTAGGCTACACTAAGAAAGGGAGGTTAAACGAGGTGATTTTTTTTTCTTGTCAATGAAGTTAAGTCAAAGGAAGGTAGATAAAGCAAATAAAGACGTACATTTGAGTTCAAAACTCTCTATGTACTACCGCCACAACATCCTATCTTAATGTACATGTTCAACATACTATCCCTAGCTTTTGTGGCAATAAGAAAACTACAAGTTGGCTTTTCCCATGGGTGCTCAAAACTATTGCATATAAATCTAGAGGCAAATCAGACTTTGCTTGCCAGTATCACAAGTACCTGAAATATTGTTCCACATTTTAACAGAACATATCTACATGGAAATTATTATAATGCAACACAATGTGAACACCTAACACCATTTCTTGGATTCATAGAAAATTGAATACCATGATGGTGAATTTTCTTATTTTGATGAAATTAATAGAAATTTTGGAATCTATTATGAAAATTAGAATAGATCATTCTGTCCTACTATTTTGTGTTAGATTTTTATGTACCTCATCAATCTCACAATATACATAAATATAATGAGTATTTTTTAATATTTTTTTGAAGTTTTTCAATCATATTTCATTTGTATAATATGTTTCTTAGCAAAAAATCTAAGGATTATAGATCCGAGTTCTATACCCAAAGGATCTCTACTAGTTGTAGTCTTTAACCATAGAGTTGGTCCTATTGAGGTAATACGAGAAGTTATTTTGTATCCAATATTATTTGTAAATAAGAATAAAATAACATACACACAAGATAGATCACAGTTCAAAGTTCTTTATATTCATTACATCAATAATCCGTCATTACATTCCTTATATATATCCATTATAATCAATGCTCTATATTCTTTTCTATTCTATCTTACATCACTTTATCATAATATCAATTATTGGTGAATAGATATTTCTATCTACATATATTTACAATAGGGGACATGACCCTTAGATATTATCCCTAGAGTACATTCTTTCTTCCTAAGCTCATATTTCAGAATACTCTTTCCAGATAGATATTAACTATCTCCATATCGGTGTCTGTACATTATTTTTTGGCTAACATCATCCACTCTTCAAAACATTGACTTGTCCTCAAGTCAAATTTTCTCAGAATATTGATGGTAATTTTTTAGTCTCGCTCCATTGACATAAAACTGTAGGATTTTTCCATCTAATGTATCTAACCTTATATCTCTAGAATCTAAAATGTCATTGACTTTGTATGGTCCTAACTCTAGCAAACTTTTAGCTTTCCTTACTTTTTGAACTTTCTGTTATGTAATAGAACAATATCTCCAAGATGAAAGAGTATTTTCCTTATATTTATATCATGCCAAGACTTCTACCTTATTTGTTCTACCCACAAGTGTGATTCAACCAACTATCTTTCTTCGTATATTTTTTCCAACTCTTATAGCTTGTGCTTGACAAATTATTCCTTAGTGAGCCTTAAGGTGAGGTTCGTGCATAGGTTGTTGACTATGAAGTTAATTGGTAAGATAGCTTCCATGTCATAGACCAGATCAAAAGGTGTGTGTGATGTCATTTGTTTATAGGCTTTCTGGTAAGACCAACATAATTTTAGTATCTTAATGTCCCAATCAATTCTATTTGCATTGCACATTTTGGTAAGAGTTGTTACAAGGATCTTATTCAATTCTTCACTTGCTCCATTCACTTATGGATGGTAATGTGTGCTCTAGTTATGTGTAACCATGAATTTTGATAGTAACTCCTTTATAGTATTATTGATATTTAGTGTTTTCCTTGATCACTTGTGATACTTAAGGGACACCAAAATCTACTAATGATATTTTGATATAGGAATTTAGCACCAATATAGGAACTATAATATTTGGTTGTTTTTTCTTTTTCCCATTTGGTTAGGTAGTCAACACTAGTAATGATGAATCTTTCTTTATATAATTTAATCAAACAATCAATAGGATAATGAAATCAATCACCCACTTTTTAAGGGGGTTTTGTGCTAATACTAATTGGAGAGGCATTTCATCAAGTGTTGTGGGGCATTTGATTCTTTGGAAAATATCACATTTCTTGACATACTCTTTGTTGAATTGTATATATTGGGCCACCATAACCCAGATAATAGAATTTTTTGAGCTATAGAATTCCCTAGTTATGTCCACCTGTTATTCCCTCATATGCTTTTGTAAGAGTTTTCTTCCGTTCATCCTCGTAGATGACTCTCTAGAGTACATTGTCTTTTCCTTTCCTGTATAGGGCTCCTTCAATTAGGGTAAATGGTAATTATTTTCTTAGCAGTAGTTTTGTATCATGGGTATTCATATCTAGAGGGTACGTTCTAGTAGAAAGTAGCTCAACAACATAACACAATTCCTCTTGTATTGTTGTGATCCAAAAAAAGGTATCTAATAGGTACGTCCTCTTTGTTAACTTTATCACACTCTTCTCCTATATCAATCCTAAATAAGTAGTCTATTCCTTCATAATGTTTCCTTAGTTTGACCATTATAGTAAAATTAAACTCCTATAATAGTAAGAGCCATTCACATATACACCCTTGTATCATTAGTTTGTTTAGGATAAATTTTAGTGGGTTGTGATTGGTATATTATGTAAATGGGGTAGATAATAGATAGTACCAAAATTTGTGTAGTGCATGAACCATTGCTAGGGATTCTTGCTCAGTAGTTGTAAATTTTCTTTTTTCTTTGGATAATTTCCCTCTGGTGAATACTACTGGGTGATCCTTGTTTCCTCTAGGTTGGGCTAATACTACAATGATAGATATTCAAGATGTATCTACATGAACATGATAAGGCACAAACCAATCAAGAAAGATGATAATGGTTGCTTCAACTATTTTTTGCTTGAGGGTGTTGAAGGCTTGTTGGCATTCCTCTATCCATGTGATTATTTTTTGGTCTTCTTTTTGAGAAGTCCTTCTAGGGGGTGCAACTAGATTGGCATATCCTTTGATGAATTTTCAGTGGTATCTAATGTAGATCCTAAGAATGTTTTAACCTCTAGTGTTGTTTTGGGTGGAGGAAGTGTTAGAATTAGAGCTACTTTCATTATATCAATCATTGACCCTTCTTTACATATGATATGGCCTAGTAGTGTGCCAAAATGTACGATAATTTTTTTTCTTAAGATTCAATTTTTTTTCACACTCTTGCATTTGTCCAATAGAGTCTGGAGGGCCTAAATGTGATTCTTGACCAACCCATATATGGTCCAATCATCTAGGTAAACTTATAATAAATCATGTATAAATTCTTTGAATGTATTTACCATGATCCTACTGAAGATAGTTGGTACATTTTTCAAGCGAAAGGAAATGACAATATACATAAATGATCTCCATTCCATTGTGAATATTATTTTGGGTTGACCCTCCTCTCAAATTTGGACTTGATGGTATCCAAAAAACCCATTAGAGAATGAATATATTTCTTTGTGGGCTACATATTTCAATATTTCTTTGGTAAATGGGATAGGAAATCGGTCATGAATACATGCTTTATTAAGTTCCCAAAAAGCCACACATATCATGATTTATTTGGTCTTCTTATTATGTACCATGATTGGGCTAATCCACTCAAAGTCTTCCATCAGTTTAATAATGCATGTTGCTAGCATATTATCTATTTATATCTTGAATTTTTGCTCCATGTTGGGGTTTAGGTAGTAAGGACTTTTTTTGTGTGTTTTGGTGCCTTCTTTTAATTGAATATTCATTACCCTTGCTTTTGGTTTTATGCCTCTCATTTAGGTAAATTTATGTGGGAAGAGTTCTTGATACTCTATTAATACTTCAGTAACTGATGCTACTAGTGATTCATCCTAATAGTCACCGAGTTTAGCTAATTTGGGGTTTCCTTCAAAAGTTATATTTTCTTCTCATAACTGGAAGGGTTGTTTATAGTTTTATACTTTTTGTTATTATTTTAATTGTATTTCCCTCTCTCCTTCTAGCTCGATTTCTAGTTTTGGATTCAGTTCATCTTACTCCTTTTGTATAGCACAACATTGATTGGGTACCAATTTTGTGGATCTATCCATCCATTTAATTAGTTTCCATACTCCTTGGTTTTTGTGTGGTGGGATTATTGATTCCTGAGGGTAGGTATTTTCTCTAGAACTTGGGTGAAGATAATTTCCTTAAATTTCCATAGTTTTGTATAAATATGTTTGTCTTCATCCCACAAGGAAAATGTATGTATAAAGTCATTCTGGAATTCACCCTAGTCTCTAGTCTCCACTCTTCTCTCTTGATTTATATACTAGGTTTGCACCACTAGTGTTAATTTCCAATAAAACAATTGTACATAGAGGGAATGGTTATACTCTCTATCTTTTGTCCATATTGTTACATAAGTATAAAGATGGTCTTTCAAGGTTATAGTTACTTGATACTTTGAGATGGTGCTATATTCCCATTCCTCTTGTACATATTGTGCTTTGAAAAGATTTCTAAAGGAATGCTACTCTGAAATAGTGGTTTCATGTATGTTCCACCAGTATGCAACATTGCAAATTAATTTATCATGTAATGCTACCATCCCGGATTTTTGTTCTTTAAAAGTTTTCTCCATTCCCAAAATATATTCATTGACTTCTCCAACTCTAGAAAATTTGGGTAGTTTAATATGTGAAATTCCTCATTTCATGTTGATTATTTCTAGTGATGTTTTTGTATCCTCTGGTTATTTGATGAGATGACTCTAAACCATGAATACTTGGAGAAATCCATAAAATGTGTGAGATGTTAACTCTAATTCATTTTGCATTCATGCTTCCAATACTTTATCACTATCTATGCTAAAATTTTCATTATTTAATTATAGTTATCCTTCATTATTTGGATTTTCTTCTTCCTCTTCCCCATTTAAAAGTTTGGAGATAGTGTAGAGGTTTTTGATGTCTTCCCCTTCATTGTCTTGTGCCACTTCTTCTATATAAGATATGTCATTTGGTTCTCCAAATGGAATACACACCACTTTAGTGGTGTTTGCAAATGAAATATCCTCTTTTGAGGAGTCTACTATACTATTAGCATTGAAAAACCATCTTAATCCAAGTAATGACCAAAAAGTATTAAATGGCTTCTTCATTTCAACCACTTCAAAATCAACCAATTGTTCCCTTTTACATTCACCAAAATTCTTCCAAGTTCCCAAAGTCTACATTCCAAAACCATCAACAAGACTTATGTTCATTGATGTTCTTTCAAACTTAGGTCTCCCTAATTTCTCCCATGTGGTCCAGATGGAATGATATTCAGATCAACACCCAAATCTACCATAACATATGACTTTATGATCATTCAAATGTAAATTTATCAATAATAGACCATTCTTACAATTCTGGTTCTTTGATATTTGATTGACCTACTTCTATTTAATCTAGTATTTTCCCTATTGCTTTATTTTGACCCCTAAACCATTTTGTGTAGCTAGGGATGTGAGGTATTTTAAGATTTTAAATTCTTGCTTCGTAAATCAACCTACCTCTTCCTACTATTGTTGCATTATGTTTTGTTTGGCCTACTTTACCACCTTGTTATGCTATTTTTTATTGGGTTGGAAGTGTTCAAATTCTCATATTCTTCTTCTTTTGGACTATAATATTATTCATATTCTTCTTCTACTATTGGCTTCTTTTTGTTTCTACCAGTATCAGTGTCTTTTCTTATGACAACATTTGATTTTTCTTCCCTCTTGTTTTCTTATTATTCTTATTGTCTACCACTAGTTCTTATCCAAAGTGTTCTTCTGTAGATGCATGTGATGTCTGCACCTCCATTTAATAAGAACCTCCAGCTCTCTATTGTGGTACTTTTCAGATTACATTGGCACCTCTTTTTAGCTCACCACTTTGGGAAGGTTGATTGTCCTCTCGGTTTTGATAGAATGTATTGGAAACTTCACATTGAAACATTACGTGATCATCTTTCCCACAAAAGGTACATTTATGTTTCTTCTCTACCCAACATTCAGAGGCATAATGGCCCATTTTTCCATAGTTAAAGTATTTTGCATCATTTATTCTTTGACTAGTCCGACCTCTTCCTCTACTCTCGCTACAGTTAAATTTTTTATCATCTTCCTAGTAACTTGGCTATTGATTATTCTACATGCCATATGAATTCCAATTATCTTGCTAGGGTATATCCAATATTCTATATCACTATTTTCATTTGTACTATAATTATGATTTCAAAAAAATTGAGTTCCATAATTCCCATAGTTTCCTCCATTCTAGATTAGAGGTTTGTTCTTTGGATAGACTTCTACCAAATGCATATTCCATTCTTGACAAAGAGCATAATACATAGAGTTAGGTTTTACTATTTTTACCATAGTTAATTTTTTTTTTCTTTGTCCTTGGGGAATTCATTCTAGGTGTACCCTTGACTATTGCAATATGTGCTCCAAATTTTTTCAACTCGATTAGGTTCACTATCCTTGATCTCTTGTTGTATGACCGAGTTGTAAACTTTCAACTATAAATCTTCAAGGATTTCGACACTTTTATATTTTTATATTTTTCTCCATGGTTGAGCTTCAATCTAGTATGCCATATGAATCAAATCAGTATATCCTTACAAAATCTAGAGATGAACCACTCTATCTTCTATTTTTTTTGTTAAAGGTTCCTTCAATTTTTTACATAAGTTTCTTTAAAATTTTTGTCATCTAGTTTTTAATTGATTCCTCATCCCCTTATGTCAATATTTTCATCTAAGCAACACTTTCGATTGGAACTTCTGGTGTCTGAAATTTGGCTAAGAATTATTTTCTTACTTTTCCCCATGTGGCTTTATGTTGTGGGTAATTCTTCATGTACCATTCCAATTATTATTTTCTTAGTGATCCTACAAATTATAATAAATTATCTTTATCTTCAACTTTGCTAATTTATCCCATACAAACTCTAGAAGGAATACATTTTTTATGTCTTTGGTAGTATCTATTCCAAAAATAGAGATTTTCACAATGGTATCCATAGTGGTTGAGCTTGTTCTAGATTTTATGTTTCCTAGGTTTATATGTCAATTTCTTTGCCAGTTTAGTTTCCTTCTTAATATTATTCCAGGGCTTAATCTCTTGCAAGTTTAATGTCAAAATAGATTTCTCCTATCTCAATCCAATTGGTGTTCTACTCTTTACGCTCTTATTTTTGTTCTTGCTTCTCCTCTCTCTTTTATTCTCTTTGATTTGGTAACTCTTGTGCTACGAATCTCCTAGTTTTTGGCCTTAATGGGGATGAGTCCCATTTTGGGGGCTGTTACTCTTCATAAAGTCCTTTTTCCTTTTTTTAGTAAACAAAATATAAATAGTTAATGGCCTAGCCTCTTCACCATTGTTCTCTTCCTTTTTATTTTCTCCTTCTTCCTTTCTTAATTTACTTATGCTAGTGTTAATTACTTTTTCTAAATAATCATCATTCATTGATAGGACCTTGTTTGAAGTTTGTAGGAACTCTTTAAATTTTTTGTCTAATTTAATTGTGATTTCTTCTAAGTCTAGTTTATTTTTAGGGTTTAATGAAGCTTTCGATAGAGTAGGAGCCTTTGCATTATAAATTTTCTCTATCCACAAGCTTTTGGTTTCTTGATTGTGCATTAACTTTTTAAAATTGCTTGAAAGTCTTTTGATTCCTTTTAATAACAAACTCATCTTCTCCAATATTTTTTCCTTTTTCTTTCTAATGTATTTTCCTCTTTTTATGGAAACACCAAAATTGGTGCACTCTAATATTGAATTTGTTGTTATTTCCATTCTTCTTCTATGTATTTATTCTCTTTTTGACACTTTTCTCTGTCTCTTCTCATCTCTATTAGGGCTAGCCATTTTTCTCTTCTCTTTATAAAAAAAAAATTCCTCAATCTCTCATGAATTTATTTATATCCATGGGTGTTTGAGATTTGGGATTACATTACTCCTATAAAGTGTCCCATGGTAGTTATCTGGTATTTTTTTATTAAGAGTCACATATTTTCATAGGTCTCTCTAGACCTTTCCCCCCTTTGATTTCCTATCCCCTTGGAATCTAATCCCCTCTCATAGGGTAGACGTTAAGAATATGGAATTTTGATTGTTATATCTATTTCATTATCTATTGTTTGTGTCTTGGTAGTAAAAGGATTATAATATGAAAAAATCCTCAATAGAACCTAAACAAGGTCAAGACAATAGAACCTAACTAGGGTCCTGACAACAAAACCAATGTTGTTAAAATTATGAAAAACCACATAACCACAAGCCATATGACCAAACAACGAACAAAGACACTTTCCACACAAGAGATTTGCAAATAAAGAATTTCTATATTCCTCAATAAGAAAAAGCTACAAAAGAATCTAATGGAGCTTACAAAATTCTGAAGACTTTTCTCTTTGCCTCTATGGATTTAGTATCCTTTGTAAAACCCTTGTCCCCATGAATGAGTAGGGTTTTGGTTACAAATTCCTACAAACATTATATTTTGAATTTGACCTGCCTCGTAGGTCACCGAATTCTTAAGTCATTTCCTGGGCCATCTGGCACGTCAGTTTACTGGTCCTGGTAGCCTAAAGAATTGGTCACCTTTTTCCACCACTTAAAGTCTCTTTCTAAAGTTGGGATTTAATTTTTTTTTAACCGGGTGACTCAAGCTTAAGTCATTAACCCCTGGTGGTCATATTGACATTGGCCAGACCGTATCATGTCCAATAAATGCTAATGTTACGTGAAGTGTAGGTTTCAAGATTTTAGGATCTAGGATTATATTTGAGCCGTACCTCGCTAGCCCGTGGGAGTTAAGTGCCAGTGAGATAAATGTAGTGAGGCTGGCGAAAGGTGGATGTGTGTCCATGTACAGTGCAAGACCCACTTCCCACTACCATGCATAGGACCTAGAATTTTCAATGAGTGGTCGAGATTGAATCTTGGGAACGATCTCCACCATTCCTCGCTCACTCGCTGGGTAGAAATGAAAGATGGTTAAGACTAGTGAGATCAGCAAGATCTCGACATCTATCCTCACCTGCTTGGACTATGAGGCCCCACACTATGAAGATTTCATCTGACATGGATGGATATTGTTGGTCATGAACACCTCAGTGAAGCACCGCTAGAAACCAAATGTGTTCAAACAAAAGATGGCAGTTAGATCATCCACCGAGGAAAAATATCGACAGATAGCATTAAAATTGGTGAATAGCATATGATGATCATTTTACCCTGTGTAGCGAGCTCACATTAATGGCTAAAATCTTGTAGAATAATTGAGTTGATCTTAACTCATGTGGAGATGCAAGTGCTGATAATAATGGGAGTGGGCTACAAATTTCCATGCAAATGGGTAATTAAATAGTGGTGTACACATGCCATGAATTGATCTGTCCACATGTGTTTCGATTAAACATTGGTGATTGATGTTATCACTCTATTCAATAAATGGAGGTGATATGTTGCTATTTTCACTATAGCAATTGAATTTTAGGGTCTCCAAATTATCTCACCAATTGAGGTCAAGTGTATTGTATTCTTTATTCAAAAATGAGTGAGCCAGTTAAGAGGGCCCCCCGATTTCACTCACAAAGGCATGGTTCGAGTGTTCCTAGATGTGATTCAATAGTAAGAATGGACATGAATGCTAGTAGATCCTTGGCTATGCCTACTAGGTGTAGTTGGAGGTTGAAATTCTAGAATGTAGCTATAGAGAAGGCTGACAACAAGGGCAAGTAGCTAATGCCATTTGCTACCAAAATTGAGAAGAAAGTGAGATATGGGAGTGGCTCCTATGGATGCCAACACTTTCCTATTGATCTTATGTGCAAAACTTAAGATAGTGAATTTGAGACCGACTCTAACTATGCCTGGTATCTCGAAATCTTGTGTCAGGGTGTACTCCTTGGTCAAGAGGTTATGTCTATTTCTCCATTGGCAGTCAGAACTCCGAGTGGGCAGACTGGTACTGTGTTGCATAAGGAAAAGGAGGAAGAATCTGAGGTGTCTTCTCCTCCTATTGTGATGACTCAGAGTGGGCGCGTGTACCATGTTTGGGGCACTGGAAAGGGTAATGTGACTAGCAAGTGAAGGGTTGTTGTGTTAAATTTTTGATGAAATTTTTTGTTACTAGGGGTCCTGTTTTTTGTGTGTATGGGACATTTTGGATAAGTATCATTGGTCATGTTCTCTCATGACATTATGTATACCTAGTTCATTATAGCATGGATGGAAACAAAGGGAATTTTGGTGGCCCTTTGTGTTCCCTTTTGATGGTGGTTACACCTTGATCTTTCCCATGTTGCACTGTTTCCTTGTAAATTTGACACATGGGAAATTTTGAAACGCAGGTGAAATTTTATATTGAAATGAAAATCTATAGTGAAATTGCATTTTGAGCCTGAAGCTTGTTGCTCCCTTGACTTATAAAAGGGAATTCAAGGATCATTAGAAAAGGAGGAAAAGTTTCTAGTCAGGTCTAGGTCAGGTGTACAAGAATTTTAGAAATAGAATAGCTAGTCTATTTTGAGTTCTTTCTAGAGGAACATATACATGCTATCTTAAATTTTTATATAGACTTGACTTATGAATATAAATGAAAGATAATTCTGATGCATTTTCTCTCCTCATATGGATTTGAGTAAATCTTGAATGAAATTGTTAATAATAGTTTCATTTTATTTTGAGCATTGTTTCAAAAGAATGTCTCCATTTTCTGCTTTGATTCAAGTAATCAGTTAAATTCTCAAGTGGAGTCATAGGTTTACAATTATTTATAGTGGATTTGATAAGCAGTTGTGTATTAGAAATTGTGAGCTCCTTAATGCAATTTTTTTTATGTGGGTAGTCCATTCCATTATGATTTAAAGTCACCTTTGTATTACTGATTATTATATGTGTGACTCCATTGCCCAATTCAATAAGGCACTACTCTATTTATTTAATGATTCACCTAATGGGTTAATCAAGATGTTGAAGGGTGACCAGCTTGGATTCAAATTTTGAATTCATTTTATGTTTCTTAAATCTTTACATAAATCTTGTTTTGACTGTCATGTGGGTGTAGCATTTTGCTGGAAGGGTAGCAGGTTAACTAGAAATAAGATAACTCCTCAGTGAGCTATGCATAATTACCTTTCAGTTAAAATGATCTGTGAATATGATGTGTTCTATAAAATACTTTACCAATGAGCACTGATGGGAACACCCTCCTAGGTCCCATAAAGCCTAAAGTGCAGAAGATCTCTTTCTATGAATAGATCTTATCAGTTGGCCAATCATTTTTAGGAGTTTTGAGTATAGGAATTGGCCACTCCTTACAAGTTCCCTTAAGTGAAATGGAAAAAACAACCAACACGATCTCAAGAATCTTCAAGGAAAATAAAAGTTCTGAAAGGTTGAGAGTTTGAGAGATTAGAAGAGAAAATCTCAAAGTATGATAATATAATGAGGGTTGAGTGCTATATAGGAGCAACCCTAAATGGTAAAGAATAGCTTAGTTCAGTTAACATAGAAAATCACTTAGTTAAATTAATAAAAAAAACCTAATTTTAGCTTAAGTGTATGCGAATAAATTAGACTAATAATTAATTAAATATTAATTAATCATTAGATAATTCATGCTTGCTCTAATAAATGTTAGCAAGAAATTTGAGGGTTATAGATCAAAGTTCTATACCTAAGGGATCTCTACTAGTTGTAGTCTTTAACTGTGTAGTTGGTCTTATGGAGGTAACATAGGAAGGTATTCTCAATCCAAGATTAGTTTTAAATTAGAATAAAACAACATATACACAAGATAGATCACAATTTAGAGTTCTTTATATTCATTATATCAATAATCCTTTATTAAATTCCTTATATCTTCATTATAGTCAATGCTTTATATTATTTTCTATTCTACCATATATCAATTTATCCTAATATCTATTACTAGTAAATAGATCTTTCTAGATCTACTTATATTTACAATAGGGGATGTGGCCCTTAGATAGTATCCCTAGAGTACATTATATCTTCCTAAGCTCATGTTTTGGAATATTCTTTTTGATTAGATATTAAGTATCTCCACAATAGTGTTTTTACATTGTATTTTAGCTAAAAATGTTGTATAGGTGAAACAAAAGAAATAGTCTTCCCTTTTCTATCTTTGAGGAGATAGGGTTCCTACTTCACACTCTTGTTTCACTCAAAGAAACCTTAGAGATCTCAACCTAAGGATGGAATGAAGGGAAGAGATCTGCTAAAGGTTTTCCTATGGTATGATTAGATACTAAAAGGGGGTTCACCACCAAGCTAGGGCTTGGAAATACAAGTAAAATTCAAGACCTAATTATAAAACTCAATGATAGGAAAGATTTCACTAAATGACTTAGAAATGAATGCAAAACAAAATAGAAAACTAGAAAATTATAGAGGTGCACCTGGAAACCTATAGATGATTGATTGAGGAATTGAAATGATATAAATGTTGAATTTAGTACACATTAGGACTCATACGCTAGGCTGGGTGATTTAGTCCTAGACTAGGGATTTTGGGAAAGAATAGAAATCTGGTAGAGACAAGTCTGGAACACCTGAAAACTAGAAATTCCACTATACTGGGACTCATACACCATAAGTGGCATATGAGTCCTACTTTTATTTTTCAAAGGATTAAGATCTAAATCTACTCTTCAACCTCTAATATGTCTTCTCAACTTGATTTCTAGATCCAAATTGTTGAATTCTGCTCTATGGTTGTCTTTTAATGATCTCCTAAACAAGGTGATAACTTGGACAACTTGCAACTTTGACAACTTCTTTCCAATATTTCTCTTCAATATGTCTTCAACCTAGATCTATAAATCACACACTAAAGAGAGGGAAAAATGTTTTGTTAGTGGATAGGGGTTTTCCTTGGTCAAAGCCCATTTTTGTAATTAAACCTAGAAATGAAATGAAATTAATAGGAGGAATGATGAATGAACAAAATATAGTGTTGCAACTCACCAAACCCTAGAAATAAAATTTTGTAAACATGTATGAAATAGATCTAATAGATGTAGATCTTGAATATTGCTTGAATGTAATAGATCTTGAATTGAATTCTTGCTTGAATCATAAAACCCTACATCACAAATGTTAGCTCAAAAATAAATATGATGCATGATGACTTTGACATGATGCTTGATACTTGAATAACGCTCCAAAACACTTGATAATGAACTCTTAAAGACTCTTGAATTCTCTTGTAAACACTTAAATTTTCTATAACTCTCATGAAAGTCTTAGGTGAAAATGAGTGAAATAACCTTGTATTTATACTTGTGTATGCCAAATTTCCTAAAATTACAACACTACAAGCCAACATAATATCTAGGAGAATAAAATACCACCAAGAATTTGAATTTAATTTATGTTTAAGTCACATGAGACTCATACACCAGAAGTGGCATATGAGTCCCATTAGGCTAGGCTTTGAGACACATTTTTCAAGAAATTCTTAGGTTCATGTGAAATCTAGATCAAGTCCCTAAAATTTAGGTGGGACCCATATGCACAAGATGGCATATGAGTCTTAGATCACTAAATCTGTGCCATACAATACAAAAACACCTGAATTATGATTGGATGTTGGTTCATGTTGGGATTATCCTTGGAAAGATGCATTTATAAAGTCTTGTGTATGGAAAATAAGGCCAAATAAGGTATAAATAAGCCCAATTAATAATGAACACCCTAGATAAGTGTGAAAATGTATTACAACAATTTACAACACCATAAATAAGGTACAATTTAAGTACATTCTATTTAAAAGGGATCCTAGATTAATTTGAATGTGTACAACACATTACAACACTAAACCAAGACAATATTAAGTTCACTTTAGTTCACAAGGGCCCAAGACCTAATGTGAATGTGTTAAACACATTACAACACTAAATAAAAGCAATACTAAGCTCAAACTAGCAAGGATTACCTAAAAAAGCACAAAAAATGTAGAGGGATTATTTTTTCATTGCCACATTTAGCCCCCACTTTAGTGAGAGGAGGAACTTGCTTCCAACTCACACTAAAGTAGACAAACTTGCATCAAGAGGGGTCCATGTGTACTAGTGCTAGTAAGATAGGAAAAAAATAGTCAAGAGGGATGATCAAGACCCCAAGATCAAGATCCTATGACAAACCAATAGACACAAAAGAACACACACATAAATGATATAAGGAGCAAAAATAGGGCACAAGCATACACTACCAAAGACAAAGAGAAAATAAAAACAAAAAAAAGGGGTGGATCAAGCTTTGACCATTTTTCTCGCATGTTGTGGATTAGATCCAATCTTTTTTTCAAAAAAATGTATGCTCACTCTAAGATAACAAAACTTCAAGCGGTCTGCTGGGTGAGTATCCAAAGTTGAGATACATATGCATACAATCGGTATGTATTCACACACACAAGCAAGTGGCTATAGGAAATTCATGCCTTAATTCAGCTTCTCATTCAACCAAACCAAAATTATACCTCCTTATAAATTTGATAAGGTGCCACAAGACAATGAACTTCGAGCTTCATGAGGCAAGCAAAGCTTCGTATGATTAAAAATCATGAACAAATAAGATGGATCCACTGACATGCAAAGTGTATTATACAAGGTGGCCATATAACTAAAATTTACAACATAGTGTAAGGAACATTCAAAGGAGTTTTTCTTAGTTCATGTAATGTCTTAACTTAGGGAATATCATGCCTAATGTCTCTAAGAGTGGACCAATCAAAGAATAGGATATTTACAACTTAGGGGATGCAGTGTATAGTATCAAGCCACTAAGAGGAATATAATATACTAAGAGAGATCATGCTTTTTAAGGACATCACACCTAATGTCATCCAAAAATTGAAAGATGCATCACATGAAGAAATAAGACTACACAATGAAACATGAAATGCAAAAGAATAATTCCAATGTATGCCCCCAATTTAAATAAATTAGAAATTTCTAAATGTCATACAATGAGAAATTACTTTAAAGTAGAAAATGATAAATGCTAACAAGAAAGAGGACATGAGAGCTTATTTGGAAAGCCCTATGCCAAGTCATATATTTCCAAATGAAACTACATCATGAAAAAAAGGAAAGAGGGGTTGCCCCCAAATATAAAATTCCAAACACACAAGGGATCCATGGGTTTGGGGTGAGTATGTTCTTACTATAATGTTTTAAAGAGAGATTAGAATTTTCATCATTCCCAAAGTACTCATATAACAAGAAGAATGACACAAACAAAGTGAAATCAAAGAATAAACCTTTCGTGTCAACATGTAAAATATATGAATGTCTTGACACCTTGCATCATCCCCAAAAGGAAAACACAAGACAAATGAAAAGATAAAGGAAACACTTTTGGGTTGACATGGAAGAGACATGAATGTCTCGATGCCTTACGTCATCCCTAAAAGGAAAAAAAAAAGACAAATGAAAAGATAAAGGAAAAGGTAAAATATTTACGACATATAGGAGAATGTAGATACAAATAGAGGAATGCCACCAAAAGAGAGAGATACATCAAATAGAACATGGGGGATCACAATATGCACATGCAATCACACAAAAGAAATAATGTAAAAGAATAGTTAGGCACATATGAATCAACCTATTAGCAAGTCGTTCACATCCCAATCATGTTCATTGTATACAGAAGGTGGGAAAATAGCCAAAGAGACAACAAGAAGTACCAAAACTAGGGCAAGGCTATCTAATTCTTGCCCTGGGGGCACTGAGTGAAAGACAAGAATGAGCTGAGGTAAGTGATGGGAAAGGGGCTCCTTGTAAAGCATGTAATTGTGAGAATTTGATTATTCTACAACTATTACATGGCAAGGAGTGAAAGGACATGATTTAAGGGACTATTTCTAATATATTTGGTTTCTCGAGAATTCTTCTTAAAGTATGACATTCTTCAATGAGATGCCCAAGAGTCCTATGATATGCACAATAATTTTTGCTTTTAGGAAATTTGATTCTAGTAGGAGGTGGCATTGCAATCCAAACTCTATTAAAAAGTTCTTCCAATTTCCATTCAATTTGTTATAGATTTTGCAGGAATGGTAAGTCTTTAAATTTATGAAGCATTTGTCTCTTGCTAAATTCTTTAAATTCACCAACTTCTATAGTTGAATGTTGAGGAGGAGGACCTAATATGATCCTATCATTATTAGGAGGCATTGGTTTTTCTTTAGGAAGAAGGATATGTTGGAGTGAAAAGACACTGAGAGGGGGGGGAGGGGTGGCGAATCAGTGTTATTAACAGTTTTGAAATTTTTTACTGAAACTGAAATAAACCAAGTGTATGCTCTCATTTATCAATGATAAACTCATTCATATATTGAATTCAATCACATAAACTGAAATGAGAATAGTGAAACATAAAATTTTAAAGCATTAAAGCACTGGAACAAATGAACCTCAAATACTCAAATAGACACAAGATATACCGAGTGGAAGACCCTCCTAGGGTAGAAAAACCACTCCTTAACTTGTTCCCTTTTTCAGGCTTTCATTTCAATAATCATTTTTGACAATGCCTCATAGGCTGGTTTCTGACCACCGACTCAAGGAGAACCAACCCCTCTTTTTAGAGACACCAATCTCAAGGAGGACCAACCCCTTTTCTATTATTCAGTAGAACATACAATGATACAGAGGATCTATCTATTTCCCTGATTTCTATCAAGTGCCTCTTGATAGACAATGTTTAGAATTCTCAAATGTCAAGAATGACACATCAAAATTCCACACATTATCAAGCCTTAGGACAGCTTGAGGAATTTTTTCATAAAATTTTCTTTCTCAATCTCAATACAACTTCTCATCAATACATTTAAAGTGATGTATTCTCACGCTGTTTTTCACACACTGTTACATACATTTAACATGGTTCTTTTCAAAACAGTTAACTCTCTATTTTTCAGATTTTTTCTCCATTTTTTTTAAATTTTTAGTGATAATAAAACCCTAATCTCTCTGTTTTCTTTAATTTACAAATTTCATCATTACACACATTTTTCGGTTACAATAGTATCTTGAGTTTCAAAAACAAAATAGAGGTGATCATCAGGTTACCACATTCCTATCAAGCAACTTTGCCAGGTAAATCTGAATTCTTGAGAGAAGGATCTTTTCTCCAGACAAGAGTAGAAGAGCAGTATGCAAAAAATAGAAGTGTGACTGAATCCTATCCTGTCAAGCAGCCTGCATAGGAAAATATTAACCAAACAACATCAAGGCATGCATATAATTTATAAATAATAACCACTGAAAACTACTGCAAAGTGAAGTAACTGAAAACTTTATTTTGAGCAATTGAAACCTCATAAAGAATGCACCCAAAGAGCAGTTACCCAGGACCCCAGGTGTGAAGATGAGAAGATATTTCATGATTACCCACAAGCCATAAACCATGACCCATAAAATTGACATGATAACCTTTAAAAAAATGTAGTCAAGATTTAGTGTTATCATTTTAGATCTGACCATGAAATGAGTAGACCAATTTTTCACCTCTCTTTTAGCATAGAAAACTTATCTTTTTTTTTTTTAACCTTGCTAGAGAAGTAATAGATCTGCAAAGCAGACAAAAAAGATGAATACCTATGAAGACTGAAAGAGACTATCATGCTCATTGTTACCAGACTAGCAGTGAGAGAAACGACCAAGACTCCTTCCAATCTCGAGCCTTCACCCAACTATAGGAAGCATACACATGAATTAACCATTGTAATGGTCCTCTAACATTCCCCATACACTGTCCAAGGTCAGAAATCTAGTAAATATAGTGAAATGGATGAGAGCATGATTCCATGGTGGTAGCCAAAATAGGGTTCCAAACCCACGAGCAAGTGAAGAAAAATAATGAACTAAAATCCTTAGCAAACAAAAGATATCCTTTACCAAGTATGATAACATTTGAAGTCCGAAAAAACTACCATAATAATTCACAAAATTCATTTTTCCATTTGAAGTCCATGGACTATTCAAGGACCAGCTGTCGACAAACTCATTACCCTTGAATCAAAGACCAAGCATGTGAAAGGTCGACATAATAATGCCTAGCATTATTTCATGTAAAGTGTCGAAAGATTAAGACTTAATGTCCCCAAGTAATCAGAAGCCTAGTCACTTCCAATGTGACATTTATAATGAATAAAACCTTACCCGCTGTCGGCTTTTAAGCCTTGTGATTTATCTATCATAAGATCCGATCCAATATGCAAATAAAAAAACAATTTGTTTACCTTTACCCAAAGTCGATTTCCACCTTATAATATCCAATGCCATATAATGTCCAATGCCAAATAATTTCCAAAGCCTTGTGAAGTGTAATAAAGGCTAATATCATGCTAAGTTCACAATGCCATTCCTCATACCATAAACCATATGCCAAATACCATAAACCATTATCAGTTGATTAAGGAAACCCGATAGATTTTTCTTAAAACTGAAAAACAAATTGCATGAAGAACTATAGTTCATTACCTGAATGAGGATAGAGTAAGATGACTTTGAATATGATAAAAAACCATTAACAATTTCATGATGATAGAAATTGATCAAGCCACAACATATCAACCTGTAGAACACTGAACATGCCAATATCATATAATCAAGTGAATCACTATGGCACTAATTATTAAACCAGAAACATGTCACCTGATCAATGGAACATAAACCTATAACCAAGATTCCTTAACCGAGATCTGCTCGTGGAGTTAAGTGATCAGTGCCACCAAGGATAATATAAAAAATGAAGCCGATTAACTGAGTAAACAACCACCAAGATGCCAGAGTATAACACATATTGTCATCAAGGAAAAATTAGAACAAGAGAGATTGAATAGGATACTTATATCAGGAGGAGGATCTTGATATCCTAACCCTTTAGTATCTTCAGTTTGAATTTGCTTTGAGTTGATGAATTTCATGTTCACTTGTATCACATCCTTGTTTGCTTAAGATCCTGAATCCTTTTCCATGTGTCTCTTCTAGGTTGATAGGAGTATTGGTCACTTTGTTAACGTAGAAAAATTAAATCTTTGCTTGATTAGAGGAACTAAGTTAACCTATTGTAGGGAACTTAGGTTCAATTTGTGTTTTAGTTTTAGGATGTACATAACCAAACATATCAAGTGGTGGTATTATAGGGGGTATTGTTTGTTTCATTGATGGATAAAAGGATGCATTAGTTTCAAGGTTATTAAGGAAATCATGTTAAAAAATTATTCATGTTTTTATCATCTTCTCCAATGATGTCAACATCACGAGGAGGAAATGTTGTAGGAGTCAAGTGAGCATGTCTAAGTTCAATTTCAAGAGGGCCATTTCCAAAATCACAAATTGACACATCCACTAAAGATTTTAGGACATCCAAAGCTTATTGAAGCACATATCCATGATGAAATGTAATGGAATGACCTATAATAAAATGTGTAAATGCAAGTTTGAAATAAGGTAATACACAAAATGAACTGATTTAAGCTATATAAAAGGAAATGGAAGTAACAAAAACTCTGCAAACAGAAACAGATAAGTAACATCAACAAACAAAAACATAAAAAATAGAGAATTTAATGCTGGAAAATGTAGTTTAAAATCTAAAATGGGACTAAATCACCCAGAGGGGCGTGTGAGTCCTAATTAGGGTTTTTCAAAGGTTTGAATGCTGAATAAAAATCACCATAGAATACCCAAAAATTAGGAAAAAATTCACCTGTACCGGCACTAAATCGCTAAGAGGGGTGTATAATTCCTAATTTAGGGTTTTTGCAAAGATTTCAAAAAATTCTATGTGAAATTTATGTTTTTTTTCTTGACGATGTCTAGGCTAAGTGAAAATCTATATTTCAGATGAAATTCAATGATGCAAGATGCAAAAATGCAACCTATATGCACTTTCACTAATGCAAGATTTAGAAACCCTAGATGCAATTTAACTAATGCAAAACCTAATGCAATGTTAATGCAAGCTAGATCTAATATTATGATGCACTCCAAATAAAACTTAAGATGTTCTAAATGTGGGTTCACCAATAGGGGCCTTTCTATCTTTGAGGAGATAGGGTTCCTACTTCACAGTCTTGTTTCACTCAAGGAAACCCTAGAGATCTCAATCCAAGGATGGAATGAGGGGAAGAGATATTCTAAATTTTTTCCCAGTGTATTATTATAGACTAAAAGGGGGTTCACCACCAAGCTAGGGCTTAGAAAGACAAGTAAAATGCAAGACACAATTATGAAACTCAATGATAGGAAAGACTTCACTAAATGAACTATAAATGAATGTAAGATAGAATAGAAAATTGGAAAAGTAAAAAGGTGCACTTGGAAAACTATAGATGCTTGATTAAGGACTTGCAATGTTGGAAATGTTGAATTTAGTGCACACTAGGACTCATACACTAGGTTGGGTGATTTAGTCACAAACTAGGGTTTCTGGATAGGAACAAAAATATTTCAAATACAAGTATAGAACACTTGAAAACTAGTGACTCCAATATACTAGGACTCATACACTAGAAGTGGCATATTAGTCTTAATTGGATTTTTCAAAGGATCAGGATCCGAATCTTCTCTTCAACCTCTGCTCTATCTTCTCAACCTGCTTTTTGGATATGAATTACTAAATTTTACTCTATGGTTGTCTTTTAATTATCTCCTAAACAAGTTGAAAACTTAGAGGGTATGTGTAGGATCATGATGGGCCAAAAATTGGTGATATGTAAGTGATATGATGGCCCATGTGGCTGACAAATTTTTTTTTAGCTAAAATGGATGAAACGAAAAGGGTTTTTAAAGGAGATTATTAGCTTTCCACCAATATAAATTATGCTTTACTTTGAATTTAATAATTAATTATTATGCATTTTCTATTTGAATTATGACTAAAGTTCTGATTGATAGGCTGATTGAAAAACATCTATAGCTTTCAAAGGGTATCACATTTTTTGAATCTGAAACAAGCGTCACATTCTATGCTTCACATAATATAGGATGAAAATAATAATAATTGAATTTCATGAAGTTTTGACCAAGTTAAGCTGGTCAGACGTATGAGTTTTTATATTTTTAAAAAGTTGTAATAAAAAAATCATAATTAATTATTTACTTGGAAAAAAATAACAAAAAAATATGCATCACATTGAGACATGAGTCTTCTAATTATATCTAAAATATTATAAAAAAATATTATCATTTTATTGTGGTTAGGGTGGTCAGACAAACACCTACTTCTTCTTTTTTCCCTGAAATTTAAGTACTACTGCATTAAAATTTCAATTTTTCACCAAATAGATTTTTTAAAAACAAAAATAAACCTAGTAGTTTAGAAACTACATTCAATTTGCAACAGATTATATTCTTACATATTTTTGAAATAATATAGTTAACTTATTCAAATTTTTACGTCAAGTTTCCTAACTCTGATTTTTTCTGAATTTTATTGCCACTTAAGGGCCTATTTTTTCCATGATGATCCTGCACATTCCCTAGACAAATTTGTAACTTTTACAACTTCTTTCCAATCTTTCTCTTCAGTATATCTTCAACCTAGATCTATAAATTACACACTAAAGAGGGAAAAATGTTGTTTTGTTAGTGGATAGGGGTTTTCCTTGATGAAACCCTATTTTGGTAGTCAAACCTTGAAATGAAATGAAATGAATATTAGGAATGTTGAATGAAAAAATTATAATGTTGCAACTCACTAAACCTTAGAAATAAAATGCTACAAACATGTGTGAAATGGATCCAATGGATGTAGATCTTGACTCTTTCTTTAACATAATATATCTTGAGTTAAATGCTTGCTTGAATCATAAAAATGTACATCACAAATCTTAGCTCAAAAACAAACATGATGCATGATGAATTTGACATGATCAATGCTTGATACTTGAATAATACTCCAAAACACTTAATAATCAACTCTTGAAAACCCTTGAATTCTCTTGTAAACACTTTAATGCTTTCGTGAACTCAAGTTTGCTATAAGGAATGCTCTCATGAAAGTATTAGGTGAAAATGAGTGAAATACCCTGCATTTATACTTTTTAATTCTAATTTTCTCGAAATTACAACACTGCAAGCCAACAACAGATCTAGGAGAATAAAATTGTATCAATAATTTGAATTTAATTTAAGTTAAGCCACATGGGACTCATATGACAGAAGTGACATATGAGTCCCATTAGGCTAGGCTTTAAGACACATTTTTAAAGAAATACTTAAGTTCATGTGAAATCTAGATTAGAGCCCCAAAAATTAGGTGGGACCCGTACGCTGAAGGTGGCATATGAGTCTTGGATTACTAAATCTGGGCCATAAAATCTAAAAACACCTAAATTATGATTGGATGTTGGTTCATGCTAGGATTATCCTTGGAAAGATGCATTAATTAAGGCTTATAGATGTAAAATAAGGACAAATAAGGCATAAAAAAACCTAATTAATAATGAAAACCCTAGATAAGTGTGAAATTGTATTACAACACTTTACAACACCATAAATAAGGTAAAATTTAATTACAATTTGTTAAAAAGGGGCCCCAGACTAATGTGAATGTGTATAACACATTATAACACTAAACCAAGGCACAATTAGGTTAACTTTAATTCACAAGGGCCCAAGACCTAATGTGAATGTGTTAAACACATTACAATACTAATTAAGGCAACATTGAGCTCAAATTCTCAAGGAGGGCCTAAACAAGCAAAAAAATGTAGAGGGATACATTTTATGTTGTCACAATACGTATCTTACATGTAGCCATGGAGCTCAAGAAGAATTGTTTGTAGTAGAGCTACTAGTTTATATAATTATGTATGCATGTTTTTACATATGCATGCATGTATGTATGTATATACATTTACATACTCATACATATATATGTACATATGTATACATTTATATATGTATATATGCATGTATATGTATACATACATACACACAAACATACATACTCAACACACACACACAAATACTGAACATAAACACATAAATTTTCATACACACACATATTATTATATATGTTTATATATATTAATTCATATACATGCATATAATCAATAATTAATTAGAGAGTGTTTTACGACATGTAATTCAATTTTGCATAATAATTATCATACATATCTATCTATATCTATATATATGACAACTTGATTTATAAGTACTATTTATTAAAGGTACAGATTCAGTGGTTCCAATTATAAAAAATACATGACATTACAAAAAAAGACACTAAACTATATTGTATATACAAAATTTTATGAAATTACATAAAATATAAAGTCAAGAAAAAATCAACTTGAAATTTCTCATATAATACTTTGTCATAGTATATACTATAAAAATTAAAAAAAATATATAAAATATAAGAAAAATATATTGAATAATAAATTAAAAACATTATGCCTAGTAGGTCATTGCGAAAGTAAATTCTTGTAAGAATTTACCTAAATTTTCTAGTTACAAGATGAGATACACTAGAAAGCTATCACCACTTCAACATGCTTGTGAAAAGAAATTTATATAATCCACCAAGTGACGAGAAAACATCAAAATATCCCAATAATAGTGTATGTAAAACTAAAACTTGTATACAAGTAGAACAACACAATATAATTAGAACAAACACAATTTAAGTTTACAAACTCTAGTACTAACCATTAGAGAAAAATATCCAAAAAACATGTATTGTGCTAAAAAACAAAATTTAATTGACATGTTTTCCATCCACATACTCCATTCACCTCTTTTTTCTCTAGAAAGCCTCCACAAAAAAATAGTGCAGGTTGTAACAAGAAAACATCAAATATCCCAACAATAATGTATGTACAATTGTAATGTTGTGTATAAGCAAAAAATATTGTATCAAGAAATGACATAAAGTGGATACTAAATTGAGAAAAGTCCATGCCCACACAATAGTATAATAAATTTTCCAGCTAGGCATATGCATATACATATATACATACACCCACACATATAAAAATATACTTAAATATATATATATATATATATATATATATATATATATATATATATATATATACATATACATAGATAGATATACATATGTATATATATATATATGCATATAGATACACACATACACACACACATATATATACGCAAATGTGTGTGTGTGTGTGTGTGTGTGTGTGTGTGTGATTGTGATGTAGAAAAAGAGACTCTAGACATAGTGAATATATTACTAATATCAATGTTTCTTCGCATCATCATTAGAAGCCAAGTTGACAAGGTAATGAGATTAACTAATAACCTACAAGAAGAGCCAATTTTCCTCGGGCTTGGTTTTTTTTTTGTCTTGAAAATTGATTAAATTTATTGTTAATTAATTGACCTATTTAACTATGTAACCTAATCTAAAAGTATAATTTTTACACAAACGAAACTAGAAAGTTACAAAATAAAGAAAAATATGAGAAGGGTAGAAATTTGTGCACATGTACAATAAATTTGGGTTCCCTTGATTGAGAAATGAGAGTTGACTCTAAAAATTTGTAGTCTAAAACTTCCAAATTTGTACTTTTTATTTCCGCTCTGCAATTTTTTGTCCTCAGATCTGAACCTGAAAAATCACATCAAAGATGGGGAAAGGACTAGATATATAGGATTTTTCCTTGGAAAAATCCCTATTTTTGTATTTACACCTCCACAAATAACTGATTGATTGATTGATAAAATGTGTGTGCTCCTAACCTTAAGTATTTCCAAGGCTATAATGAGCTAAAATAACAAAAATTCTACTCAAATATGTTAGAGAAGGATCCCTAAATGACATGAATAAGATCAACCCAAGAGAAAGTCAAATACCCTTAGGAAAATTTAAATGCATAAATACCTTGCTGAGGGTAGCAAGTATATCAAATTCTAAAGATGAGAACACTATGAAGGAAAGCCATCAGGTTCTTGAAAGAATCCAAAGCTATCTCCAAACTTAGATTACATGATGTTATTCTATTGAAATCAAACTTTGATCAATGTTTTAGCTTGAATAATTTTAAAATTTGCATTGTAAATTTGTAAAAATAGATATATTTTGACAGAGTTCTTCTTTATTGATTGGTTACTCTTTTAATTTGAGATAATAATTCATGTTTATACACTGGAACATAGAGATAAATTAAATTGTAGGGCAAAACATTTCATTTTTAATTTCTAGGATTAATTTACTGTCAAGGCCCAAATTTGAATTCACTTCTCTAAAATTAGAGATCAACAAAAATGGGAAATCAAATTTATTAGGAAAAATACCTGGACTATGGCATTGGTCACCGATATCTAACTCTTTTTCACTCATTCAAATTTGATTTGGAAGTTTAGGATTTGCTTAATCATGACTTATCCAATAAATGAGCACTTTAGGGGGTCAATTTGATGATATTTGATTAAAAAAACAATTTTTAGGGTAGCACTAACTAACTCTCCTTGGTTGATAGGAAAGGTAAAGGATAGGGAATGTCCAAAATGCATTAATGGAAAGTTTGCTAAAGAATGTTCCAAATAGAGCATGAAATTGTAATTTCACCTTAAAAGGAGTATAATTTATGACACTACACTAATTGAAATCATTTTTGAATATAATAATTTCGAGGGTGTGTTGTTTACATTTTCCAATTGCCATGCTAAAGACACAATATATAGTGCACATCACATCAAAAATATATGGTAGTTACCTACACATTGAACTAAAAAAAAATCAAGAATTTGTTGTTGTTTACATGAGTGTGAGATGCTGAATGCATGAATGGGAACCCATGTAATAGGATGCATTATAAGAAATTTGATATAATGAAGTCATTATATTTATAAATATTATTGATTTCATGGTTTTATATATGTTTTGTATGAGAAACATGGTTGGGATACATATGGTACCTAAGATGTGACTGTATACAAGCTATCAATCCATTTTTAATTCCTATTTCTATTCCTATTATTACACAAATACATATTCAAATAGAAATTATACCACCTGCACACTTGCATCTATTAGTTTTCTCACATATAACAAATTTCATGCTAATCCAAGGATATGAAACACACAATTAATCCTTTTTATTTTACCATCAGGAAACTTGATTATAACTTTACCATGACCAACTATATTTAGACAAGAATCATCACCCAAGTACACCTTACCTCAATCAAATTATTATATTCAAAAAACCAATCTCTACTAAAGGTCATATGGAAATATGCACCTGAGTCAATTAACCATGCTTCATTACCTACATAAGTTGAAAAAGATGCAATGAATGCATCACCATCTTACTTCTTGGACTTAGAATCATAATAAAATCTCGTATTTTCCTTCTTCTTTTCTTCTTTACAGTCCTTAAAAATATGTCTAGGCTTACCGTAGTTCTAACAAATAACTTTATATTTTCTAGGAGATTTGGATCTCCCCTTGGACTTGGATTTATCATGCTTCTCATTCTTCTCTCCTTTTTTTTATTAGGTCTTCCAAAAAAATTTAGGGTCTCTTTGACATTGATGGATACCTTACTCATCATCTCTTTAGAAAGAAAACAACCCACCACATCCCCAGTCTTCAATATAACAGAAGTACCCCCAATAGACATAATAAGAGAATCCCATGAATCAGGAAAATAACAAAGTAAGATCTAATATTTCTCCTCATCCATTCTGACACCAAATAATGTCAATTGGGCCACCAACATATTGAATTATTTCAAGTGGTTTGCAATTCTCCCAACCTCTTCCATTCTCAAGGAAAATAATTTCTTCCTCAAGAAAATCTTATTTACTAAATATTTATCTTGATCCATCTCACCAAGATTCTTCCATAGTTTTTGTACAAAGGTATCTTCATTGACATTGATTAAAACATAATTTTCCAAGCACAACCTGATTAAACCCTTGGATTTATCTTCCATAACATTATATTGAGCAACCAAAGTAGGATAAGTAGGCCTTAAAATATTCTCATCAACAACATCCCACAAATCTTGATCTATCAACAAATCCTCCATTTTTAACTTTCACATTTCAAAATTATTTCCTAAAGAAATTATCCATCTCTATTCTCCTTGATGAATTTTACATTTGAAAATTCCTACAACAAGATCACAAAGTATCTTCTACACAAGCTCCCACTCAAATTTGGATTAGTTCAAAAATCCAACAACCCACAACTGAAACCAAAGGTGATTAGGTTCTGGTACCACTTGTAAGGAATCTAAGGTAGAAGAACAACTTCCTACACTAATCTTGAGAGGAGGATAATGCAAAAATTTATAGATATTTATAATAGTTATAAAAAATTAAGCAAAAATAAACATAAATATCATGCATACTGCAACACAATGATTAATGGGGAAAAACCTTTTGGGAGAAAATCCCCACACTCCAAAACCTGCCCAATATATTATTTAGAAATCATGTAGATTACAATATACTTGTAGAGAAATATTCTCATGAGAGTATCACCAACCAGAGATCCAAAGGGAACATGACCATTATCATTCTCTTAGAATACATCATAATACACAACCATAATACAACACCATCATAAAATAGGGTTTCCTTCCACGACAAGTCAAGACAACAAAATATTGACCCTCAAATTTGAGACCTAATGATGAATAGTCTAGATTTACAATAATACAATATATATATATATATATAATTTGGCTTTTGGGGGTGCTACCCCCAAGCCCCTAGACCCCTGAACACCTCACACGGGAGTACCCCCTACCTAAGACCCTCCCTCCACCCCACTTGCGCTTACCTATCAATAGAAAACCTTATGTAGTTTCAAGGTTGAGACACATTTTCCCAACAACACACATCCTAAGATTAATTATCCTTGTCCCCTAGTGTACAAGCAAGGAAAATTATTGTAGAGACTATCATGTTGCCCCCCATTGATGAAATAACGTTGCACATAAGATTTTACCACCATGATTTGCAATGAGTGAACATATGGTGGTACAAATTCCAAATAGTGAGGAGCAACTCAATAAAAACTAATTGATATAACGATTAACCTTTTTCTCTAGTGACACTTTAATGATAGCAGATTGTTGATAACGTGTTTATTTTTTTGTTTAAATCCCAACAATCATTTGTATGATGTTTGAATATTTCATGATATACACAAAAATATGAACTTTATTGTGTTTGATTGGTAGGGTTTTTTTCATGGGGAGGTGGAAGTGAGATTGAATGAGTTACAAGAAATATCCATAACTTTTGTTTTGTTTTAGATAAGGAATGTGAGGAAAGGATTAATCCTAGTTCATGAAAATGATATCTTGATGGTGGGGTGGATGATGAAATGAATGTTGTGTTGAACAATTTGGATAACTGAGAAGGGGAGTGAATCAATTATTATAAAATAATTTTCTTGATCTTAATTAATCGAGAGCGAACTTAAATCAATTAGATAATGATCTAACAAATATGAACATGAAAGCACATAAAAACACCATACATAATGAACACCAAAATTTACATGGAAATCCAAGAAGGGAAAAACCATGGAGAATGCTAATTATCAATTATAAAACACTCGTTAAGGTGACGCCGATTAAGGTTATTTTTACAAAGGATCACTACCAAATTGCTTGCTACAAGTAAGGCTCACTGTCGATGGGCTCACTGACCGGCTATTATAGCCAAGGATAAAAAGGATCACTACCAAAATAGAAAGGATCATTGCCTATAGAAAATGGCTCACTACTAGAAGAATGATGAAAGGGAATCCACTGTCGAAATGACTGTCACCAATAGTGACATTGGATAGAATCTCATTGTCTGCTACTTCTAGCTTTATACTTTCACACAATGTTTGGATTTTAGATGTACATTCACCACACTTGCTTTCATCTAACAAAATCAAATTTTACTTATATCATTCCATGCCTTCATAATCTTCCTAAGTTGGCCAAAAACAATTCCATTTCATGCTTCCATAAACTCCTAAGTCAGCCACACATAATTTGGATTAGGTCATCACAAAAAAATTCCCATAGTGGAAGGGAATGAAATGTAGACCATATAGAACCTCCTTACACAAATAAATATGCTACATGCTACTCATTATGTCCAGAACCAAGGAATAGGATATACACATTACAATGCAAACAATGTTCTAAGACACACTAACCATTTTCCAGATCAATCCAGACCCATAAGAGTGTGTCTTATTATGTTGCAAAATGAATGGGAAAAAGACAAGCATGACCAAAGATAGATCATCATATCACACCATCTAGAGCATGCCAGTCTAGATCACCAAAGCATAAAAACCAAACCTTAAACAACCAACCAAGATATGTTGACATCAATGACAACCATTAATGACAACAATCAACAACATTATATTCCAACAATCTCCCCCTTTGTCACTGATGACAACATTCATAAAAAAAAACCAATAAACTGAACAACAACATAAACATCATCAAGGAACCTCTTTTCTTCTCCCCCTTTGAAATCAAAGACAAAGGGAAAAAACTCCCCTTAAAAAAATTACTCTACCCCCCCTATGAGGAAGCCACCAAACATTGATCCAGATAAGAGTGAGAATATAATACCTTGGACCAATACACACCCTAGTGCAAATTATTGTAGACATGGAGGGGGGAAAACCCCTAACTTCTATCAGAGATACTCAAAAGTATCTTTGCTCAATGGTTTTGTGAAAATATCTGCAATCTACTCTTTTGTAGGTACATATTCAAGTCTCACCTCATTCTCCAATACCTTTTCTCTCAAGAAGTGATATCTGATGGATATATGTTTCATTCTAGAGTGTTGTACCAAATTCTTGGAAATGTTTATTGCACTGGTATTATCAGACATAATTGAGATTAGTTCATCAAGTGATATGCTAATGTACTTCAACACTTGTTTCATCCACAATACCTGAGTGCAACATGAGGATGCTGAAATGTATTCAACTTCAACAATAGATAAAGATACAAAATATTGTTTCTTGCTTGAACAAGAAACCAACCAAGAACCAAGGAAATAATCTTCACCACTTGTGCTCCACTTATTATCAAAACATCCGACCCAAACAAGTAAACCAATCTTGCCTTGTTTCTACTAGACCAGACATTTGCAAACCAATCTTGTCTTGTTTCTTATTACCTTTCCGTTTTCATCTAGCTTGTTTTGGAATACCCACTTTGTTCCAATTACATTCTTCTTCCATAATATTTGGCTCAATTTTTGATAGTAAACATAGTAATACTTGTTCTTGATCAACTATGCTTCTTGTGATGATTCCTTTCTTTTTATCTCCAATAATCTGATTTTTTGAATGGTTTCTTTGTACATACCTCGGAGTTTCAGTTGTAGTTGCTAAAGCCTCTTTTGTCTCTTCTTCTTCTTTCTTATCCTTTTCTCCTTTGTAATCTAAGTTATCTGATTCATATTTAATAAGCCCGCTAGGATTTCTTTGAATATCTTCATCTACTTTCACATTCACACTTTCAACTATCCTATTTAGCCTCTTGTTGCATCACTGGTATGCTTTTCTTCTTGTAGAGTAACCCAAAAATATACCTTCATCAGCTCTTCTATTGGACTTTCCAAGATTTTCCTCATCTCTCCGGATGTAGCACTTGCTTCCAATTTTTTTGAAGTACTTTATTATGGGAGCTCTACCATGCCATAGCTTATATGATGTCTTTCTATATTTCCACTAGAATGGTACTCTGTTAAGAGTGTATACTATTGTGTGTATCACTTCTCTCCAGTAGACCTATGGTAATCCAACTTCACTGATCATTATTTTGGAGGCTTCTTGAACTATCCAGTTCATTATTTCCACTACACCATTCTGTTGTAGTGTTCTAGGGGCAAATAACCATCTTTTAATGTCGTGTTTCTTACAAAACTTGTTGAATTCCTCAGAAGTAAACTCTCCTCCTCTATTATATCTTAAACACTTGATTCTCCTATCAACTTCGTTCTCAACTCTTTCCTTGAAAATCTTGAATTTTTGTAAAGTCTCTAAGTTTTCTCTTAAAAATGCAACCCAATTTAATCTAGAATAATAATCTATTAATAACATGAAATATTTCTCACTTTGTAAGCTTCTTGTTCTAGTTGGACCACATAAGTTAGTGTGTACAAGGTCCAACAAACTGGTAGAGGATTCTTCTTTTCTTCAGAATGTTTCTCTGGTCTATTTTCCTTCTTGACATCCTTTGCAAATAATGCTGTCTGATTTGGTCAGTCTTGGAAAGTCTCTGACTACTCTTGTTGAAATTATCCTTACCAAATTGTCAAAGTTGATGTGACACATCCTTTGGTTTTCGAGCCAACTATCTTTTCTTTTAGAAAATAAACATCTCTTTGTACCTCTTTCCAGTTGATACATATTCCCACTTGTTCTTTTTCCTGCTGTAATAACGGTTCTAGAAATCTTCTGGATTTCACAACCACCATCTTGGAATACAACATTTTAGCCATTCTCACACATCTATCCAACAATCAAAAGATTATGATATAAACCCTTCACATAGTAAAAATTGTTAGTGTTATATTTTCCATAAGAAGGTAATAGAACCAATTCCAACAATCTGTGTCGCTTTGTCATCTCCAAATCTAACATAACCTCCATTATATTTATCAAGCTTTACAAACTTGCTTTTATGACCAGTCATATGATTCAAACATCCACTATCAATCAACCATTCATCTCTATTTATTTTAACAATTAATGTAGCTTCATTGTTATTATTAGATTATAGACAAAAAATAGAGATATCAAATGTAGGTTCATCCTTTTCCACCAAAAACAAACAATCCTAATGATCTAATTCATCATCTAAAATACTCACATTCTCATTAACATAATAGTCCTTTTTATTGATATTTTAAAATTTTTTCCTTATTCTTTTCTCTAGAAACCTATTTGCTAAATGACCAATCTTTCCACATCTAAAGAATTTGAGAGGTAGCATACCCTTTTACTTTCTGGTACCTTTCTTTAGTTTCCTTGCGAAGTTTTCTTCCAACTCATCTGAACATTCACTTCAAATCTTCTTCTGTCTTTGTGGCTTTGAAGGCTATTTCAGATTTCTCCTTTTCTTTTCCAAATTTCCTCATCTCAAATGCAGTCAACGTGCCAAATGGTTGCTCTCTAATGAATTTCTTCGAGTCATAAACTTCCTCAATAGTTGAGATCTTGTCACTATATCTCTCTAGTAGGGTCATTAGAATATTATCCATAACATCTTCATTTGTTAGAGTGCCTCCTTGATTTTTGACATCATTTACTACACTATCAACTCTTTGAAAGTAGCTTTCTATATCCTCACCTTCTTCCATCCTCAAGTTTTCATATCTGTGCTTAGCTGTCAACTTCTTTGATAATTTGAATCTATCATTTCCTTCAAAGATTTCCTTCAAATTTTCCCAAACATCATAAGCAGTGCCCAATGAAATATTTTTTTTTAACTTAGTCTTAGACAAAGCACTAAAGATTGCATACCTTTCCTTCTCATTCTCTTCATACGTTGAAATCTCATCCCCAGAAGAAGGACCATTTGTTGGTTCAACATATTTTGTCTCAATAGCTTTCCAAGTTTTATACCCTAGAGAAATTAGGTAACCTCTCATCTACACTTTCCAAAACCTATAGTCAGATCCATCAAACACATGAATTTTTAGTTTGTGCACCATTAGATCTATCCCAATGGTTAAGCTCTTCTTTGAGGAACCAAAGCTCTGACACTAATTGTTGAACGGTTTGGATAACTGAGAGGGGCATGAATCAATTATTATAAAACAATATTCTTGATCTTAATTAATCCAAAGTGAACTTAAAACAAATAGATAATGATCTAACATATATGAACATGAAAGCACATAACAACACCATGCACAATGAACACCAAAATTTACATGGAAACCTAATAAGGGAAAAACCATGCAGAATGCTAATTCTCAATTATAAAACACTAGTTAAGGTGATTTTAACAAAGGCTCACTTCTGGTGGGCTCACTGTCAGTGGGTTCACTACCCAACTATTACAACCAAAGATGAAAGGCTCACTTCCAAAAGAGAAAGGCTCACTTCCTACAAAAAATAGCTCACTGCTAGAAGAATGATGAAAGGGAATCCACTGCTGAAATGACTTCCACCAACAATGACACTAAATAGAATCTCACTGTCTGCTATCTCTGGTTATATATTTTCACACAATGTCTAGTTTTTAGATTCACATTCACCATACTTTCTTTCATCAAACATAATCAGCTTTTACTTATACCATTCCATGCCTTCATAATTTTCCTAAGTCGGCCAAAGAAAATTCCATTTCATGCTTCCATAAACTCCTAAGTTGGCCTCACAAAATTTGAATTAGGTCACAACAAAAACATTCTCGTGGTGGAAGGGAATGAAATGTGGACTATACAGAACCTCCTCGCACAAATAAAAATGCTACGCGTTACTCATGATGTCCAAAACCAAGGAATAAGATATACACATTACAATGCAAAAAATGTTTCGGGACACGCTAATCATTTTCCAGATCAGTCTAGACCCATAAGAGTGTATCTTATTATGTTGCAAAATAAATGGGACCAGGACAAGCATGAGAAAAAATAAGTCATCATAGCACACCATCTAGAGCACAGCAATCCGGATCACCAAATAATCAAAACCTAACCTTAAACAAACAACCAAGATATGTTGACATCGATGACAACCATTAATGACAACAATCAACAACATCACATTCCAACATGTTGCATATAAATGTGGATGTTGATATCTTATTCCTTTTGTGAAAATTTATGGTGTGGGCTCTATAATAACTTTAACTCTTTGTTCATTATTTGTATTAAATCCTTGCTTATAAAGGGTTCAAAAAACATGACCATAATTCTTCTCCAACCCCAAAGGTATGTTTCTATCTTCATTTGAATAAGGTGGGTGAATATGTTATGAATAGGAGGTATCATTATTGATACTGGAAGGTTGATAAATGTATGATGGAATATGAGGTTCAAGGAATATTTTTTATGCATATCCAATGATTGGGGGATGAATTGTAAAGGGGTCAAGGAATAAAGCATATCAAGTGACGGTATATTAGGTTTCATAGATTCTTGGTGAAGATGGGGTATGCAATTTATATGAGGTGGATCGCCGTCTGTAGGTAAGTGTTGTGGATGAAGTTTCTATATGGATTATTCATGTATACTTATCATATTATTGAGAGAAATATTTGAATTATGGGTAGGTAAAGTAGTATTAAGGAAGATATCAATGATCTCTTCCTCTTTCTCAAAGATTTTATCTCTAGGAAAATATATATTGGGAGAGGAAGAAACATGAGCTTCATCCTTTGTTGGAGTGTTACCAAAGGACAAAAATGAATCATCAAGAAAGTATTTTAGAGAATAGATTAGTTTTCTAAAATAATTTGATATTTTTGAAAGTTCTTTTCTAAAAATAAAATAATCAGAGTTATTTCTAACACCTAATGTTTTATGAATAATGCTTCAAAATGATAGAATATGACTGTTACCAAAAAATTCAATAGATATACAAATCAAATCCAAACATAAATCTTGGAGATGAGGTTTCCATTAAATTTCAAGGTAAAAGATGCAAAACAAGGGAAAGGGCACCATAGCCATGTAGGAGATGGAAGCTCCTTCCTAGGATCCTTAACCTACAAAACAAACCACCCTCATAGATACATGAGAGAAGCATAAAGATATTATGCCAAAATATCAAGAGATGGTATTCAAAAAATGGAATGAGATGCTAAAATATATAGTGTACATGCCTTTTAAAGGCATAAAAAAAGAAATGGGTGAAAAACCACCCGATACAGGAAAACTACATAAATAATTATCCCTAAGATAAAACTTAACACTAACACCCCCTTAAGTGAAAAATTAGGGAGATTATTATGCAAAATGAAATGCAATATGGGTCTCGACTACAAGGCTATGTTAGGTACCCATGCACAACTGCTATGCAATGCAATATCTCACAACTAGAGAAAAGGAGAAAAACCCAATGGGAGAAAAATCCTCTCCAAAAGAGAAAAAAAAGCTTAAGAAGTGAAAACCTAAAAAAGTGAAAGGAGGACTTCACAAAACCCCCCAAGGACAACTCATGTCACTGATATCAACAAAATGCAAAAGGAGAGAGACTATGTAGCCCCCCATAGAAAAGAGTAGAAATGCTAAAGATCCCCCCATGATGAAGAAAATCTTGTGCCGATCTTGGAAGTTTGAAGAATATCCCGTGTATGCAAACAACTTGCCTCCCTTTAGGGAGAAACAATTTCTGATGCAAGAAAAACTCCAGCTTTGAAACAAGAGAAGGGAGAGGAAGAATCAACATGAAAGATGCCCCTGAAAATTGTCTCGGTGCCTCCACGTAACAAAATGCCACATTATGATCAGTTGTAACCTCAAATGAAGAAGGTGGTTCAACAAGACCATGTGGAAACTTTTAAGAAACAATCTCCAAAGACACATATTGTGTGACAATAGTGCATATACTATCATAAAAAAGAAGGGATATACCCTCAAATGCGTCATCCAAATCAAAAACGTGAGATTCACAAAACTAATTTGTAAGACTTGTCAAGTGACTATCCCACAAAGAATGATATAAAGTATCAAAAACATCTTGTTGTGCTAAAGAACCAAAATCTAAAGCAACAAGAGATGGATCAACATAGGTTTGAAGAACTCCAAAGTTCAAATGACCAATCTCTCTCGAGGAATTTCTATCAACACTAGCAAGAGGGGTCTGAGGCTCATAATCATCATCATCAATAAAATGAGAAAAGGCATAGAGACAAAACTCATGATCAACTTCACCAACAATAATGACTTTTTCAGTATCATCCTCTCTAATGAAAATAGAATCTATAGTGTACTCTATAGTTTTAGGTACCTCACCATGAGTAATCTAATAGATGGAAAGTAGATTTGTGTGCAAATCAAGAATACACAATACATCTCTAAAAAAATCATCACCAATCTCAACATTTCCTATCCCCACACCATCCAAATACTTACCTTCTCCCAAAAAAATGTTAGAAGTATCAGTAGGATGAAGACCCAAAAAAGGATAAGGAGTTAAATCCTTGTGATGAGATGCTCCTGAATCTAAAAACAATCTATCATGACCAGAATGAATTGTAGAAGTTACCAGTGCATGTCCTTTGAGTCTATCTTCTTTATCTTTCATTTCATTTTCAAGTCCTACATTCCTTGACTGTGTAGGTTTAGATGAAGGTGAAGGAGATGCAGATGGAGAGTCTATAGAAAGAGTCATAGATGAGGGTAGTGGAATATTGTTATTCTAAATAAGATTTGAAAGCTCATCAATCTTCTTTGTATAATAGTGGTATTAATCATGAACTTTCTTCTTGCAATACACATAACTAAACTTCTCCTTATTAGGTTTATCCTCTTTTGAAGAGGTGGATGAATCAATAGACTCTATCTTAGCCTTAGGTTTCTTCTTGCCTATCCTTTGAGATGCTTGTGTAACTAATGCATGATTCATAGAGACCCCCTCTAACTGGGAAAGTTTGGCTTGCTCCCTCATCAAATGGTCACAAAATGTATCAAAAGAAGGCATTTAGAATGCATTGCCCAAAGCATCAATGATGGAGTAGAAGGTAGAAGAAAAAACTACAAATGTACCTCCTAGGTTAGAAAAAATAAAAAAATGGACTCCTTATGAGTTTTATCCTTCCCACATCCCACCAATTGTGACCTCACATATTTGAGCTTAACTAGGAAATCATCAATGGAAATAAATGCATAAGGGGAAAGATAAGTTGATTCTCCCTCTATTTGCAAACCACGAAAATCACTGATTTGACCAAACAGGTTTTTGAACTCATCCCATACCTCCTTGGGTGTATTAAACTCTTCAATGTGGAAAAGAAGATTGTTAAAAATATGCAAAGCTATTAGACCCATAGCTTCATCAAACTTGTTTCTATGAGAAATTTTTTTATACTCCCTGGTAAAAGTGGGTTGTGTATCATTCAGTGTTGACCAGAAACCCTTATATTGGAGAAACCTATGCATTTTCTTGTAAGTATGATAGTCATGGGGGGTTAAAATTTCAACTGAATTAGAAGTATCCATGACAAAAATTTGCACCAAAAGCAAGAAAAAATACACCAAACTATGCTGAAACCTCAAAAATAACTGATGAAGCCTCTTAAATTTTACCTTTCCAAGATGCTTCAAGAAGCAATAACATAAAAAGGGTTGATTATGTAACTAAATCTAAAAAATTTTGAGCAAAATATTATATACCTTATTGGACATTTTGTGGTAGATTCCCACACCAAATCACTAAGCCAAATCTCCAAATCGACTTTCGATGCACACAAATGACCACACATAGCACACAAGCACTTCACATGTTGAGGGCAAGCACTAGAGCATATAAAGGACAAAACAACACATTCAAAACAAATGTGGGATAAATATTCCAGTAATCTATTTCCAAGATGGGCCCACCTCCACTTCAGTGTAGCTTTGAATTGGCCTCTCTTCCGTAGGAAAAAATGGCAATAATGGTAACTTTGAAATTTAATAAATTTCAAATGCCAAAAAAATATTTAGTAGGAAAAAAATATGCTTGGATCTCCTCGACATAAACTATCCATAAAGGTGAGCAAGAGGAGGAGATTTGATACCATGTAGGAGATGGTAGCTCCTTCATAGGATCCTCAACCTACAAAAAAAAACCACCCTCATAGATACATGAGAGAAGCACAAGCTATTCTACCAAAATATCAAGAGATGATATTCAAAATATGGAATGAGATACTAAAATACATAGTGTACATGCATTTTAAAGGCATGAGAAATGAGATGGGTGAAAAGCTACCCGATACAAGAAAACCACCTAAATAATTATCCCTAAGATAAAACTTAACACTAAAAAGTCAAGGGATGCAAAATTTGAAAGTTTGAAAAGTGTATAAATTTAATATAATGCTTAAGGGTTTTAGATTGCACAGGTTTAGATTTGAGATAAAAAAGAATTATGGAAATACAAGAAAACCTATATTGCTTAAGCACATGCATGCATGAATTTTTATCTTTGGAAGAAATAAAATTAATACAATAAGTTCAAATTGCTCAACAAATGATAACTTGTAGAATGCATGATGGTAAAACTAATTGAATCTATATCTAAAATGCTCAATTTTTTTTTTTAAAGATCATGAAAGGAATAATTAGATGCAAATATTTACTTTCTTCAATGTTTAACGTAAAATGAAACCCAATTTTTGAACAATGACACCTTTAAACAACCTATTATTCTTTAAAATATTAGAACAATAGACATGAAAATAAATATTTAAAAATTGTAAGATACATTGGGTTCACCAAAATAGGATGATGAAAAATGGATCCAAGGCTAGTGTTGACTTAAATCACACTTTTCAATATTTTATCATTTAGACGACACAAAAATGATCATAATAGACCACTTGGCTATTGTCCTCAAGGAAGAGCCAAGATGGTTGATCAAGGTTTTGGTTCCCTTAGGGTTTTTGATTGATTTAGTTGATAAGGGTTTAAACTAATGTGTTATTTATGATTGTAAATTTAACACAAAAACACAAAACTGATGGAAATTTAGAATAACATAAAACTGAACATGAAAAAAAGAAAAAAAATGTAGAGGGAAGATACAAAGTAGCCTAGCTTTTAAATTTGGGATCAAATAGATTGATTAGGGGCATGGATTCCCTAGACTAAAAATTGGGGTTTTTAGACTCTCATAACAAGTACAAGTGTGTTATAGTTTTTAGGTTCTTCCATATCAGAATCAACTTCAAAATTTTTCCTATTAGTGAATAATTGATCTTGCTCTAATTTGATAAAGGAATGTGATTGTATGGTTGATATTGATATTAGGTCTTCAATCTTCTCCAAATTCACTTCATATTTGCCACCTACAAGAAAGAGAGGAGAGAAAGTGTCGTGTGATATAGGGGCTTGCCTAAGTCAAAACCTAATTTTGTGTTTCCACATGCACAACTATGATGATATTGGATAAATGATGCTTACCCTAGGTCAGGCAAAGCCAAATGGATAAAAACAAATGATAAATCACAATGTTAAAACTTACCATCCAATTTACATTCCTTGATGGCCTAAAGTCATGATGTACACCTCATACATGGAGAATTTAATAGTTGATTGAAGATCCTACAAGTGTTGGTACTCAAAATGATAATGAACATAAAAATGAAACAATATTATTCATGATTTTATACTAACTTTGATGATGCATTGCAAATCTAATCTTGAATAATGAAAGTGTTGTAAAAATATAGCTTATTCTATTCTTGAATTTTTGTATTTTTCTTTTTGAATTGGTTGATTGATCCAAAGAATAATTAGTTGTTCAAAAGGTGAAAAAGACTTATATTTATATTTATTTCTTCATATCTCACAAAATTTGTTTTGAAATGCCAACAAATGAATTTAAATTTGTAAAACATATGAATGTGAAAAATAAAATATTTAAAATTTGGACAAAATAGGATGGTCAAGAGTGAGGGCACCCTAGAACCGACCTATTTTGGATTTTAAATGCTCATTAAATAAATAATTAATTTTAATTCTCAAATTTATTCTCATTTTCTAAGAAGTTAATAACATAGGAAAATAATGAGCATAATTAGGTCCAAGCACATAAGGGGGAGCCAAACATAGTGTGAAATTTTTAGGGGTGACAATTTACGAGGTAAACATGATTAGATTCTAAGGATAAATGAGCATGAGAATCTAGTATGTCACATTAATATCTAATAAAGATGAAAGAAAGGCTAACAAAAGCAATCAAATAATATAGAAATAGGGATTATTTATTTTATATAAAATAATTACTCATAAATTAGATATAAAATAAATTTTCAATGCAAACTCTAAAATAAATATAAAGGTGTGTAGGGTTAGTCAATGATAAAATGAGTGAGTAAGAACATAAACCCTAAAATAAAGATAAATCAATGAAGAAAAAAGATGTAAAAAATATTCAAATATAAAAATTAAATCTAAGCTAAAAAATTATAGATAGATGAAAACCCTAATGTAATAATAAATCCTTGAAATAAGTTTAGGTCATGTAGCTTGATTGATTGAATCCACCAAAAATGTAAGGGAAAATTAACTTCCTAGGCTTATTAATTAAAAATAATCAATTAAGCATAAATCATATTTGATTAATTAATTATAGCCAGGATTAATAAATTAAATAATTACAACTACTACTTTAGAAAAGTGGAAATAGAGGATAAGGATTTTAGCTCTATGTCCAAATAATTATTACTTTTGTTGAAGAATTAGAAAATTGTCAAATGTATTCCCTAGAAATCACACCTCTTAGTTAGTAAAATTCTATAAAATTTATGCTTCAAAAGTCTAAGACAAGTTTTTGACAAAAAATATTACCCTAAGTATATGTTTCTCTTTACAATATATAAATTCCTACTCTTACTCTTATCTCATGGTTGAATGTAGGGCATCAAATAAATTTAGTCTTGTTAGTGTGAATAAGTCTTGTACCTAGTTAATTATTTTACTAGGGACATAGGGGACTTAATTCACATGTTAAGTTTACTTAGGATAAAAGAATATTTCTAGAAGTCTTAGTTGTCATATCTAGACAAGTCATAGTTGTCATATCTAAACTTCACATCATCCTAGGTAGTTATGAGTTAGTTGTATCATGTGATAGGATTAAGAAAATTATCATGATCTTTTCTTATCCTATATATCATCCTTGCCTTTATAAGCAAGGCATCTCTAGCATATTTTTCATAGCATTGTATTGTAGAATATTGCATATTGTATCATATTGCAATTCTTTGTTGGTGGAATATCATCTTCCATTGTTGCTTCTCTATATCTATTGTGGAGGTTATTTGGTGTTGCAGATTAAAGATCTTGGTTGCTCACCTCAACATGGTATCAAAGCTTTGAATCTTGCAAGCCCCTTCCATTTTTCTCATTAGAGAATTTCTACCATCAAGTTGTATTGTGGTTTGAGTTTCTTTTTTGATCTTGAAAATTCCTCGTGTGCTCTTCTCTTATGTTTCAATACAATCTTGAGAATTAGAAAGAGTTTGCAAATATATTTTAATCTTATATTTCATGTATGCATTTTGGTGAGATCTAGTGATTGCAAAAATTTTGGCTATAGTGACAGTATTTTAGGCTGTCCCATTACGTCTAGGAGGCTTGAGAAAGTCAGATTTGGATTTTTTTTCACTTAATTTGGTCTTCATTTGAAAATTTGGCAAACAAGGATTTGAGGCTTAGATCTGGTGAACAACTTTTTATAGGAGAAATTTTGGTGAAAAATGACCTTGCCATTGCATTCGGGTGGCCGTTCACAAGAATTTTGATGTATAATTTGCCTATATTTGGCAAAAGTTGAATTTGGGTCAAAAGTATTTTGGTTGAAGGGCCATACAACCCCCCAACCTATGCAGGTATGTGTGTGTTAGAAAAAAAGAATTATTACTTTTTTTTGATTTTCGACTAGCAGTATTATATTGTTTAAAATTTTTCTAAAACAATATTTCTATTGGCTTTTGTAAAAACCTTTCAAAAAAAATAAAATAAATATAAAGCGCTTTAAAGGCCTGACAGTTCTGACATATGTCAGCGGTAGACATAAGTATGTGACATTTATATAGACCGTAGAGTTAAGACTATAGTTTTCTCAAAGCGCCAACCACCACCTTTCATCCAGATAATTGCCATTAGCGGTGGTCATAAAAGCTGCTGGGGATAAAAACCATTAGTCAGAGATAGTTAACTGCCAGGTGCGAGGTGGAAACAACAAACCACCAAAATTTAACTATGTATATGTGACCACCTTGTCTAGACTTCTAACGGTTAGCCCAAATTGCCCAGTTTTTTCACTAACAAAGCTTGTGGTCATATGGGGGACCTAGAGCTAGCTCCCAGGGCTCCATTTTTGCACATATTAACACTAATTTTGCACCTAGCCTTCAAAGTGCCTCAAACAAGCATTTTTTTAAAATTTTGCAGAACTTTTCACCACGGTGTTGGATTTGTGCAAACAAAATATGGTCATAAATTTGGTTCAATGAACTTCGTAGTGGTGTAGGTGTTTTTTTCTTCTTCTTTTGATTTTGCAATTTTTTGGGAGTTTTTTCAGCCTGAAGGTATAGTCACATTTATTGATTGTAATTGGCATAAATTTTGCATACAAAGTCTAAAATTTGACATTTTTTAAAAAATTGATCAAAACATTGCAAGGAATCTGTTTGTAGCCTTCTTTTTCAGTTTTGGCAAGCTCTTTTTTCTAAAAATTGTAAAAATCACCGCATGTTATAAATGGTTGATTTGAGCTTGTCACTTGTACAAATTAAAAAATTTCTCCATTGTAATTTGCTGGGGAGGTTGTAAATTGAGTTTTAGTACATTCTGGGGGGTGAAAGGCACAATTTAAGTGCCACATTTTCTTATTTCTTCTGGTGTTCATGGCGGATCTAAGGAAAATTGAACCACTCACTCCACACAATTATGATACATGGAAGCTAAAATTGACTCAAATATTAAAATCTAAGGATCAATGGCTAATGTTAGATGAAAAACAACCTAATTTCACAAGGGATTATTGTTAGAATTAGCTATGGATGCCAAGATCTTTGGACCAAATGGAAAGCACAAAGAAGAGAGAATAATGTGACAAGAATAAACTGTATTCTCATCAATATGATTATGATATGAGATGATTGATTTACAATGAGAGACCCCTTGGTTATATAGCCAAGGTGAGTACATAGGAGGGCATAATATTATGACAAGTGTCGTAATCTTATGATATGAGACAACTATGAAAATCTATCACTCCACCTAAAGTGGAAAAGTGATAATGTGATAACCACCACAAATAGTGGATCACCCACAAAAGGTGGAGAGGTAATCACATGATATGTCCATGAAAGGTGGAAGTGATAAAGTAATAACATGATAAGTCCACCAAAGGTGGAAAAAATCCAACTACTTCCTATGTGGTCCCTAAGTAAACTTAACTAAGGTGTAATTATGACCTAGGACAAGGTACAACATATTTAATTACACCAACAATTATGAAAAATTTGTCCATCGATATAAAATTGATGAAGCAAAAGGGCTCATTGGCTTAGTACATGTATTTGATAATTTGTTGTTTCATATTTCAGAGTGTAAAACACCTAAGAATGTTTGGGATAAACTTGAAGAATTTTTTGGTAAAACCAATCAGTTTAGAGTCTTGTAGCTTCAAGTGGATCTTCAATCACTTTCTCTAGATGCATTTCCTTCATTTCAAAATTTCCTTGGATAATTCAAGTTGATTTTGTCACAGTTAAAAGGGTTGGGGCATGAAAAATCTAGTGATGAATTTGTATCTTCTTGATTCTATCTAAGTTGAGAGGCCCTTACCAAGTGTTTTCTTCTACTTTATATTCAACTATGGATGCTATGGGGAAAGATTATAAAATGCCTTCATTTGAGTTATTTTTTGAGCATCTTACTATGAAGGAGGCCAAGTTGATCTAGTTGGATGCCCTACCTAATTCTAAGAATCATGATCTAATGGATTAATCATCCAAGGGTAAAGGAAAGAATAAGAAGAAGCCAAAGACATAATCATCTTCAGGTAGTGAGAATTCCTCCAAACCAAAGTTTAAGAACAATTAGAAACCCACTCCATCTCCTTCTTCTACCTCTAGAGATTCTTCTTCCAAGTCCAAGAAAAAGAAAGGAGATCCTTGTTCATTTTGTGGAAAAATTGGGCATAATGAGGCTCATTTTTTTAAGTTACTAGAGGACTTGGAGGAAGCTATGAAGAAACACAACATTTTAGTGTATAAGCCTTCTTCCATGGGAAAAGGGAAAGCTCTTTTAGCATGGGCCATTCATTCCTCTTCAGACAAGTGGATTCTCGATTCAAGTGCTTCACATCACATGACCAATTCACATGATCTTCTTGATTCCATTGTTCATACTTATACTTCTCAGATTACAATTTGGAACTCTTCACAAATTATAGTTTTGGGATAGGCTCCATTCAGATGCTATATGGTTACATTAAGGATGCTCTTCTTGTTCCTGATATTTTAGTGAATCTACTTTCCATATATCAGATTTTCCATTCTAGAGATGGGAAGATAGTTGAGTTTAATCCATATAATGTGACTATTAGATAGTTTCAAGATCCTGATAAGGTTGTTGCTATAGGGATAGTTGATCATGAGAACCATTTGTATTGGTTTGATGGCTTTGAGTCTTAATTGAGTTCATGTTTTTTTGCTCATGTTGATTCTATGAGAAAACTTTGGCATGAAATATTTGGGAACTTGTACTATAGATATCTTTAGCAAATGTAGGCACATAACTTAGTGGTTGGTCTTCCAAAGATCTCTTGCATTTATGGTGTTTGTCAAGGTTGTGTTCTAGGAAGGCAACATCAAGATCCTTTACCTAAGGGTCACACTACTTGTGCAACCACACCCCTTGAGTTGGTCCATATTGATCTCATGTTATTCTCAACTCCTTTTTTAGAGGCTAAGTATGTGCTCACTTTCATTGATTATTTTTATCAATGCACATGGGTCTACATTCTGAAGTTGAAGAGTGAAGTTCTCACCATATTCAAGACCTTCAAAAAATTTATGAAGTAGTCAGGTTTTTATCGTTGATAGATACACACAAATAATGGGGGGAGTATGTCAATCAGGCATTTTAAGAAATTTTTGCAATGAGCATGGCATTATTCGTTAGCACATAGTTCCTTATACTCCTCAACATAATGGTCAGGCAAAGAGAAAGAATAGGACTCTCAAGGAGATGGCCAATTGTATGATTTAGTTTAGGTCCATGGATCCAAGATTTTAGGTTGAAGTTATCAATTATGCTAGTTATATTTAGAACCATATGCCCCATAAGGTAGTGTGGAATATGAATCCTAAGGAGTCTTGGTCTCATCTAAAGCCTAATGTATCCTTCTTTAGAGTATCTGATAGTGAGGATTGGGTATTCATTCTAGATGGTCATCTAAATCAATTGAGAAGAAGAGTCAGTAGTAAATCTTTGTTGGCTATTGTGAGGATGTGAAGGCATACAAATTGTTTGATCCTGACACATGAGAGGTCCATTTTCAACATGATGTTCAATTTGTTGAGTCCTTCACCTAGATAGATCCTCCATCTTCTTCTTCTTCACAACCTACTCAATCTTCTTCAGTTGATGATGTTTTAATAATTGAGAAATATTTTGATGATGGTCTTGATCAAACTTGTCCTCATTCACCCACTAGGCCACAATGGGCTTGAGTTACTCTTGAGGAGGCAAGACATCTTGTTGGTGATCCCACAAGCACTCACAATACTCATTCTCAGACTTTAGGGATTAGTATTTTTTTTCATGTTGTTTCAGATGATCATCATAAGTTTTCATATGCTTAAAGTATTCCAGAGTGGGATAGTGCTATGGCTAATGAGTATTCTTCTTGGATGAGGATTCATACTTGGGATATTGTGCCTCTTCCTAAGGGAAGAAATTTGGTTTGGTGCAAGTGGGTGTATTATACCAAGTATAAAATTGATGGTTCCATTGAGAAGTACAAGGCCCGTCCTATTGCAAAGGGGTTTTCTCAAGTTGAAGGAATTGACTATTTTGAGACCTTTTCTCTTGTTTCCAAGATGGATTCTATTAACCTTGTCCTTGCTATAGCTACATAAAAGGGATGGTCAATGTATCTGATGGATGTGAAGAGTTCCTTCTTGTATGGGGATCTTCATGAGGAGATTTATATGGAGCAACCACCAGGTTTTGTGTAGGACTCTTCACTTGTTTGTAGGCTTTGACGTTTATTGTATAGTCTCAAACATGACCCTTGGGCTTGGTATGAGAAGCTAGATAGTTTCTTTCTTTCTTCTAGCTACACTCACTGCCATTCCAATCCCATAATTTATACTCAGAGACATGGAGAGGATCTACTCATACTTTTTCTCTATGTGGATGATTTGATTCTCATAAGGAGTTCTACTTCCATGATTGAGAGTACACAATGAGCATTAGTGGAGCGATTTGATATGAGAAACCTTTGTCTTTTGCATTAATTCCTTGGTCTTCAAGTTAATCATAATTCTGAGGGGATCTTCATTCTCTAGCAAAAGTATGCTCTTGATTTTATTTAGAGGTTTGGCATGGATGATTGCAAGCCTACCCCCACTCCATTTCAGCTGGGTGTTTTACTATCTATTAGTTGCACTAATCTTACAATTGATCCTACCTTGTATTGATAGTTGGTTGGTAGAATTTTGTACTTGACACATAGCCATCTTGATATTTCCTTTGTAGTTGGAATTATCTCTTGCTTCGCACAAGATCCTCATGAGAGTCATTAGAAAGTCACAAAATGTATCTTGAGATACATTTAGGGAACTACTCATTTTGACATTCATTACACTTCAAGTGCATCTCAAATTGTGGGCTTCACTAACTCAGATTGGACAGGTAATGTCAATGATTGAAAGTCTACTTTTGGCTTTGTCCTTTTCCTTGGTTTTGGTTTGATTACATGGTCATGCAAGAAGAAAAATGCTATTGCATTATCATTGATAGAGGCTGAGTATTGAGGTGCAATCCTTTCTAGTCAAGAGGTTTTGTGGCTTCGACAGTTGATGATTGAGCTCATATTTCTTTCCGCTAAGCCCACTACTCTTTGGTGTGACAACCAGAGTTCCATTCATATCTCTCATAAACCAATGGAGAAAAAGTTTACTAAGAATATTGAGATCCACATGCACTTCATCAGGCAGCTCATCTTGGATAATGTTCTCAACTTGGAGTATTTTTCAATAGATCAACAAGTTGTAGACATCTTCACTAAACCTTTGGCATCACCTTGTTATCTTTAGTTGCGATCGATGCTTGGGGTGAAGGAATTTTTCCTTGGGGGGTCTTGATGAGTCCTCCTTCCTTCTTCAATTTTCTTTGTATCTTTTTCTCTCTTTTGGAGAGGAGTTTTCTCCCATTATTTTTTTCTCCTTTTCTCCGCTTGTGAGAGTTTTTTGTTTTGTACATGGGTACCTTGTCAAGCCTTGTTGTCGAGACCCATATTTTTCATCTTTTGCATTGGTTTATTCCTCCCTAAGTTGCACTTAAGGGGAGGGGGGCGTTCATGTGAATAAGTCTTGTACCTAATTAATTATTTTACTAGGGATTGAGGGGACTTAATTCACATGTTAAGTTTACTTAGGATAAAAGATTCTTTGTAGAAGTCTTAGCTGTCTTATCTAGACTTCACGTCATCCTGGGTAGTTATGAGTTAGTTGTCTCATGTGATAGGATAAAGACAATTGCCATGATATTTTCTTATCCTATCTCTCATCCTTGCCTTTATAAGCAAGGCATCTCTAGCATATTTTGCATAGCATTGTATTGTAGAATATTGCATATTATATCATATTACAATTCTTGTTTGATGGAATAGCATCTTCCATTATTTCTTCTATCTATATCTTATGGAGGCTATTTGATGTTGTAGATTGAAGATCTTGGTTGCTCACTTCAACAAGGTTTTCCTTTTGTTTCATCAATTTTTGTTATGTTTTGACTAATCTAGAAGGGTTTCAAGTTGACGGTTACAATTGCTAGATCTTGGAGGTAGGTAAATTGTTGGAGATATTAAGACTAAAATAGACATTGAAATAGTGTTTGGAAGGCCCAAAAACCTAAGGATGACTATCAAATAATCAAATTTTGACATTTTTCATCTAGGGCATTAGGAAAATATTTGTACCATTGGCTAAATTCTGTATGATACAAACCTACACCTAGGCATACTATATTGATCATACAGTGAGATGTCACAAGATCTATAGGTCAAGTACATAATTGGCATATTCGCTATGCTATTAGCATGTTCCTTGTGTTTTTCAGGTTTTGTTTTTTGGTGGCTACATCAGGGTGTACTATATTTTTGTGATTGGTATGAAAGTCCTTTTTTAATAAAAAATATTTTGGTTTTAAAAAAAATAATAAATGTGGCTTTATTGACTGCCATTCTTAGTAGTTCTTCATGGGGTTTAAAACCCCCATTGTTAGTGCTTAGCAAAAGAAGGGCTTAGAGCTTGGGGTGGAACAACCGGTGGCCCACTAACCCCCAAAGCACCCTATACTAGTGGTGCCACTACCACTAGCGATAGGGTGATTTTTTAAACCCACAACTAATATTGTAGTAACATGAGGGCCTGAGGGATTAACACCCAAGGACCTAATTTTTTTCCCCTCATGCCCGAATCAGGCAATTTTTTCAAAATGGCATAACTTTCAACCTAGGTGGCCATTTTTCAAAAATGAGATATTGTGAGAAATTTGGTTTGGCGTACCTCATAGTAGTGTATGTTATTTTGCAAAATTTTTACTTTTTGGTATCTCACAATTTTCCTTAAAAATAAAGGCGTCATATGTACATATATATTTAATTTGGAAATATTTCATCTATAATGATAATGGAGTCATCATAAAAGTAACCCTTCCACTTTTTTTGACTTCTTTGGGCCCTCCTTGTGATTTTGGCTTGATGTTGCCTTGATTTGATGTTGTAATGTGGATGACGAATTCACATTAGGTCTTGGGCCGTTGTGAACTAATGAATTTTATAAGTGCCTTACAATAGTGTTGTGAAGTGTTGTAACACACTTTCACATTTTTCTAGGGTTTTATCAAATATCTAAGCATAATCAACTTTAGTCTTGCCTTATTTGGAGTGTTGTAAATGTTGTAAGAAACTTTCACATTTCCCTAGGATTTTAATTAATAATTGGGCTTTCTTATGCTTTAATTGTCCATATTTTACATCCACAAGCCTCATTTATTGTATCTTTTCGACGATAATCCCAACACTAATAATTGAATAATCATAATTCACGTGTTCCTAGCTTGTGTTGCCTAGATTTAGTGTCTGCGACTCATTCTCCACCTTGAGAAAATGAGTCCCACCTAGGTCTTTTTGGCCCGATGCAGGTTTTACACATTTCTAAGCACTTTTCATTTTTGGTCCCACACATTAGGCCTGGGTAGAATCATTCACTACCTTGGGTGAATGAGTCCCGTGTGACCAAAATTCAAATTTAATTCAAATTTCCAATGGTATTTTATTCTCCTAGATTTGATGTCAGCTTGTAGTGTTGTAATTTCAAGAATTCTTGCATAATTGAGTATAAATACAAAGTTCTTTCACTCATATTATCACCTAGCAAATTTACCAAGCATTCAAGAATTCACAAGAGCATTCAAGGCATCTCAAGGGTAGATTATGAAGCATTCTAGAGAATTCTTCAAGTGTCAATCATCATGTCAAATATTGATTGCATCATGTTGTTTTAGAGCTAACAATTGTGATGTAGGGTTTGTGATTCAAGTGTTCCATTCAAAGATCTATGAACATCAAGCAAGATTCCAAGTTCACACCCATTACAACCATTACTTACATGTTTGCAACACCTTATTGCTAGGGTTTGGTGAGTTGCAACATTATTATTTGTTCATTCATCATTCTCCATTCATATTTTCTTTCACTTCAAGGTTTAATTAACAACAAGGGGTTTGACCAAGGAAAACCCCTATTCCCTAACCCTACAAAATTTTCCCTATTCTTATGTGTGATCTATATAGAGCTAGGTTGCAGATGTGTCAAGAAGCAATATTGGAGAAAATTTATGAAATCCCTAAAGTTTTCAAAGTTGTCATCAAGCCTTGGAGAAGCTTGGAGAAGACCTATAGGTGGAAATTTGTAGTTTTAGATCCAAAAAACAATCAAAAGAGAAAAGAAGACTGAGAGGAATGGAATAAGGTCCTGAACTTCCAAAAAAATAGAAGTGGACTGATTCACCAGAAGTGGTGAATGAGTCCCACTGTATAGGCTTGACAAATATTTTTATAGATTTGGATATCCTTTTGGTTGAAACTTGTATATGCACATTTTCCCAGAAAATTGGACTGATTCACCTAGTTTGGCAAATGAGTCCTAGTCAACATCAACAATAGATTTTTTAGTGATCCAGACCTCCATTCCACCTTCTTCAGTCTACTAGTTGCACACTTATAGTTTCACAACTTTCTATTTCATTTTATTTATCTTTTTAAGTCATGTATGGTTAGTTTGCATTCAATTAGGATTTTGTTTTACAACTTACATTGCATTGTCTTTTCCAAGTATAAACTTGGTAGTGAACCCCTCATTAGATATCATTCAACATCTAGGGAAACCCTATTGCAAGATTTCACTCTCCTTTACATTGAGATCTCTAGGGTTATCCTTGAGTGGAGTCTCTTTGATAGTGGGTGCTGATAAATTCATCATACCATAATATTGACATCCCAACCATTTTAAGAGGTTCTATTTTGGTGAACCTACATTTAAGACATCATTATTCTAATTTGGAGTACATTTACATCCTAGATTTAGCTTGCATTAACATTGCATTAGGTTTTGCATTAGTTAATTTGCATTCTAGGGTTTCAAAACTTGCATTAGTGAAAAGCTCATGAAGCTTGCATTATTGTATCTAATTTCATTAAAAATCAATCAAATTCTACATTTGTATCTCATACACATATCAAAAAACATTAAAAGTATAAAATTCAATTCATACATTGTAGAAATTTTCAAAAAAATAGTACCTGGACTTATTCACCACCTGGGGCGAATCAATCCCTTTGCATATTTTTCACTACATTTTTGAGCATTTATAGTTCAAATTTTGAGTTTTTGTTTGTTGTTTCTACATTTTTTTTTCAATTTTTAGAATTTTACTTATAAGAGTTTCATTGTTCTTAGATTACATTGCATTTGTATTCACCTCACATTTAGTAGCGTTTGTATGTGTTTGGTGTCCTATTGCTAATACCATAGCGAGAAGAAGTTCGAGACTCATGTCATCCTGTGATAGCACAACCATTATGGATCTTGGGTTATCTAGAGCTTCCACTCCTAGTATTGACACTAGTACACTAGGCATGGATAACACCCTTAGCAACTCTTTTCCTTCAAGTAGCATGAAATTTGAAACAAGGAATGATAGTATCCTACAAGAAAACACAATTCAAACTCATGAGGATTTAGTAAACTTACAACATCAAATAAGCCTTCAAAACATTTTAACTACTGCAATTCCTACCATGTAAAACATTCACCACATGCTTGAAAATGAAGATGGCCTTGACCTTGTGAAAAACATAGTGAAAATCTTTGGAAAATATCTTCCCTCAACCACTATTTGTCCTTTACCAACAAGAAATGTTACAAGTCAAGGAGGAACTTAAATTCATCCTCCCATAATAATAGCCACAATACCTACCTACACCAATCCTCAAGTCACAACAACAATGCAACAAGTTAGTAATATGATTCCTTCCTTGGGTATTCCTACTAGCATCCCTAGTTCCTAGGTGGCATTGTAAGTTATATCTCCTACCTTAACACCGATAAGCATTCCATTCACTTGTACCACAAACACATACACTCCATCACAACGTTCACTTCCATCTCATAACACAAGAAATGGACCTCTCATAACACAACTTTTCCAAATTGTTTCATTCCTTCAAAAGAAAATTTACACCATAAACCAAAATCAAAATGGGCCACCAACATATTATGTCAAAATAAATCCACTATCCTTGGAGATATTGCGAACACCAATGTAAAAATGTGTAGAGGTGCCTAGATTTAAGAAATATGGAGGGAAGGGAGATCCTTCTAACCATGTTAATGCCTACACTACCTTATGTAGTGACTTTGTCCTTGATGATAAACTTTTGGCAAAAAAATTTCCTAGGTCCTTGAAAGATACCGCCTTGGAGTGGTTCTATTCTTTATCGAACAACTCAATTCATTCATTCAATTAACTTGTTGAGGAATTTTTAAAACATTTCCAAGTGCATATTACTCCCAAGATGACCTTGGCTGATTTGATGAGATGCAAGCAAAACGAGGAAGAAAAGATAACTAATTTTATCTCACACTATTAATTTCTTTATTCCCAAATCGATGTCAAGTTCCCCAACCCAAACCTTCAAAATATGTTCATAGAAAATTTGCAAAGTAATATTCAAGAAAATATTACCATGATGAAATTCCCATCCTTCATGCACTTGTGCATTTCCCTTTGTGATTATCAAAATTCGGCTAGTAGTTGAGATACAAAGTCCACTTCTAGCTGAATCAAGAAATCTGAGCCCATAAACCAAAACAATTCCCAATGTTTTAGAAAGAAAAAAAAAGGGTTTATTCAATTTAACCCCCCTAAACAAACAAATCAAAATCTCAATAACCAAATAATTTTTGTCAAAGCCATGGTGCCCTTTAATTATGGAGATCCAAAAAGACAATTCGATCCCGATCCCTTCATAATACCACGTCCCAACTCCTAGGCCAACAAATGATTACCTTAGCTCTCGTTAGAACACCCGAACCTAATAAGCCTTTAGATCTAAGCTTCAAATTAAATTATTATTGCCACTATCATCGACAAAATGGACATGACACATAACTAGGGTTTTCAACTTAAAAGGAGAGAGGTATTTCTACCCAAAACTTGAAGTTCATTCAAGAATAATGTAGATATAATTTGAAATGTGCCTAAATGGGATGTTATAAATGAAATAAACTAATAAAAGATATTGAATACTAATTAAAAACTAATGAAATGCAAGATGTTTGAAAACACAATGTACAATGACCCAAGAATGCAAGCAAACAATAACAGAAGTGGAGAAGACTTGAGAGGTGAACCTAGAAACTAAAATGTTATGCAAAGAGGCTCTGGAATCTTGTAGAAATTTTTGTTGAAGCCAACTGGGACACTTACGCCAAGCAGGATGAATTAGTCTTGTTTTGGGGAGATTTTGCTAGAATAGGTTTCGGGAAAATTGTTATCTAAAACTGCATAAAACACTTTTTAGGCCTAGTAGTGGGACTAATTCACCACCGATGGTGACTTAGTCCACCTTTAGATTTTGGAAAATCTCGAAGATGCAATTTTTATCTTTCACTTTGTACTTTAGCTCCTGACAAGAATCCGGATCTGAATCCATCGACTTTGACTTGTAGGGGATCTCCAAGCTTCTTTTAGGGTTTTGTTGACTTTGAATGAGGTTGACACCTTTTAACACCTTTGTCTTTGACAAATCTACATACAAGTCCTGCAAAACACACATGCAAAAAGGGGAAAAGGGTTAAGGGTTAGAGAATAGGGGTTTGCCTTAGTCAAACCCCATTTTGGTAATCAAACCCTTGAAAATGAAATAAAATGGAAAGAGAATGATGGTTGGACAACATGCATGTGCTATAGCTCACCAAACCCTTGATGTATAAATCTAAAGATATGCAAGTAACAACTCAAATGGATGAATGCTTGGATGCTTTAAGTGTTGAAGAAGATAGATTGCTTGCTAGATTAGGGTTGAAAATGAGGGGAAAACCCTTTATTTATACATGATTTTCCCTAATTCTTGAAAATACCTCATCACAGGCTAACCTCAAGGTCTAGAGAACAATATCATGCCAGAAAAATAAAATAATTTTAATTTTTAAGCTAGATGGGATGAAGTCAGCCACCAGGGAAATTTTGCTAGGTGTCAGGAATTAAAGTGTATTTAATGATATTTAACGGGATTATTCTACAAAACATACTTAAGAAGTAAGGCCTGTAAGTGCATAAAGGGGCCATTTAAACATAAGAAATGGTCAAATTATTGATGAAAAAATTAGAAAAGTGCGAGAGTCTGTTACAACTCCTTACAAAAATTTGAAATAAGGCTTCCTAAGTGATAAAAGGAGGCTGTTTAAGTGGAATACATTAGAAAGGTCCTAGAAAAGTGTGAAAGTGAGTTACAAAACTTCACAACATAATGGAAAGACATCATAAGGTTTGTATTGATTTACAAGAATTTAAGGCCTAATGTGAATGTGTTGGCCACATTACAACATTTAATCTAGGAAAAATCAGGTCAAAATCCATAGGAAAGGCCCAAATGAGCGAAAAAATGTCTAAGGATACATTTTTTTGTGACACAAGAACATTGCAAGCATCTTAAACATCTTGTGCAAGACCTCATTCATTCTGACTGCCTATCCTTTATAGGTGTTAGTAATCAAAGCAATATATATGTTGCCCCTCCTAACCAAAATTTTCAAATATTCACGAATTGCATGCCAAAACATAATATTTCATTTGTCAAAACTAGAGAAACTATAATGAATAAAGTGATGAACATTGCTATAGATGATGAAAACAATGATCTTGTTCTAAAAAATGCTATCAGTGTCAATCCTATAGATGAAATTTTAGGGGTGATATACGCCACCCTCATAAGGGTTGACCTAATAATTCACTTCACATTGCTTTCTCCTCTAAGGATATAATTAAAAATTTACTTGATGGTCATCTCTACATAGTTGGTCGTATATATGATAAGCCCACTAATGGGATATTAATAGATCCCACCTATGAAAAGAATGTGATCACTGAGGAATTCTTAGTTTTACATGAACTCTATCAAGATGTATATGATACATTGAAAGCATGAATCACACACAATGGTTTTGCTTGACCTACATTGGGATTGATCATCCTTCCATTGAAAATAGGACCAAACAAATTAGATATCACATAAAATCCATCATCCCATAGTTAGAACAATTTTGTGTGAGGGTAGGCCACCCATGGCTTCGCTCCATCCCTTCGATTGAGCATAAATGCTTAAATTTTCCCTTTGACAATGAAATATTCACTATTCACCATAGTGGCTTTAACCCCTTGTCTTCCAAAGGAAGATTTTCCCTAGATGCCTTTTGGCCTGATCCCATGGAACCTATAAAACCTTGAGAAGACTTATTTTTCTTTTCCTATCAAAAGTTCAAGGAAAAGCAGATAGTAGAGCTCTCCCTCTGAAACATGTCCCCATCCACCTCTGAACTTCCCATCATTGACAAAACCATGCTTGAACCCAAAAATGACCCAAATAAATAAGACCAACCTAAAAAAAAAACTTCACCTATATCCTACAAATGATCAAGAAACAATGGAACCAACCCTACCACACCTCCTAGAATAAAACAAGTTTATAAAGCCAAAGAGTAAATGGTTATACAACCACCTTGTGGATTCTTCTATTCTTCCTTCAAAAGAAGAAAAGATACCTATGGTTGATCAACCCGCTCCTACACAAATGTATCTTGAAAACAAAACTAAAAGAAATAGAGGTGCTAGGGAGTGTGGGTGTAGACATTGTGCCCTTTCTCACAAGTTGCATGAAGAATTAAACAAAAAGAAAATCAAGATCCAAACTTGACTGAAGTAATGTATGAGGACCCTCCTCCCCAGTTGAAACAAGACAATTCAATTCAACCTCCACAACAAGAGTTGAACTCTTCTATGGACATTATCCTTTGACCTCCTATTGTGATTAACTTAGATGAGGATGAAAATGTTGCTAAAATTGACCAAGAGGTACATAATGAATTGAATACATTATTGTCCTCTTCCATGAGCTTAAACGACAAACCTTTTGCAAAGAGTGTTGAACTTGGTGTTTCTTCTAGTTTGACACTTTCTCTTGTCCCTTTGGCTAGTTGCTGGCTATTGATATATAACGAACATGATTGGGAGGCAGATGACTTGCTCATAGGTTGACTCACATTTTCCTTACTAGTCTTTTTTATTGTTTCTTTGGTATGATTGCATGTATGTGATGTGATGCCTTGTGGTGTTCTGTTTGATGTTTTCTCTCTCTTTGTGACATTTCTCTATTTGTACCTTTATTCTTCTCTATGTCGTGCATCTCTTTCACTTTCTATCTTTATCTCTTTTTCACGTGTCATGTGTTTTCCTTTTGGGGATGACATAAGGCATAGAGACAACGTATGTCTCTTCCATGTTGATCCAAAAGATTGTTCATTATATTTTCTTTCCATTTTCATTTGTCTTGTGCTTCTCCTTTTGGGGATGATGCAAGGTGTCGATACACCCTATGTATCTTCCATGTTGAATGAAAATGTTCTTTCTTTTCTTTTCACTCTCTTTGTGTCATTCTTCTAGTTGTATGTGTATTTGGGGGATGCTGATAGTTCCAAGCTCTCTAAAAACAATGTAGAAAATAACATACTGACCCAAACCTGTAGATACCTTATGTATTTGGTGTTTTCATTTTGGGAGAAACCCCTCTCTCTCTACTTTCTTTTTATCTTGCATGACACAACTTTACTTGGAAACATATGACTTGGCATAGGGCTTTCCAAGTTAGCTCTCATGTCTTCTTTTTTTGCATTTTTCATTTGCTACTTTAAAGTAATTGTTCATAGTATGGTGTTCAACAATTTCTTTAAAGTGGGGGCATATAATGGCATTATCCTTTTGCATTTTCCTTTTCATGGTTCTTGGTGCAGTTCTCTTACTTCATATGATGCATTTTTTTCTTTGTGGATGACATTGGTCTGATGTCCTTCATGAGCGTGATCTCTCTTAGCATATTATATTCCTCTTAGTGGCTTGATACAACACACTAAATCCCCTAACTTGCAAATTTTCTATTCTTTGATTGGTCCTCTCTTGGAGACATTAGGCACAATGTTCCCTGAGTTAAATACCTCACATGAACTAAGAAAAACTCCTTTGAACATTTTCTATTCTATATTTTGCATTTGTTGTTATATGGCCACCTTACATAACACAACTTGCATTCCTATAGATCCATATTGTTTGTTCATGAGCTCAAAAATACGAAGTTTGCTTACCTCATGAAGCTCAAAAATCATTGCTTTTTGTGTGGCACCTTATTAAAGTTATCAGGAGGTATAACTTTTGTATGGTTGAGTGGGAAGCCCAATATGAGGCATAAATTTCCCCATGGCCACTTTCGTGTGTGTGAGTGCATACTAGCTACGAGTGTACGTGTCTCACCTTTTAGGGATTCTCGCTCGGAAAAAAAGCTAGGATTTTTGTCGCTTCAGAGTGAGTATGCATTTTTTCGAACAAACAACCTAGATCTGATCCACATCAGGATGGACAAATGGTCAAAGCTTGATTTGATTCTTTTATTTCACCCTTTTTCTCTTTTTCATCTTTGGCAGTGTATGCTTGCGATTTTTTGTTACTTTTTATATCATTTTCCTATGTGTTCCTTTTTGCTTATGTTGGTTTGTCACGGGATCTTGATCACCCCTCTTGAGAATTTTTGTCTCATCTTGCTACTATTGGTACATTGTGTAGTGTCAAAAAATGTGTCCCTTGACATTTTCACACTTGATATGGGAATAATTAATGATAAATTGGACTTAATATTGCCATGGTATAGTGTTGTGAGGTGTTTTACAGATCCACATTAGTCCTTGGGCCCTCCTTAAGCTAAATTAACTTAAATCTGCCTTAATTTAATGTTGTAAAATTTGATAATTCAAATATTCACATTGAATTTAGGAGGCTTGTAAACAAGGTGGTCCTAATCTAGTGTCGTAATGTGTCTTACACATTCACATGGGATTTAGGGACCTTCTAAGCCAAATAGACTCAATTTTGCCTTAATTTGGTACTGTAAAGTATATTTATTTATACTTTCACATTGGATTTTGGACTCCCTTGGATTTATAACCTTTATATCATCATTAATAGGCCCCTATGACTCCATATTGTGCATCCCAAAGCATATTTTTATTAAAAACCTGATAATATCAACATATAAACATAATTTCTTCACTCCTTAATACTTTATCATGAAAAATAGCCCTTCTGGGACCATTCGCCACCTTGGGTGAATGATCCCTATCTAGGTGGGACTAATTCACCTAGGATGGTGAATAAGTCCCAGCCTATTTTTAAGCCTTTGAGCGAGAAAAATGGGTTTTTATTTCAAAGTTCTCCTATGTGGGCCTTGGGGATGAAATAACGGTCATTTGAGTGTATTTCCTATATAAGAAAGCTTTTAAATAATTATTTCAACTAAGAATAACAAGAAACATCATACATTCATGATATCAAGTCAAGCAAGCAAGGGTTAATCATTCCAAGGTCATCAGGATAGCTTTCAAGATTATTCAAGGGAAATATTCTTCATCAATTGTTGCAGCAATTCAGGATCTATCAACATTTCAAGCATATAAAGCATCAAGCATTTTATTGAGCTAGTGTTGTGATGTAGCATTAAATATTGAAGACCAACCATTGTTTTATTTGTCAAAGTTCAAGATCTACATCCTTCATGGCCATTTCATATTGAGTTGCAAATTTAAAAAGCATTGTCTATATGAAATCATTCAAGGTATTATTGTCCATTATTCATGTTATTTATTTCATGTTTCATGCCTTCATTTCATTTTCTCATCATTTGGTTTAATTACCTGCAAGGGGTTTGACCAAGGAAAACCCCTATTCCCTAACAATCAACAAGTTTCTCTCTTTCTTTATGTGATTGCAGATCTAGGTGCCTTGAAGAATTGAAGATCATTGAAGATTAGGTTACAAGTTGTCTCCCCTTTCACAAGGTCATAGTATTCACTAAAAGGTCATTTACAACCCCAAAAATGGAGTTTCAAATCCGGGCACTTGGAGGAATAGAATGAGTAGACAAAGAAGAGTAGATTTAAACTTTGTTGCACTTATTCACTACAAGTGGTGAATGAGTCCCATTGTATATGTTTTTCAGATATCTTTGCAGATTTGGATACCCATTTGGTTGAAACCTGTTCCTATATAGAATCCCTGATCTGAGATTGATTCACCCAGAATGGCGAATGAGTCCTACTAGGCCTAAAAAGTAACAATTCTAGGATTTTAGAGCTCCATTCCATCTCTCTCTAGATTCCAAGTGTAAAATTTCAATTTTGTAGCTTTCTATTTTGTTTCATTTGCATTTCTAAGTCATTTACTGAAGCATTGCATCAAACTAGGTTCTACATTTCATGTTGCATGTCATAAATTTCTCTATGTATAAAATTGGCGGTGAACCCCTCTTCTAATCTAAAATCATGTCCTAGGATACCCTATTGTCAGATCCTCTATTCCACTCTTGGGATGAGATCTCTAGGGTCATCCTTGAATGTAAACTACAAAAGATTGTTGTCCTAGGTCCTAAAACCCTAGTGGAGACAAAAATTATATGTTACACATTGGAACCCCTCTTGGTGCATGATTGTCTACTTTAGTGTGAGTTTGAAGCAAGTTCATCCTCTCATTGAAGTGGCGGCTAAATAGAGTCACTGAAAAAGTAACCCTTCTACTTTTCTTGACTTGTTCGGGCACTCCTTGTGATTTTAGCTTAATGTTGCCCTAATTTGATGTTGTAATGTGGATAACACATTTTTGCATTAGGTATTGGGCCCTTGTGAACTAATTGATTTTAATGGTGCCTTGTAAAAGTGTTGTGAAGTGTTGTAACACAGTTTCACACATTTCTAGAGTTTTATCAAATAGATAAGCATAATCAAATTTAATGTTTCCTTATTTAGAGTGTTATAAAGTGTTGTAGCACACTTTCACATTTCTCTAGGCTTGTCATTAATAATTGGGATTTCTTATGGTTTAATTATCCCTATTTTGCATCCACATGCCTCATTTATTGAATCTTTTCGAGGATAATCTCGACACCAATCATTGACCAATCATAATTCAAGCATTCTTAGCTTATGTGGCCCATATTTAGTGTATGTGACACATTCACCACCTTGGATGAATGCATCCCACCTAGTTCTTTTTGGCCTTGATGTAGGTTTCACACATTTCTAAGCACTTTTCATTTTTGATCCCATACATTAGGCTTGGGTGGACTCATTCACCATCTTGGGTGAATGAGACCCGTGTGACCAAAATTCAAATTTCTAGTGGGATTTTATTCTCCTAGATCTGATGTCGGATTGTAGTGTTGTAATTTCAAGAATTCTTGCATAGTTGAGTATAAATACAAGGTTCTTTCACTCATATTCTCACCTATTTTTTTTTACAAGAATTCAAGAGTTCACAAGATCATTTGAGCATTCACAAGAGCATCGAAGGCATCTCAAGGGAAGATTATGAAGCATTCTAGATCTTTCTTCAAGTTTCAATCATCATGTCAAAGATTTCTTGCATCATGTTGTTTTAAAGCTAACAATTATGATGTAGGGTTTGTGATTCAAGCAAGTGTTCCATTCAAAGATCTATCAACATCAAGCAATACTCCAAGTCCACATCCTTTGAAACCATTACTTACATGTTTGCAACACCTTATTGCTAGGGTTTGGTGAGTTGCAACATTGTTATTTTTTCACTCATTATTATCCATTCATTTTTTCTTTCATTTCAAGGTTTAATTACAAATAAGGGGTTTGACCAAGGCAACCCCTATTTTCTAACCCTACAATTTTTTTCCCTATTCTTGTGTGTGATTTGCAAAGCTAGGTTGTAGATTTGTCAAGAAGTAAAGTTGGAAAAAAGTTTTCAAATCCCTAAAGTTTTTAAAGTTGTCATCAAACCTTGGAGAAGCCTGGAGAAGACCTATAGGTGGCAATTTGTAGTTTTAGATCTAGAAACTAGTAAAAAAGAGCAGAGAAAACCAAGAAGAATGGAATAAGGTCCTATACTTCTAAAAAAGTAGAAGTGGAATGATTCACCACAAGTGGTGAATGAGTCCCACTAGAAATTCTTGACCAAGATTTTAATAGATTTGGATACCCTTTTTGCTGAAACCTATATCTGCATATTTTCTAAAAACTAGACTAATTCACCTAGCTTGGTGAATGAGTCCCAATCAATATCAACAACTAAATTTTTAGTGATCTAGACCTCCATTCTTCCTTCTTTAGTCTCGTAGGTGCACACTTTTAGTTTCATATCTTTTTATTTACTTTTGTTTATCTTTTTAAGCCATTTAGGGTTAGATTGCATTCAATTAGTGTTTTTTTATAACTTGCATTGTATTATATTTTCCAAGTCTAAAATTGGTGGTGAACCCCTCATTAGACATCATTCAGCCTCTAGCACAACCCTATTACAATATTTCAATCTCCTTTGCATTGAGATCTCTAGGGTTATCCTTGAGTGGAGATGTCAAAGTTTTGGGATGAGAAGACAAATATAAGATATAAATTTTCTAAATGTGTATCTACCTCATGATCTAATAAAGTACAAATAATGCAGTAAATCAAGTTTACTTTATGATTTTGATCATTTTTGTCTAATAAACATCTAAAATAATATTTTAATGATTGATATAAATAAAATAAAAGGATATTGATGAATAAAAGATGTAAGTATCAAGGATTCAACAAGGATATTAATTTATGTCTTTAAATTCATTTTGACAATCTTAAATCCATTCAAACTTTATGCATAGGTTTCTTTATTAATTTGTGAATGATAATATCTAATCTAGTAATTATTAAATGAAATGTCTAATAGCTTAAATTTTGCATTGTAGTCTATAAAGTAAAAAATATTTAGTAAAAGAATATTAAAATAGAATCAATTTCCTTAGTATTTACCTCAATACCACTTCAAGGTATGATGATTCTTAATAAGAAACCACTATGAATTTTAAATACATGATTATTGGGATTTAACCTTAATTTTTATTAGCATAGATGTTCAAATACTATCGTCAAGTATTAGAAATAATATATAATTCATCTAGATTTATCTAACATATCATCCACCATAATCCTCTAATACCTTATGTATAAGATCATGGAAGATTAGTGTAATGGGTCTTTGATATATATATTTTAATTGAACTAAGGAAAAATAGATCATATATCATATAGTGGGTAAACATATCAAAACCAATATGGGAAGAATGAATAGATGTCAAGGATAAATGAGCATGAGAATCTAGGATGTCACAATGATATCTAATAAAGATGAAAGACCCTAAGAAGACGAATCAAATAATATAGAAATGAGGATAATTTATTTTATATGAAATAATTACTCATAAATTAGATAAGAAATAGATATGAAATGTGAACTCTAAAAAAAATCTAAAAATGGGTACCGTTGGTCAATGATATGATGAGTGAGTAAGAACATAAAACCCTAAAACAAAGATAAATACATGAAGTAGAAAGATGTAAGAAATAAATTCAAATTTAAAAATTAAATCTAAACTCAAAAATTGTAGATAGATGAAAACCCTAATGTGATCATAAATTCTTGAAAGAAGTTTAGGTCATGTAGCTTGATTGATTAAATCCACCAAAAATGTAAGGTAAAATTAATGTTCTTTAACATTAATGTAGGTGTATTAAGTAAATATAATCAATTAAGCATAAATCATATTGATTAATTAATTATAGCTAGGATTGACGAGTTAAATAATTACAATAACTATTTTAGAAAAGTGGAAATAAAGGAGAAGGATTTTAGCTCTATGGCTAAATAATGATTACTTTGTTGAAGAATTAGAAACTTGTCAAATGTATTTCATAGAAACCACACCTCCTAGTAAAGTGCTTTAAAGTTTGCATTTCAAAAGTCTAGGACAAGTTTTTGATAAAAAGATATTACCCTAAGTATATTTTCTTCACTAATATCTATAGTTTGATAATATTTATAAATACCTTGGTAGGACTATCATTGTGTCACTAGGGGAGATGTTCTACCAGGTGAGTTGTGAAAATTGTGCTCAAATGATTGGAAGCAACACTTTGTAATCACACTTATGCTTCTATATATCATGGAGACCTAAGTTTCTTTTGGTGCACGAAATGAAAATGTTTAAATCTCCTTAGAATCATTGAATATGCACATCTAAAATGAATGTATTAAATGTAGGTTTTAAATACAAGGACATAACAACATATTACACAAATGTGTGTTTAGTTATCCTTAGGTAAGAAGGGTTTAGTATGTGAGAATTGATTAAATTTAACTTTTAAATTTTGAATTTGGGAAGGACAAGTCCATGATTACAAGAATGTTTCTATTGTAACAAACTTGTCGTAGAACATGGAAGGAGTCAAATCAAATTGGGTTAAAGTGTATGGAAATATGAGTGTGAATAAGTATAATAAATAAGCAAATAAGGAAAATTGGGGTTAAAGTGTATGGAAATATGAATGTGAATAAGTATAATAAATAAGCAAATAAGGCAAATATATAGAGATGTGCAAGCATATGAATGAGATAAGAGATAAGTGTATTTAAAAATGTATGTAATGATTAAATATATAACATTGACCAAAAAATCAATTTTATAAAAAGTTATCTTATATTAAAAAACACTTTAAAATAAATCCAAAACAAAATAAAAAATAACATAAATATAATTTTTTTACCATTAATAATATTACACATTTTGATCTACGCATAACTATATTACTTTCCATAGATATTAATGCACTACTACAAATCTTCAACAATAATTTGCTTCCTAACATTATGTTGGGGTAATGTCTTTAAAAATTTGACAAGGAATTTGAAAATCCGCTTGAAACCTATCTCTAGATTCTAAATCTAATATAATTGGCTTATGATATTATTTTCGCTTGACTAAAGGGTTCCACAACAAATTCAGGAGACTAACGTAAACGAGGCGGGCGAGAAATTGCGGAGTCTATACACCGACCTAATAAAATAGCTGTATAGCGTTTCAGAATGCATTGGAAACGTTTGTGTGTTCTCTTTGTCAACAAACGATATACGTCTTTAGGAACCATTTTCTCAATTCATAAAAGCTTCCAAAGTTGAATTGAATTCAATGGATAAAAGATGGAGCTTATCCAGGATGTATGTTTGACCAATTAACGGATAATAGACAAGGAAGAAAAACTTAAACTCCCCACGCAAAGAGTTGATATCATCTCAGAACATACTACCTAGCTGTTTGATAAATCTTCTTCGTAGTTATCCCATTGTTTGTATACGGTGATGTGCCTTTTAAGAATTCATAGTCAAATTTGGCTCTGGCGACTGGCGCCTTTGGTGGATCGCATTCAGACAACCCACTATACAGGCATATGGCGCTCTGTATATATAAATAACCAATACCACGTCTAGTCGAAGTACATTTGTTATTCTACACCCGCCTTGGAATAATGGAGCGCGAACTGCAAGTCTTGATAATCAGCCTCATATTAATTTGCCCTACAGCCATTGGCGTGAAAGTGGGGTACTGGCCTTCCTACAGTTACTCTTATTTCCCTCCCTCCTCTGTAGATGCCTCTCTCTATACCCATCTCCTCTACGCTTTCGCAGGTATCAGTAATCAAACGTATGAGGTCACCGTCTCTGCAGGCGACCAGGAAAGCATCGAACTCTTCACCACCACAGTACAGAACAGTAATCCCGATGTGAAAACCTTGCTTTCCATTGGCGGAGGAAATGCCAACATGGGTGACTTCTCTGCAATGGCCGCCGATTCTTCGCTACGCAAAAAGTTTATTGACTCGGCCATATCTCTGGCCAGGCAATATTCGTTCGACGGGCTTGATCTCGACTGGGAATACCCGGAAACCCTGGCGGACATGGAAAACTGGGGGCAGCTGTTCGTGGAATGGAAAGCTGCGGTGGATGAAGAGGCTCTAGCCTCCGGCAAGGATCTCCTGCTGCTCACCGCTGCCGTCTATTTCTCAAACCAGTTCTTTCAGTGGGGCATAGTGAGAGAATATCCCATCGATTCTATCACTGCCAATATGGACTGGGTGAACATTATGACCTACGATTTTACCAGCCCAAATCGGATTAACAACACAGGAGAGCACGCGGCTCTCTACGATCCCAACTCAAACTTCAGCACTAGCTATGGCGTTGAGTCGTGGTTGAATGCAGGTCTTTCTGGGCAGAAAATTGTGGTGGGAATGCCCATTTATGGATATTCGTGGACGCTGAAGAGCGCAGCGAATGTGGGAATAGGAGCCCAGGCCAGCGGTCCAGGCAGCCCCGATGTATTGAGCTTCGCCCAGATTAAGGAATTCATCAGTAACAACGCGGCCACCGAGGTTTATGACACCACCACCGTGTCAGCTTATTGTTATGCTGGGCTTGTATGGATTGGCTACGACAACGAACAGTCTGTTGCAGCCAAGGTGGAGTATGCGAAACAAAATGACTTGTTGGGGTATTTCTTCTGGAACGTCGCCCAGGATAGCAACTGGGCTCTCTCCACCGCAGGTAAGTCTTCCACCTCTTTTAAAATCTGTTGATTGATTAGCTTTCTCGTTGACCTAGCTTTGATTGTGGGTTTTGTCCATCTCTCCAGCCTCGAATGCAATGGATCAGTGATCTTTATTGTGGTGAATCTGAATAAATGAGCAGCAGTTATGAAGTTGAACAACTGGGTAGATGTGAAATTGAATAAAGAAGCAACAGTTATGGAGTTGAATAACTGGGTAGCAGTTTGGCAAACTTCTGTTTATTATACTAAGGGACATGCCCAAGAATTTATCCAGACATTTTATAAATAAAAATATTCTTTTGTCTTTCAAAAATTTGTGTAGATCGAAGTCTTATCTTAGAAATAAAAAAATGGATATTTCGCTTATTTTCTTTCCCTGTCATAATACTTCACTGCAGTTTCTTGGTAAATTTCGTTTTATTCTCAAGCTTGGAGCAGTGGTAAAAGCAACAGCTCTATCCTTTTTAGTTTTTTAAAGCTACGTGGATAGTAAATTATATCTTAAATAATATATTAAAGAGTACAAAATAATCAATAAATTAGAAGATATATTGGTTCATCTATCAATTATACAAAATAATATGTAGAAGTATGCATATTAAATTACAATCTAATTATCAGATTTTTTTGAGTTAATTGTTTTAAATAAATTAGTAAAAAATATTATACATACAAATGAAAATTTAATATTTAATATATAACTAAAATATTATATATTAAAAATTAAATATAAATAAGAGTCACTCAAGTATAATGAGTTCTAAATAGAACATTCATATTCATGGGAGATGACTTCATATGAATAGCTACTCATAAAATATAATTCAATGAGTTTGACTAGAAAAATATGCATTTGAATCCTAATAAAACATAATAATGTAAGATGTCAATTTTTTTGCCTAATTACTAATGGATGAGCTACTAAAGGGGCTCTTTAATAAATAGCTCATAAGGCACAACACTTGCTATTTTTTTAACAAAAGAGATACAAGTTAACTAGGTAGCAGTGTAAATGTTGGCTTTTAAAAGTAATGAAGTTTGTACTCTTTACAACGACTTTCATATCCAACACGACTACTCCATCCTATATTAACCCACAAGGTAATGATAAAATAATATGTCTAATAAAACCCTCTTAAAAATCCTCAAAAATACTATCAATGATGCTAGTTGTGACTAGTAACTACAACTTAACCCACCCTTTGGGCCTATTACACTAGTAGCTACATGCCAAATGTTTTTGACTCCCTACTCAGTCATCTTTGGCTTTGAATCCATCTTACTTATCAAGATTAAAATTCTATCATTGTGTATTTTCTTATGTAGCTTCATTGATGAGGAGGAGTATTGGGTTACACTCTAACATGAGTTAGAAATCCTTCACGAGTTGCACCTCAATGCCCTTAACCATCAATAGTCATACCATAATCACATTTTTCATAGCTACAATAATAAAATAAGAGCTTGTGAGTTTTAGGTTGATGATATTATGCTCAATAGAAATAAAAAATATCTACAAAATAGAGATAAGAAAGGTGATTTTGAGTCTAACTAGTTAGGCCCATATGTTGTCATTGCCAAGTATGGTTCAAGAGTATCACTTAGCTATGGTTGACTCATGTGATGAGCCCATAAACATCTTATGCCTCAAGAGATTTCATGCCTAATATGACCTATTTTTGTGTGACATATTTTGTTGTTGTTTCTATCTCACAAGGCCCACTAAGGTAAATCACCTTACAGTATGATGGGAATCCTCTCCATGTCTATTGGTTATCTCTCCATATACGTATCAAGAGTTTTAAAATCCTTGTGCATTGGAGAATCCTATTGTTTATTATTTTCTTGAGTGTCATTCCATCCATTCGACTCATTGTCATCTTGGTCTTTTATATACTGTGCATAACATCCATTTCTATATAAAAACATTTTTTCTCTTCATATGCTAGAATAATGTAGCATTCTAAATATATATTTCTCCATATCTTCTCATTCATTATCATGTCATTTAAAATATATTCATTTTATTTCGTAACTGTTTTTATCTTTCACCTTCTTATCATTGTTCTTTCAAGATCTCACTCATGCATCTTTTCTATGACTTGTCTCTTGAATGGGCATCATCATCTCACAGTTCAAATTTTTATTATTTCCTCTAAATGACTTGGGCATATATCTTTATTTTATTTATATATAATCCATTTCTTCATAACTAATTTTCTTTTCTTTGACATAAAATTACTTAAATGCCATCTCAAAGAAGAGAGATATGTAGACATCAAAACAAAGTCACTTTCACAATCATCATCCCTCATAATCCATTGGTAGACATTATTGTTTGATTACTCATTCATCACCTAGTACCCTTATAGACTAATAATTTAATTAAATATGTTCTAGTTATTTAGTTAAATCAGGCTAAGTTTATTTATTAATTTAATAATTTTTGATACATTATTTAGCTATAGCATAGAAGCACAAAGTTGTGTCACACTTTCGACCAACTTATCAACACAAGTAAATTTAAGTATTTCTAACTAAAAATCAATTCTGGTCAAACATATGATCTAGTAAGATTGATTCTATCTAGGTTATATATTTTCACAACTTTTTGAGCTAAAATTATTAGATAAATGCATATGTAGCACCATTTTGAAGCCAATTTACCAAATAAATTAAATTATTTGAAAAACTTGATGTTTCAACAACTTCTAGTCATGTAAATAACATTTTTTTAAAATATAAAAATACCTTTTTGTAGATCCATAAGTGTAGTTTTCAACAATATATATATTTATCTATTTTAACTATTATTTATATTCTATTTTAACTAAAAGTAGGTTATTGGCACAAAAATATTAGGTTAATTACCATGTCAAGAAAAATATTAAAACTTATTAAGAAAAATTGAAAAAAAATGATGCACTAGATAAATGAATCTATATCAAGATGGTATAATTTATTTTCTATTTTAGATAAATAATCAATAAAAAAGTTGAAATCAAATGGAAACAATTGTGTTTCAGTACACACTCATTTTAATATTTATTTAAAAATATATATATTTATCAAATATCAAAAAAATATTTCCATGCACTAATGTTTCAAGTTATAAATACATAATTGTTTTGAAAGATAAATAATAAAATTTAGTATATAAAGATTCAAATCTCATTTAACTTCATTTTTCAACATTTTATCACCAAAAAAATTGTAGTGTAAATCTATAGAAAACTATATTCAAATATTTTTTAATTTTTTCAAAAAATACAAACGTAAATAATACTAAAAAATACACATTTTGTTAGTTTACATGATTTCAAAATTCAAAACATATATGCCAATTTTTAGTGATTCAATTTTAAAATTTAGATTAGTGTTGGTTGTTTCCTTTATAAAGTGTGACAAAACTTTGTACTTTTACCCTATATTTATCCAATGATTTATTTAATTAATCTATTCATGTCCTAGGTGTTATATCTATTCATTTTGATGATTAAATTTTGAACACTATTATTCATTTCTAATTGTTTTATTCTCTTTGGACTAAAATTTTAGAGATATGTGGAGATCTTGATAGTCAGTCATTCCTAGATGATCCTATTTTAGTTGTTCCTCTTCATATTTTAGATAGGATACTCTTGTTGTTAAAAACACATAAAACTTCATTGTTAATTATTGTAAGGAATACATATTAATTTATATTACATAGAGGAAGCGGTTGAACAAAGGTTGAATGGACGTGGTTGAGTGAAATAGTTACAACCGATTAATTATTGAAACAAAAAAATAGGTGTTCTGTGTTCTGGGAGATAGAACAAAAGGGGGATTAGGGTTCCCCCACCAATTTCCTTCAAATTTCATTCAAAAAAACCTTAGAGATCTCAATATGGGGATGTCAATTAGGGAAAGAGATCTACAATAAGATTTCCTCGGATGTGATTAAAGATTAAAAGGGGATCCCCCACCAAGAAAGAGCTTGGAAAGACAAGAAATGTAAATAACATGCAAAACTTAAATATATGACCTAGAAAATGAACTCAAATTAGAATAGAAAAAATAGAGATAAAGAGAGGTGCACCTAGAAGAAATATGTCATCAAAATAAGCTCCAAAACCCTGGAGTTCTGTTGTTTGAAGCTCACTGGAACTCATATACGAGTTTGGGTGATTTAGTCCCATACTAGGGTTTCTGTGCAAAAATTAGTATCTCTCAGTGACTGAACTAGATCTCCTAAAATCTAGAAAAAAGGCAGTACTAGGAATCATATTCCCAAGGTGGCGATTTAGTCCAAGTATTAGGGATTGGTTGGAATTCTAGTATTCTTCGGTGATCTCTTGTAGCTTCTCTCTTGTCAAACCTATAAGTCTAAAAGCTTGTTTTTTGGCCTGTAGGTGACTTCCCATGAAGATTACAACCTTGTCACAACCTTGATAACTTTACTCAATCTAGAAACTTAGTCTTCAAAGTATCTTTAAGCTCCAAAAAATGTAGATCTACAATCACACACATAGAGAGAGAAAAAAACGTGTTGATTGTTAGGTAATAGGTGTTTGCCTTGGTTAAACCATGTTTAGGTAATTAAACCTTGTGATGAAAAAATGAAACATGAGCATGAAACATGAAACATGAACAATGGTACCTTGAATGATCTCTTGAAATGTAAATCTGCAATCTAACATGAAGTGTCCATGATGAATGGAGATGTTGATCTTGAATTAGATGTGGAACCATGCTTAACTTGGATCTTGAATTCTACATCACAACACTATCTCAACAACATGCTTGATGCATTATGTCTTTGATATGATGATATATGATCTTGAATTGCTAAAATAAATCTTCTTCAAATATAGCTTTGAAAGCTCTTGGATGTTTTGGAATTCTCTTGTGTACTCTTTTTATGGTTCTCTTAATTTCTTATGAGGTTCTACGATGAAACTATGTGAAATAACCTTGTATTTATAAGTTTGTTTATGCCAAATTTCTCAAAATTACAATACTAAAAGCTGACATCAAATCTAGGAGGATGAAATCCCGTCAGGAATTGAATTCAAAGTAGGTCCTAATTAGAGTCATACTCATACACCCAAGGTGGTGTATGAGTCCCAGTGGCTCAAAACTAGGACACAAACTCCAAGACATGCCCTATTTAATGTGAAACTTGAAATTAGGTCCTAAGACCCTGGTGGGACTCATATGCCCAAGGTGGAATATGAGTCCCAGATCACCAAATCTAGAACACATGGCCCAAAACATTGCATTATTATTACTTATTTGATAGGTGTTGGGATTATCCACAAAAATATGTTACTAAGGCTTGTAGATACAAAATAGGACCAATTAAGGCATAAATAAGTCTGATTAATTAATAAATCCCTAGATTAGTGTGAAAGTGTTAGGATACACTTTACAACATCCTAATAAGGCACAAATAGGTTCATTTAGTTTAAAAGGGTCCTAAAATTAATGTGAAGGTGTAAATAAATACACTTTACAACACTAAATTAACGGAAAATTAGCTCTTTTTAGCTTAAATGGGCCCTAAACCTAATGTGAATGTGTAAAAAATATTACAATACTAGGTCAAGGCAACATTAGGTTCATTTTAATGTTAATCATTCCAAAATTAAGTGTAAAAGAGGGATTTTTTTCCTACACTACAATTGTATACACTTGCTAGTTACACCCACCACATATAATATAATATAATATATAACTAATTATGCCAACATTCCCCCCTTATTACATTGTTCCTACAATTTTATCCTTGAAAGCTATAATTCACCTTTTAAGGGATCCCCCTAAAGGTTTACAAAATATATATACATCTTTGTGAAGATCTTCGTTGAAGAAACAAATTCTTAATTAGGTGGAACTACTCCAAGTTGCCTCATAACCCTTGGAAAGGTGTAGCGCCTAGTTGAATTCTCAAATTCATCCACCAATGAACTCCTAAATCATAGACTGTACTTATTGGACAAACACCCTCCAAGTTGTCTCCTCGACCCTCGTAAAGGTATAACCCTTGGTCCAAACCATAATTACTGGACAACCATCTACCAAGTTGTCTCCTTGACCCTCATAAAGGTGTAATACTTGGTCACAGTCTCGTGAAATCTCTAGGAAATAATCCATATTGAGATCTTCACTAGACCCCTTACCTGTCACCAAAAATAAAACTTCAAAATATATGTATTCTTATTTGTCAGCATTAACAAGAAAAGAAAGAAATCAAAACTAAAAATTCTTCTCATGCAAAGCATCATCTCAAAGTGAGAAGCTAGCTTGAGATGATGGAAATGCCTCCATCCTCTAATGCCAGCAACCTCTAGTATTTTGGGATTAATGTGTCTCAACATTAGAGTCCTAATATTGATTTAAATAATGTATTATTTCTTTTATATGTATTTTTTAATTGCCTATGGTGTCATGTCATAAATTGGGACCCACCCATTGGATGACATCCTTGTTGTAGGTGATTGGATGAAACATAATCATCCCAAGTGGAAATAGGCATCCCACTTTGGAATTGAAAGGCAGAATTTTGTTTGACTTCTATGCTAGGGAGATAGAATAACAAAATCCCAACACTCTCATTCAAGGACAAACCCTAGAGATCTCAACCTCAAGTATCCAAAGGAGAAAGATATCTGATAATAGGGTTGTCCTAGGGTCTGATCATAAACTAATGGGGGGTTCACCACCAAGATAGGGCTTGGAAATACTAATGAAATGCAAGATGTAATGCTGAACCCTAGGGTATGTGCAGGATCATCATGGAAAAAATAGGCCCTTAAGTGGCAATAAAATTCAAAAATCAGAGTTAGGCAACTTGATGTAAAAATTTGAATAAGTTATCTATATTATTTCCAAAATATGTAAGAATAGAATCTGTAGCTGAAATTGAATGTAGTTTCTAAACTACTAGGTTTATTTATTTTTAAATAAAATCTATTTGGTGAAAATTTGAAATTTCAATGCAATAGTACTTAAATTTTAGGGAAAACATAAGTAGGTGTCTGTCTGACCACCCTAACCACAATAAAATGATAATATTTTTTTATAAGGTTTTACATATAAGTAGGGGACTCATGTCCTGATGTGATGCATATTTTTTTGTAATTTGTTTTCAACTAAATAATTATTTATGAATTTTTTATTACAACTTTTAAAAAATATAAAAACCTCGTATGTTTGACCACCTTAACTTGGTAAAAAATTCATGAAATTCAATTTTTTTTCTAATCCTATAGTATGTGAAGTATATAATGTGACACATGTTTTGGATTCAAAAGATGTGATACCATTTGAAAGCTATAAAAAAAATTCAATCAGCCTATCAATCAAGACTTTAGTCGTAATTCAAATAGAAAATGAATAATAATAATTTATTAAATTCAAGGTAAAACATAATTTATATTGGTGGAAAGCTAAGAATCCCCTTTAAAAACCCTTTTCGTTCATCAATTTTGGGTAAAAAAAAGTCATCAGTCACATGGGCCATCATATCACTTAGATATCACCACTTTTTGGCCCATGATGATCCTACACATACCCCCTAATATGATGCAATCTTTAACTAAATGGCTTAAAAATGCATGTAAAATATAATAAAAAGTTGAGAGATGGAATGCGTGCACTTAGAAATATGAAGAAGACTGGATGGAGGCCTAAAATGATGGAAACACTAATTTAAATCCTACTAGAACTCATATGCCAGTATGGGCGATTTAGTCCCAAAGTTTGGTTTTTGTGCTAAAACTGAAATCTAGAAAAAGGGTATTTGAAATTGCAAAAACTTAGAAAATGACCTAAACTGGGACTCATATGCCACAAATGGAATATCAATCCAGTTAGGGTTTTTTGAAGCTTCAAAGTTTGAATCTAGACTTCAATGTCTGCTTTGTACTTCGTGAGTGATTTTTGAATCTGAAACTCTGATTTACAGGCTGTAGAAGTCTTCCAAGTATCTCCAATGCAAGGTGACAATTTTGACAACTTTGAACACTTTAAAAACTTTCTCCAAACTTTCTCTTCAATGTGTCTTCAGCATAAACCTACAAATCACACACTAGAGAGTGGGAATTTTTTTGTTTTGTTAGTGGATAGGGGTTTGCCTTGGTCAAACCCCGTTTTGGTAATCAAACCTCAAAATGAAAAGAAATAGGAATGTAGAGTGATGAATGAACAAAATATTATGTTCCAACTCACCAAACCCTAGCAATAAGAGGCTGAAAATATGTATGAGATGGCTCCAATGGATGTAGATCTTGAATCTTTCTTGAATGTGATGGATCTCAAATTTAATGCTAGCTTGAATCATGAAACCCTACATCACAATTTTTAGCTCAAAAATAAACATGATGCATGAAGACTTTGATATGATGCTTGATACTTGAATAATGCTCTAAAACACTTGATAATCTGCCCTTGAATATTCTTGTAGATACTTGAATTCTCTTGTGAACTCAAACTTGCTATAAGGATGAATACATGAATGCTTGGCGTAACTTGATTGCTTGTTAGGTGAAAATGAGAGAAAGAACCTTGTATTTATACTTAATTATGCTAAAATTCTTGAAATTACAACACTACAAGCTGACATCAGATCTAGGAGGATAAAATCCCGCCAAGAATTTGAATTAATTTTGATTTTTGGCCACACGAGATGCATCTCCTGAAAGAAGTGAGAGGGAAGAGGTCGAATGAAGGAAATATCTGAAGGTGAAGTAGGTGTAGCCCAAGATGTCTCCACAAAATCAGGTGTGACCTCAACAAATGAAGAAGTCAAAGTAGGTGAAGACTGAATAGAAACCTCTAAAGATGAATGATCATCTGGATCCTGCTACACTGAAATAAAAGAAATCACATCAATATTCATAGAAGTATCAACAAATAAAATAGTAGGTGGAGGAGATGGAATGGATGGCTCAAGAGCAGGATATGAAGTGAGAAATCCAATGTTCAAGAAGCCAAATTTCTCCTCTGAATGATGATTCACACTAGAAGTGTGATGAACAGCTGTAGGAACAAAAGCACTATCAGTAGCAAAATTTGTAAAGAAATACAACCGAGATGAGTGATCCACCACCCCAGTAGCAATAGTTGCTCTACTCACCAAGTCTCTGATGATAACTAAATTAGGTGTGAACTCCACAGACCTCCCATTGCCTCCATGTGTGATTTGATATATAGAAAGAAGGTTTTTCGTCAAATGAGGAACACACAAGACATCTGGAAAAGTATTGTCCCCAAAAATAATAGACCCCTTCCCTGTAACACTCATGTATGTATTATTTCCCATAAAAATAGGAGACATAGTGTGAGACTCAAAGGAAGTGAACATAGATTGTGTAGAAGCCATATGATGAGATGCTCCTGAATCTAGAAGCCATCTCCCTGATCCAATACTCAAAGAAGCACAAAGAGCATGCCCCTTCATAGCTGATGAAGTATGTAAACCAGTTGTTCCCCTGTCATGTTGTACTGAAGAAGAAGAAGAAGAAGGAGGAGGAGGGGAAGGAGATGATGCAAACACTCTAGAAGGAAAATCAATCTGATGTTTCTGAAGAAGATTATTCAGCTCATCAATGTCCTTCTTGTAGCAATTATGCTCTACATGTCCTTCTCTCTTGCAATATGCATATGGGACCTTCTCCGTCCTAAATGATTTCCCCTTAGAAGAGGATGATGAATTTCAGGACTCCTTCTACTGCTCATGAGATTTGGAATCCTTTTGTTTCTGTTTCTTACCTTTTCCTATAGAAGCCTTCGGATATCTTGGCTCTTATGATGCAATGAGTGCCTGTGATGAAGACAACTTGAAATTTACCATATTGGCCAACTTGGCCTTCTCTTGAGTGAGAGAAGATGCAAAATCATCAAAAGAAGGCATAGTAAATCTAGTACCAAGTGCATCCCTAGTAGCATAAAAGGTAGAAACAAAAAATGAATAATCTGGGCCAAGCTAAGAAAGAATGGACAATATCAACTGAGAGTCTTCCTTCTGAACACCACACTGTGACAATTGTAATCTAAGAGACTTGAGTTTGGTGAAAATTTTTTGGATGCTGTCAAAATCCCTAGGATTTAAGCCAATAAGATCATTCTCTAACTGAAACCCTCTCCTAGTATCCTGCTTCCCAAACAAAGATTGCAAAGTAGTCCAAAACTCATGGGGCGTAGTGCAAGACTCAATATGAAAAATAAGGTCAGAAGAAAGAGAAAGACATAAAGTACCCTAAGCTTCATCACATCTATTAAACCACTTTCTCTTTTCAGTAGCACCTGTCGGTTCAATTTATGTACCCATGGTTACCCTATACAACCCTTTGTGTTTCAAGAGAATCTCCATTTATTTTTTCTAGCCAAAATAGTTGAATGGAGTAAGGGGTGCAATTTTATGTCTATCCATGACAGAAAATAGCAATATATACTCTCAAATAAAAAATAATGCTTGCTGATCTCAAAAAAATAGCCTGATTGCACGCTTCCCAAAAAAATAATTGAAAAAATAAAGGCTGATATCAAACAGTAATATCAGATACCTGGTAAAAAAATCTAAAAAAAAAGGTATAAGATTTGTGTAGAGAACTGAATCAGCTTTCCAACGCCTATTTGTTTTTTCAAAAAGGAGTTCGGACGCAAATGCTACGCCTCCTGGACTAAAAATAGAAACTTCTGGCTTTGACAGGTGAAAAGGGCACCAAAACAAAAAAAATAAAAATTCTAAACTCCCCATTGCGAAGAATGTCGAATCAAATTTTTGATGATATTTGTTTTTCGAAAAAAGGACATTGTATGCCCAAGTTATAGCAGATTTCGTGAAACTGCTTCGATTCGCCTAATAAAGCCTTCTGCAGCCCTCAGGGGCTAAAAAAATAGTCCCCTGGTTGTATATCGACCTGGCGGCTGGGGGCTGGAGCCGAAGCTTCTGGTCACCCATGTGACCACCTGTGGGGGCTGGGAGTCCGGCAGGGCTGGGCGGAGCTCCCGGTCGCCAATGCAACCGATGCTAGGCCCTCAAGGGCTGGAGCGAGCCGATCGGTGGCTGGGGAGGAGGTCGACGATGTTGCCCGGATCGCCTCTTCACCGGCTGTGGATGGGTGGCACGGTGGTAACGGGTTGGTTCTATACTGGCAGTGCTAAAACCTGTGGTTTTTTTTTATTTTTTATATTTTTTTTTTGATTTTTTCTCGATTTGTGAGCCTTGGACTACGTGTTGGGGGCCATACAACCTCTCTGGCAAAATAATTTTGCCTTTTTTTTCAAAAAGTCCAAAATCAATGAAACGAAGGGCATTTCTAGGGTTTTTGGGCACTCTGAATGTAATGGTGACATCTGTTTGTAGCAAAAATGTACAAAAAAATTGCCAATCCCTAGAAGCTCAATAAATCAACTTGGCTTGAAACCTTTGCACAAAAAAAACCGCTGTGAGAGAATATCTTCAAATCTCGAATAGGAAGCCATAGGTTTGGAGCTCTGATACCATGTTAGAATCCAAGATCAGACATGCAAGCTAGAATACCTTCCACAAAAGAGATAATCAAAAAAAAGAAAAGCTTTGCATGAAATGTGCAAATTGATATTATTTAGGAATTCAAATATTACAATAAGAGAATTGCTTTATAAAAGCAATGTATGCAACCCTAATGTTGACCTAAAATAGCTCAACTAAATAAATCTTACTTATTAATTAAGTAAACTAATTATTACCTAAGAAAAACCTAAGTAAAGTTATGCAAGTGCAATTAAATATTAATTACACTAACAATTCCATAGGTGGCTTATGAGTCCCGTTAGGCATAAATTATGGCACCAAATTCAAAAATGCTTTTAGAAATGTGTAAAATCAGGATCAAGACCCAATACCCTAGGCGAGACTCATACACCCAAGGTGGCGTATTGTTGAGAAATGGTGCCTTGAACATACTGGTGTTCAGGCCTCTTCATTATCAAACAAATCGTTGAATATTACCAGGACAAAGTCACTAGTTTGATTGAAATCCCTTTGGCAAGAAATGGTTTCTTAGTTAAGTCACTAGTTTTCAAGTTTTCCTAACTTAAGTCACGGTGTTTTGAAGTTTCATAACCTCTTGACTTAACAACTATGAAGCGATGGAGGTTCTCTTTGTTGTCGGAATGTCACAGGTTTTGGGAACTTCACAACCTCTGACATGAGGTTCCAAAGTTCAAGATTTGAGCGACTTAACAACTTGCACTAACAATTTCCTTTTCGATTGTGTTCTATCAGTGGGAGTTATTCATGTCGGAAGGAGTCTCCAAGAAGTCTCCACCATACCCAAATTTCTTTCCTTAGTCACTTGTTAGTAGGACTTTGTGTTATTGGTGAAACTATGTCTTGATTCCCCTTGATTATCTGATGAAGCAGTGACTCGTATGGTGGTAAAGACTTGTCAGTGGGAGATGACATCATTGCGAGGAGTTTATGAGCTATCACATTGATAGTTCGATACATACCATTGGATCCTCATTGGTGGGGAGTTGTGTCTTGGGTAGGACACCAAAGATTGTCCCACCGATGGAGTGATGGAGTGATTCATTGGTAGGAGATGCTAGTATTGGTGGAACCTTTTTGAGTGTCCCTTCGATAGGACGATGGTGTAGGCGGTGTATAGTACAACGATAGGACTTCCCTGTATCCGTGAGAGACAAATTGGTGTCCCCCCAAAATGATGATGGTTGACTCGATGACTTGTGTAGAATGTCTTGGTGGGACTCGATGGATGCCAAGGTAGAAAATGATGATTGGTTGGAACCTATTGAAAGTTGGATCGACAAATGGGAATCGATTAGTTTCTTGGTTGGCCTAGAATGAGAATGAATGATATAGATCATTGAACATTCTGCAATAGGGGTAGTGGGAAATAGAATAGGGGTTATGCTATCAGGTTCTCTCCAGAATGGAACAAGATATAAATTTTGTGTAAAGGCTTAGATCCTATAATTGTATTTGTAACTATAATTTTGTTGCTAAATAATACAATGGTGATCTGGGCTTTTGGAGTGTGGGCTTTTTTACCTGAAAGGGTTTTCCCCACGTAAAATATTTGTATTCCTATTGTCTATTTTGTCTTTAATGTTTGTTGATTCTCGTTGTTGAATCTATTTAATAGTATTATTTGGAACTGGTTTAATTAGTATTTAATAGTGTTTTTGATGCCTCTTTGTGGAATAGTAGTATGTGTCTTTGAGGCGATCTAAGAAAATAAAAGCTACCGAAGGAACTACTGATCTTAGATGTTCTTTATGAGATGATGAAAATTTCTGAACAAGTAGTATCAAAGCCTTCTTCTAGGATTTTCCTTTTGCTTGCATGTGCAAGTTTGTGAGTTGCATGTAATTGCTGGTGTGTTGCATGTACTTGCATGGAATCACATGTGGCTTTCACGTTCTTGCATGTATGAATTCTTGGTGTTTCTAGTTCTAGGTATTCCTTTTGTGAAGATTTCTCACTGTGGTAGGCTTGAGGAAATCTGAAGGATTCGATTAATGAATTGATCCTTTGGTGAATTTAACATCTTTCTCCTTTGTTTGAGATTCAATAGACAACACACAGTATGGAAGATGGAAAAACTTGAGTTGATCATATTGAAATTATGTGACCTGAAGCTCATGAGTTGGTAGTGGTATAATCTTGATGCATGGGGTAAATATATTATTTACTCTATGTTCGTGTTGCAAAAAAGCTTTCATATTGGGTGTTTGTATGAGGGGCTCCCTATTGATATGGAGAAGTTTGGGTTATTTATCAGCTATGAAGAAATGTGCTTATGCTAGGTGTTTTGTCCTGGTATTGGAAGACATGGTTTTAATGGTACATTAATTGCATAAAGGCTATGGTGTTGATCATTGGATGGTTTGGAAGCTTCTGAAATAGCCTATCTCTCATCAGATGCATGTGCATGTTTGTGGTTTTGGAGTTGGCTTGATATGGGCTTGGAGTTCCTGAACTATTGTTTATTTTCTAGGATATTTTGTACTTGCATCTCTCAGATTCATGTTCTTTGGATTTGAGGGGTTTTTTAGATTTCTGTTTAAAGAAAATATGGTTATGCTCATTCACGTTAACCCATTTTTTTTGGTTTAACCATTAAGGTGTTTCTTGATTCATATTATTGGTCTTCCAAATGTGAAGTGGGTTTGGATGTGCATGGGTGTTTTTAAACATAGTGGTTTTGCAGGTTTTACATGGTCAAGAAAAAATTATGAAGTTGTGGAGTTTTTAAACTATATTCTAGACCCTAACTTTTGGGGTGTTGCTAGATGAGATAGTTGCAATTCTACATGCATGCTTTGTGCATGGTATGAGGATTTTTTATGTCTTATCTATATGGGAGTGTTGGTATGTGATTTGTCACTTAACATTCTTGTGGTAGTGCTTGGTGGATTCCTATACTATGGTGCTCATTGTTGATTTGATTGGAAAATTGGATCTGAGAATTATCTAGTGCTTGAGTCATGTTTTATGCATGGTTATTCTCTTTGAGATCTCAATTTTTTTGTTTCCAATGCGATGATGGGTTTGAAATTTCATTGTGATTGATCTTTTAGTTATGCAGTTGGTGGAATAGATACCCATTGGTTGTAGTGAGATAACTTGGAAGTGGACTGTCTATATCCACAAGGTTGACTCAGTGATAGTGCAGACTTGTTAGCTAGCCTTGATTGGTCACTTGTGCATTGGTGTGGTTTCTTTGTGATGAGAGGATGGATGGTGTTGAGTACTTGAATAGTAGTTTATGGGGACCTATAGCATGTTTTATCATGAACTTATGAGTAGCTTGCATACACTTGTTTGTGTAAGGTTTTGACAGTGATGGTTATTTTTTGCTTTGTTTTGGAGACCTTGGTGCTGCTTGGTGTTGTTGTCAGATGGATATGTTAATGATTGGACCTAGAGGTTTTTTCATTATAGTATATGTTTGGTCATTTTCTTGGAAAGCTCGATATCAAGGTTCAATGGGAGCATTAGCAATGATTATGGATTCATTACTTGGTGATGGATGGTCTTGTCTAGTATTGTAGATGTTAATTGGAGGAGCTCTTAGATCCTATTTATGCAAAAGGATTCTTTCACATTTGCATGGAAATTATTTGAAGATGTGCAACATCTCAAAACCATGGAGGATTCGTGGAGTCTTTGGTTGAGGTGTTGGTGGTGATTGACAAGTGATGTTGGTTTAGAGTTTGTTTTTCTTTATGCCATGTTACACTCTTGACTACACATTAGAGTTTTGGAATGAAGCATTACTATTGAGACCATGGTATGTTCACTTGGAGTATGGTATCTCCTAAGGGAGATGGTTAGATCATCATGTCATGATAAGTTCCCGATTTAGATGATCGAAGCTTTGACAATGGTCTGGTGATTCTCTATGTTTTGGGTGCATTGGTCATATGCTTGAGAACTTCATGATAATGTAGTGATGCATTTGGAGTTTAGCATGAGATGATCATTTGTAGGTTCTCTATTAGAAACCAAGATCACCTGCATGCAATCACTTGTCACATGCAAAAGACATGCAAAACCAAAGAAGATGTTTTGTAAACCTCAAAGTAAAAATGCATTATGGAGAATTAATTATTACACAGAGATCAATCCTTATGAAGGAGATCAAGAAAGACTAAAAGGGAAACCCTAGTGTGCACACTTAATAATTAATAAAATATAATTGTGCCTAAGTTTATCTTAAGTACCTAAAGGAATAAGTGACTTAATTAATTAACCAGTATGATATAATTAATTAAGTGTAATAAATTATTACTCTAACAGCCCCCCTTAAGATGAACTTAGTAAGAAGCTAAAACACTAGAAAAAGATGCATGAAAGAAAATATGGGTCTCGACAACTAGGCCTGATCAGAAACCCATTTACAAATGCAAGAATGAGGTAGAGAAGGAAAAACCAGTGGGACAAAACCCCCCTACAATGAGATGACATGCTACAAAGAAGCACTAGAAGAACTCTGTAGAGTAACATTGGAACCAAAATTTGGCAAGCAAGGAAAGATACATTTGTCTACTAATGAAACCGAATGAGAGTCACTAATTGACTCAAGGAATCATGAAAAAATAAATAGATGACCTGATGCCTTAGAACACCTGAAAACTCCAAACAAGAACAACCCTGAAATCTATGAAGAAACAGTCGATTATTTATATGATGTGATACTCAAATGAAGTGCAAAGATGCAAGTTGCACTCTCCCAACTGCCAAAAAATCCAAGTAATATCTAAAAAACCCATCAGGAAAAATCTGGAATAATGATAAACCTAGGATAGATACATAAAAAGTGCATGGATAGCAACATAGAGCTCCTCAATACCTTTCCAATGCCGCAAAGATAACAAAAATCAGAGATTGTGGCAAAACGTTATGAGCTCAGAAGCATAAAATAAACATCTAACTTCAAATAGAAATAAATATAGATAAACATAAAAATACTGTAAAAAAAATTGCACCACAGGAAAGTGCTCGGAACCAGATTTTCGGTGATAGATCATTTTCTCGATTCCGATACCGTATGCCCAAGTTATGTCAGAAAGAAAAAAATAGGTCTTTTACAACAAACTGGGGTTAGGAGGGGGAAAAATAGGTTGTATGGATGCTGACATCAACACTTCATGGGAATACATTTGACAGTTATCTGTCCATCACCACAAAAAGCCCCCTGCATAAAAAATTCGACGGAGCCCCTTGTCGGTGATATGACTAGGGGCAAGTGTTGAGTAACCAGTCTAGGGTTGGGCGCATAGCGCTCGGTCCCCCATAGGATAGGCGGTAGGTGCAGAGGGGGCCCAACAAGGGCTGAATAGAATGGGCGGTGGGATGGCAAAGGAGGCTGGTGGCGGTGATGGGCCGACGACCGTCAGGTGGTGGATCTCTTCTACACTGGAAGCGATGCACGAAAACCAAAAAACTCCATTTTTCAATTTTCTTTTTAATTTTTTGTGCGTCGTAATGTGTGCTAGGGAGGCCGTATGACCTCCCTGGTAAATTGTTTTTGCCTCCCAGACCAACTTCTTATAAATCGACCAAATGACAGGCGTTCTTAGGGTTTTTGGCCACTACGAACGCGATGATGACCTCTGTTTGTGCTCAAAATGCTCTAAAAATTTGGCTACTCCTAGAGCTTGCAAAAAAGATGCCTGTGGAAACCCTTGCACTTGAAACTCACTAAAAGGCCATATCTTTAGATCACGAATAGGCAACTATAGGTCTAGAGCTCTAATACCATGTTGGAAACCAAGATCACGTGCATGCAATCACCTGTCACATGCAAAAGACATGCATAACCAAAGAATATTTTTTGTAAACCTCAAAGTAAAAATGCATTATTGAGAATAAATTATTACAAAGAGATCAATCCTTATGAAGGAGATCAAGAAACCCTAAAAGTGAAACCCTAGTGTGCACACTTAATAATTAATCAATTATTAATGTGCCTAAGTTTAGCTTAGGTACCTAAAGGAATAAGTGACTTAATTAATTAACCAGTATGATATAATTAATTAAGTGTAATAAATTATTACTCTAACACTCTCATGGATACATGGAGAATAAGGTGAGGCTATAATTATCTTGAGACGAGAGGTGTTGTTGATGGTTACTCTTGATGGAGATTTGAACAGAAATTCTAAGGAGCCTATACCTTGGTTGGGAATGAGTTCAATAGAGACCAATGAGGAGATTTCTCGTTGATGAGTCATGAGGGTAAGTGCACCTAGATGGTTCCCAAAAAGGGGACTTAAGTGGACAACGTTTTTTTGAAATCAAGAAATATTGACCTTGGAAGTTAAATTGAGGATAGTTAGACTCAAAATTTTGAGATGGAACGAAAACAAGGATTGAAGTGCTCCGAGTCTAATTCCTAAAGTACTATTTTATTTTTAAAACGGTTAAGATTAAGGGGTTCAAAAGAGGGACGTACACAAATTGGTGTTGTTTTCATCAGAAAAACATAACATAGCAACTCTTGTATGACCCTCGTATGGTGAAATTTTTTTTAGTATTTTTAAAATCAAAACCTTCAGAAGTTAGCTAATAGTATGTAGTTGATGGATTATTTTTTTGATAATTTTTTTTATGAGTATTTGATTTTTTACTAATTTTTGAAGTAGACACTTACTGAAAAATAGAATTTTGGCTATGCTACCCCTACATTTATAAAATAATTGCTTTTTAAAAAAAAAATTGTAGAATGGAGTCTAGTTTCTAAAAATGTAATTTATTTGAAATTTTGATGAGCAGTTAATTTATAACGAATAAAACACCAAACACTGCTTTTTGCCAAAAAAGAGACATACAAACAAAATAAATTTTGGATGAAAGGCTTAACATTGTTAGAAAGTGAAAAAAATTATACCGTTGGATAGCTAAGAGAGAACATAACATTACCCAGATGTTTGATTTGTTTGATATTGAATCAAGTGCAATCCTGATGGTGAGGAATTGTCAAAAAGGCATCTTTGGTTGTTGGGATTGCCCTCCAAGCCTTTGGGTTGGTATTCCCGGGAAAGTTCCAATCCTAAGACTTGGGGATTCCCAAAGAAAGATATAATGCAAGCTTTTTATAATGAGCTCACATTATATCTCAGTTTTGACATGGTTTTTTTCTTCTGCGGGAAACATTTCAACCAAGACATAACACGAGCGCGTTATAATGTGCTCTGTTATTTCCTCCTTTATGCTAAATTCTAGTATATTGAATGCATTATGATATATTTATATGTTTGTATGTACATGTATGCTTGTATGTCATGTTTTTATGCATGTATGCATGCTTGTATGTATGTACATATGACTGCATGTATCAATGCATGTATATTGAATGTATGCCTATATGTATATAAGATTGTATCTACACATGTATGTATATATGCTTGTATGGATGTAGGATTGTATGTAAATACGTATTATTATTGTATGTATGTAAGTATGTATTTATGTATGTCTCTAGAGGGAGGGGGAATTTGAAGAGAGAGAGAGTTTGGAGAGAGGGAGAGGGGGTGGAAGTGAGAGTTTAAGAGAGAGGGAGTGGGAGAGGGACTTAGCTAGGTATGGTGTGAGGTATAGAGGGAGGAAGAGAGAGAGAGAGAGGGGGTGGGAGAGAGAATTGAGAGATAGGGGAGAGAGAGACCGAGACAAAGAGAGAGTTATGTAGGTAGGGTACCAAAGGGAGATACTTGAGAGATAGGTAGTGAGAGGGAGTGGGAGAGAGAGGGAGTGTAAGTGAGAGACGTGAGAGAGGGAGAGGGTGTGGGAGGGAGTAACATGATAGAGGTGGAGAAAGAGGGACTTATCTAGGTTGGGTGGGAGGGATGGATAGAGAAAGGGGAGAGAGATAGAGAGGAAGTTACCTAGGTAGGTTTCCAGAGGGAGAGACCTAAGAGAGAGAGGGGGTGGGAGGGAGAGACATGAGAAAGAGGGAGAGAGAGGGAGTGGGAGAGAGTGGGATGGACATAGAGAGATATGGATAGAGGGAGCGAGAGAGGGTGGTAGGGATTGATTGAATAAGAGGTATCTTGAAAGAGAGAGAGGGTAGGAGAGAGGGAGGGAGGGAGAGGTGATATGCATAGATAGAGAGAAAGTGATAGGGGTTGAGGGTATAGGGTTGAGGGATTAGGGTGGAGGACCTATAGGTTTGATGGTTTCTAGGGTATTAAGGTTTAAGGGTTGAGGTTTGAGCGAATAGGGTCTATGGTAGAGGGTATTGGGTTAAGGGTATAGGGTAAAAGGTTGAATGGTTTAGGGTTTCAGGGTTTAGGGTTGAGGGTAGAGGGTTTAGGATATAGTTTCAGGGTCCAATGGAAAGGGTAGAGGGTATAGGGGTAGAGGGTTTAGAGTTTAAGGATTGAGGGTGGATGGATTAAGGGTTGAGGGTTGAGAATATAGGGTTGAGGGTCTAATGTAGAGGGTAGAGGGTAGAGGGTTTAAGGGTTTAGGGTTTAAGGGTTGAGGGTTGAGGGTTGAGGGTTGAGGGTTGAGGGTTGAGGATTGAGGGATTATGGTTGAGGGTCCAATGTATAGGGTAGAGGTTATAAGGGTTGAGGGATTATGGTCTAAGGGTTGAGGGTAGAGGGTTTAAAGGTTGAGGGATTAAGGGTTGAAGGTTTAGGGATTAGGGTAGAGAGTGTTCTTGGATTTAAGGGTGTAAGGGTTGAGGGATTAGGGTAGAGGGTATTGGGTTGAGGGTTGAGGGTAGAGGGAAGAGGGTTTAAGAGTTTAGGTTTTAAGGGTTTAAGGGTTGAGGGTTGAGGGTTTAGGGTTGAGTGTTTAAGGGTTTAGGGTTTAGGGTTGACGGATTACAGTATAGAGGGAGGGATGGATAGATAGAGAGAGGGAGAGAATATGAGGGAGGGACATAGATATATGTGGGTTGAGGATCCAATGTATAGGGTAGAGGGTTGAGAATAGAGGGTATAGGGTTGATGACCTGTAGGGTTGAGGGATTAGGGTATTGGGTTGAGGGTATAGGGTTGATGGATTAGGGTTGTGGGTTCATATGGTTGAAGGATTGGGGTTAAGAGTACAGTGTATAGGGTAGAGGGTATCGAGGTTGAGGGTTTAGGGTTTGAGGGTTGAGGATTGAGGGATTAAGGGTTAAGGGTTGAGAATTGAGGGTTGGGTGTTTAATGCATAGGGTAGAGGGTAGAGGGTTTAAGGGTTGATGGTTGAGGGTGGACGATTGAGGGTATAGGGTTTGGGGAATTAGGTATGAGGGTCTAATGTATATGGTAGAGGGTATAGGGGTTAAGGGATTAGGGTAGATAGTTTACTAAGTGGGTTTAAGGGTTGAGGTATTAGGGTTGAAGGTAGAGGGTAGAAGATTGAGGGTAGAGTGTTTAAGAGTTTATGGTTTAAGGGATGAGGGTTTAGGGTCTAGGTTATAGGGTTGAGTGTTTAAGGGTTTGTAGGGAAGATGGTAGATGGTTGAGGGTTTAAGGGTTGAGGGTAGAGGATTGGGGATATAGTGTTGGTGGATTAGGGTTGAGTGTCCAATGTATAGGGTAGAGGGTATAGGGCTTGAGGGATTAGTGTTTAAGGGTTGAGGGATTAGGGTAGAGAGTTTACTAAGTGGGTTTAAGGGTTTAAGGGTTGGGGGATTAGGGTATAGGGTAGAGGGTAGAGGGTTTAAGGGTTGAGGGTCTAGGGTTGAGGGATTAAGAGGTTATAGGGTATAGGGTTTGAGGGTTGAGGTTATAAGATTGAGGGTAGAGGATTGAGGGTATAGGGTTAGGGGATTAGGGTTTAGGGTCCAATGTATACGATAGAGGGTATAGGGGTTGAGAGAATAGGGTTTAAGGGTTGAGGGATTAAGAGGGTATAGGGGTTGAGGTATTAGGGTTTAAGGGTTGAGGTCGAGGGTCGATGGATTAAGAGGGTATAGGGGTTGAGGGATTAGGGTTTAAGGGTTGAGGGTTGAGGGATTAAGAAGGTATAGGGGTTGAGGGATTAGGGTTTAAGGGTTGAGGGTTGAGGGTTGAGGGATTAAGAGTTTATAGGGGTTGAGGGATTAGGGTTTAAGGGTTAAGGGTTGAGGGATTAAGAAGTTATAGGTGTTGAGGGACTAGGGTTTAAGGGTTGATGGTTGATGGTTGAGGGTTGAGGGTTGAGGGTTGAGGGTTGAGGGTTGAGGGTTGAGGGTTGATGGATTAAGAGGGTATAGGGGTTGAGGGACTAAGAGGGTATAGGGGTTAAGGAATTAGGGTTTAAGGGTTGAGGGTTGAGGGATTAAGAGGTTATAGGGGCTGAGGGATTAGGTTTTAAGAGTTGAGGGTTTAGGCTTGAGGTATTAAGAGGTTATAGGGGTTGAGGGATTAGGGTTTAAGGGTTGATGGTTGAGGGTTGAGGGATTAAGAGGTTATAGGGGTTGAGGGATTAGGGTTTAAAGGTTGAGGGCTGAGGGTTGAGGGATTAAGAGGGTATAGGGGCTAATGGATTAGGGTTTAATCACTCCTTCCTAGCCCCTCTCCTTATCTTAGGTCTCTCTCTCATTGTACAATCACTCCCACTCTCTCTTTCTCCCACTCTCCCTCTCCATCCCTCTCTCCCTCTTTCTCCCTCTCCCTCTCCCTCTCCCTCTCTCCCTCTCACCCACTCTCTCTCACTCTTATCTCTTTGTCCTCTATCCTTAAACCTTAACCCTTTAAACCTTAACTCTTAACCCTTTACCCTCTATCTCTCTCCCTATCCCTCTCTCTCCCCTCTATCCTTAACCCTTAACCCTTAAAAATTTAACCCTTAACTCTTAACCCTCTGCCCTTTATCTCTCTCCCAATCCCTCTCTCTCTCTCTCCCCTCTATCCTTAACCCTTAACCATTTAAATCCTCTACCCTCTATCTCTCTCCCAATCCCTCTCTCTTTTCCCTCTATTCTTAACCCTTAACCCTTAAACCCTTAACCCTTAATCCCTTAACACTTAACCCTCTATCCTCTATCTCTCTCTCCTTGTCTCCCACTCTCTCCCCTCTATCCTTAACCCTTAAACCTTTAAAGCCTTAAATGTTAAACCCTTAACCCTTAACCCTTTAAACCCTTAACTCTAAACCCTCTACCCTCTATCTCTCTCCCACTCCCTCTCTCCCCTCTATCCTTAACCCTTAACCCTTTAAACCCTTAACTCTTAAAATATTAACTGTTAACCCTTTAAACCCTTAACTCTTAAATCCTTAACTCTTAACCCTCTACCCTCTATCTCTCTCCCACTTCCTCTCTCTCCTCTCTATCCTTAACCCTTAACCATTTAAACCCTTAACTCTTAAACCCTTAACCCTTTGAACCCTTAACCCTTAAACCATTAACTCTTAACCCTCTACCCTCTATCTCTCTCTCCCTCTCTCCCTCTCTCCCACTCTCTCTCACTCCTGTATTTCTCCCCCCTATCCTCAACCCTTAACCCTTTAAACCCTTAACCCTTAACCCTTAACCCTTAACCCTTTAAAATCTTAACCCTTAAACCCTTAACGCTTAACCCTTTAAACTCTTAATCCTTAACTCTTAACCCTCTACCCTCTATCTCTCTCCAACTCCCTCTCTCTCTCCCCTCTATCCTTAACCCTTAACCATTTAAACCCTCTACCCTCTATCTCTCTCCCACTCCCTCCTCTCTCCCTCTATCCTTAATCCTTAACCTTTAAACCCTTAACCCTTAAACCTTCCTTAAACCCTGAACCCTTAACCCTTTTTTAACTCTTAACCCCTCATCGTTATTCCTCTCCCTCTCCTCTCCTCTTCCTATCTCCCTCTCCCACTCTTTCCTCCTCTCTTTCCTCTCCCCTCCCCTCTCACTCTCTTCTCTCTTTCTCCCACTCTCCCCTCTCTCCCTCTCTCTCCACTATCTCTTTCTCCCACTCTTTCCTATCCCTCTCTCTCCCTCTCTCTCCCTCTTTCTCTCCCTCTCTCTCCCTCTAACTCTTAGCCCTCCACCCTCTATCTGTCTCCCACTCTCCCTCTCTCCCACTCTCCCAATTTCTCCAACTCTCTCTTTCTCCTACTATCCCTTTCTCCCACTCTCTCCCACTATCTCTTTCTCCCATTCTCCTTGTCTCTCCCTCTCCCACTCTCTACTAGTCTCTCTTTCTACCACTCTCCCTCTCTCTCCCTCCCTCCCTCTCTCCCTCTCTCTCTATCTCTCTTTGTCTCTTTGTCTCTGTCTCTGTCTCTCCTACTCTCTCTTTCTCCCACTCTCTTTCTATCAACCATACACCCTCTACCCTTAACCCTAACCCCTTAAACCCTCAACCTTACCTCCCTCTCTACTATATATCTCTCCTCTCCCTCTACCTCTCTCTCTCTCTCAATCACACACACGCTCACCTCTATCTTTTCTAGTATAAGGGTACAAGTGAGAGATATAGAATTAGGATAGAGGGTATATACAAAGAGGGATAAAATATATCTATTGAAAAAACCATATTTCATATAACGCGAGTGTGTTTTCAAGAATTAGAGATATGACCGTTTTAGTAAGAAATAACGTGCTCACGTTACAACTCGAGCATTTTTTGTCTTCCACTAAAAATGATAAAAATACTCAATATACCCATGATCGCAAGGCCCACATTCTGCATATTCTCCTTGTTCCGCTCATGTTCCGAAAAAAAGTACCTTTTTGATGATGTTGTGAAGTCTTGAAGCATTTTTTTCACATTCCACCACCTTTTCCATGATCTTTCTACCACCTTTGCATGAAATAGCAGATTTTTCACGTTGAAAGACATATAATATCAATTCAAGTTTGAATTACATTGAAAACTGATATACAATTGAATTTTGGAGGGTAACAAGCTTTTGAAAAAGTCAAATTGTTGAGGAGTTTGAAGAAAGAAGAAGCTACGACTACATAATTCGGTTGAACTCCTCCATTTCAAAGTCTGGTTTTTTAGGTATGTGAAGTCTTTACATATTTTCATTCATTCTATTATGAATTTCTTTCATTTTTGTTATTTTTAATATTCAATGTTGATCATTGTTTTTTTGTCATTATAACCTTAGGTTGCCAATGCAAATTTTAAATTACACAATTATATACACTTTCCAATAAAAAATTTAAACCTGATGTAGAGCATCTACCAAGATCCTCAAATCATCAAGGGTACTTCTGACCCTAACTTAAATTGAAGAAGATCAACCAACAAACTCAATCATCTTTTTCTCAAAATCCTTCAATTTCACTTGATTTCATATTTCCACAAAAATAATTAACCATCATTAAATTGATTGTAACATAGAATAAACCTGATTAGAAACTTAGACCCATTCAATTCATTCATGACTCACTAATTCAAGAACTCAATGCTGCAACTTACATGGCAAAATAACAACAAATCATGGAAGGTAACTACCAACCTTTATCCAGACATCCAAGACACTATAATCAACATGTTATTGATTGAAATAAACAAAATACACATTCAAAAACCACTAATCTATCAGACTCTTTAATTATTTTAGTCATAACATCATTTTGCACAAGGAGACAACTTTTGTGTTTCTCGAGAGGACAACAAACAAACGATGGATTCTTGTTTTTCCTTGTGCAAAATAACATGCGCACACCTTGCACAATCCAAAAATTACCTGCTCCACCAAACTACAAAGCCTAGATCATGGAGTAGTAATAATGAACCTTCTTAGAATCTCAAACCCCCCTAGTGCACCAAAAGCGCATCTCTTTGAGGCATTTTTTAATTTAACAATTAACTTACCTTGTGTATTGATGCAATCAGGGGAGGTCCTGTAATACAACTCAACAAAAAATCAACCAACAACAACAATTAGTAATTAATAATTCATACAATCCACAATAGGCTTCTTTGTTACAACTTCATCAAAACTTGATTTATACACCAACTAGGCCTCAAATTAGGCCTCTTTTATAAAGGACCTTATCTTCAATCCATTTCCAAAACACAAAACTCAATAGGGAAGCAGTTTATATGTTATGAAACCAAGGATTCCACCATTTGTTTTCATAAAATCACTCACCAAAGTGCCAAATCAAAAAAATGATGTAGAGAGGGATGGAGAGCTGTAGAAGTTGAGCAAATACAACTTCATAGGAGCCCAGTGACCTCTAAAAGAAAAGAATACATGTTACAAGGAGAAGCCACAAAGAGAAAAATGAAAAATGCTCAAAGATGTGGAGCTCTGTATTCACAAAATGTGTGAAAAGAATGATTATACAAAAGAAAGATTTCAACCACATATAGGTCAAAAAACCCTAAAAAGGAAAACCCTAGGCTTGCACATTAATAATTAATAAAATAATTAATTATTATGCACCTAATGTTAGCTTAAGTGTAAAAGAGATAAAGGGAACTTTAATTAATTAAACAAATATTGTTTAATTAATCAAGTAAATAACCAATTACTCTAACACCCCCCTTAAGCTAGACTTAGGAAGAAGCTAAAACCTAGAAGAAGCTACTGAAAGCAAACAACAATGGGTCCCAAAAACAAGGCTAGATCAAGTACCTAAGTACAAGGAAATCTCTATGAAACAGAGAAAACCCAGTGGGAAAAAATCCTCTCCAAAAAGAGATAGAAGAACATGTTGAAAGAAACATGAAGGAAGGAAGGCCTCATAAAGACCCCCCAAGGACAACTTCCTTCACCCCAAGCATAGAGCGCAATTGAAGATAGCGCGGTGATGCAAAAGGCTTTGTGAAGATGTGAGCAACCTGATCGGTAGTGGGAATATACTCCTAGATGAGAGAACCATCCTAAATCAACTGTCTGATGAAATGCATATGAATCTCAATGTGCTTCATCCGTTGATGCTCCACCGGGTTGTGATAAATGTGTATAGCACTCTGATTGTCACACCAAAGAATAGTAGGACTATCAGGAGGAAAACCAAACTCAGTCATCAACTGTCAAAGCAATAAAATATCCTAACTAGTGAGCACAATAGCTCAGTACTCAGCCTCTATAGATGGTAATGCATGAGCAGTCTGCTTCTTGGAAGACCATGTGATAGGACCAGAGCCAAGACAGAAAAAAAAGCCAAGTAGAATTTCGATCATTGACATCACTAGCCCAATCTGAGGCAGTGTAGCCAACAACGTGAGGATCCCCTGATGTGTAGTGAATTCCATAAGAAATGGAGCCCTGAATGTACCTCAAAATATGTTTGGCAGCTTGCTAATGACTCTCATGAGGATCATCAGAGAATCGAGAGACAAGGCCAACCACAAAGGAAATATCAGGACGAGTCTGAGTTAGGTACAACAAATTTCCAACCAAGTGCCTGTAAAATGTAGAATCTACTAAAGGAGTGGGGCAAGCAGTAGTCAAAACAACCCCTGACTGAAAAGGTGTGGAGGCAGGCTTGCAATCAAGCATGCCAAAGCGATGAAGCATATCAAGAGCATAATTTTGCTAGTAAATGGAGATCCCATCAGAAGACTAAACCACCTGAAGACCAAGAAAATAGTGCAGAAGGCCAAGATCTATCATCTCAAACTGCTCCATCAAAGCTTGCTGATCCTGCTGAATCATAGAGGATGAGCTACCTGTGATGAGATCATCAACATATAGCACAAGAATCAAGATATCACCCTCAAGATTCTGAATATAGACGGTGGGATTAGAATGACAGTGTGTGAAACCAATGGAGAGAAAAAAAGAGTCCATCTTCTCATACCAAGCTCGAGGGGCTTATTTGAGACCATATAATGAACACCAAAGTTTGCAAACCAAAGAAGCATCCTACACAAATCCCTGAGGTTGCTCCATATAGATCTCCTCTTGTAGGTCACAATGCAAGAAAACACTCTTTACATCCATCTGAAAAATGGGCCATCCCTGAGAAGCTACAAGTGATAGTATAAAGTGATAGAATTCATCTTGGTGATAGGGTAAAATGTCTCAGAGTAATCAATAACCTCAACCTGGGAGAAACCCTTCACAACAAGACGTGCTTTGTACCTATCAATAGAACCATTAGTAGCATACTTGGTGCGATACAACCATTTCCACTGAACCGTCTTTCTACCCTTAGGAAGAGGACAGAGATCCCAAGTACTGTTCCTCATCAAAGAAGAATAGTCCTCCTCCATAGCACTATCCCACTCAGGGTGATCTGTCGCCTCTAAAATTTTTTGAGGATCCTTTGAAAGAGCATGACTCAAAAGACTAGAACCCGCAGTATGAGAATGGGTGCGATGAGTGTCTGGAGGACCACTTGCCATAGATCCTACTGCCTCAACAGTAGAGCGAGCCCATTTGGGCATCTAAGGTGGAACAAGTGGAGGTGGAGATGGGGGATCATCAACATCCTCATCAAAATCATCCTCAACATAATCCTAAAGAGCTATAGTGGGAGGAGTAGGTAGTGAAGTAGACACTGTAGACAGGGTATCAACTGTGGGAAGGTGCTCATCAAACTAGACATCCTATCGAAACAGGACCTCTTTGGAATAAGGATTAAACAACCTGTAAGCCTTAACATCCTCACAGTAGCTGACAAAAATGAGGGGTCGACTCTTCTGCTCCATGGCTCTCCTTTGAGCATCAGGAATAAATGCCCATGCCTCACTACCAAATATTTGAAAGGATGAAACATCAGGCTTGCCATGAGACCAAGCCTCCTCAGGAGTCATATGTCGCACCACTTTGTGAGGCATCCGCTTCTAAATATAGTTGGCACAACTAATTGCCTTAGCCCAAAAAGATGAATCCATGGACCTGGATTGAATCATACAATTTTCCATCTCTCATAAAGTCCTGTTCTTTCTCTCAACAACACCATTCTTTTGAGGGGTGTAGGGAACAATAAAATGATGCTACAAACCATGCTCAGTGTAAAAATCTATGAAAGCCTGATTCACATACTCCCCCCCATTATCTATACGTATCTGCCGAATAGAAAGGCCAGACTGCTTCTTTATAAATGTCTTGAAGATTCGAAAGGAATCAAAGACATCAGACTTGTACTTAAGAAAGTACACCCATGTGCGTCTCGAGAAGTCATCAATGAATGTGAGTACATACTTGGCCCTAGAAAAAGAAGGAGTGGGAATTGACATGAGGTCACTATGAATCAACTCCAAGGGTGCCAAAGCATGAGTGGCGCTTCCCTTCGGAAAGGGATCCTTGTGATGCTTTCCAAGCACACAACCATGACAAACACCATCTGTGCAGGAAATCTATGGAAGACCAAGAACAAGTGCCTATGTACTCATCTGCAGAAAATATTTGTAATTGACATGGCCCAGATGCTCATGCCAAAGTTTACTCATAGAATCTGCATGTGCTATAAGAGATGAAACTGTACCCTCAGAAGGCTCAAATCCATCAAATCTGTAAAGATGAGATGTACTATCAACACTCCCAGTAGCCACAACTAGATAAGAGTCATGGACATCTTGAATAACCACATCATGTGGTGAGAACTCAGCTATCTTACCAGAGCCAAAATGGAAAATCTGATAAATGGACAGGAGGTTTGTCGAGATGTCAGGAACAACCAAAACATCCTATAGAGTACCCCCATCCAAAGAGATAGAACCTAAACCCAAGACTGAAAGTTGTGAACAGTCACCACTGCAATCTATGAAGTACCACAAGAGGCAAGAGAAGTGACCAACTGCTGAGTGTGAGTCATATGGTGAGAAGCACCAAAATCTAAAATCCAAGTTGACCCATAGGTCGATGTTCGAGCAGTGAGAGCATGGACTTTCCCTATAGAAGGAGAAGATGACTGAGGTGAGGAGATGTTATGCTACTGCATGGCTTCCTCTAAAGCCTCTAATCATTTCCAAGACCTAGAAACTGGATGTCCTTCCTTGCCACATAAGTTGCAAGTGTCTCCTGATTTCTGATTAGTCTTGGAGGAAGACTCACCAGACTTCGAAGATTTCCCATGTTTTGGATTAAGTGGTGGTTTAGAATCATACTTAGGAGGAGGTTTGGAGGAATTCTCACTACCTGCAAAATATTTCTTGGGCTTTAGTTTCTGATTTCATTTCTCCTTAGATGATTGATCAACCAATGCTTTGTTCTTTGATCCTGAGAGCATATCCATCTTAGAAAGGTGTGACTGCTCACGAGATAAATGCTCACAAAACACATCAAAGATAGGAATGGTAAAAATAGCACCTAGACCATCCATGGTGGAATAGAAGGAAGAAGAAAATATCTGAAATGGACCACGAAGCTTCGAAAGGATCAAGTAAATGCACTTTGTATTTGACTTATTCTTGCCACAACCTTGTAAAATAGTGCAGATAGTTTTGAACTTGTTCAAAAAATCCTCAATAGTATGAAATGATTCAAGTAATAGTGAAGTCAGCTCTACCTCAATCTGTAATGTTCAGAACTCATTAATGGCCCTAAAAAGTGTCTCAAACTTCAACCACATGGCTTGAGGAGTGAGAAAAGCATCAAGGTGAAACAAAATACTATCTGAAACATGCATGGATATCAAACCCATAGCTTCATCCATCTTGTTCCTGTGCTGCATAATATCAAAAGGACTCTACAACTTAGGCTGAACCTCATCTATACAAGACCAAAACCCTTGTGACCTGAGTAGCCTCATCATGTGAGACTTCCAGGTGTGATAGTTGTCTGATGTGAGTAACTCAACTGAGGAGTCTGCCATGAAACCCTGCACCTATACCTGCTTGTGTTTTTTATTATTATGTGATCTTTCAGAATAGACAAAAGATGTGGAAGGGTTTAGTTTTTTTTTAGAGTTTTGGTGTTCTGGTTTTTTGATATAAATGACAGAAAGCGAGAAAAAAACACCCCCCATAAGAGATAAACCTAAACCCTAGTACAAACTAAGAAAGAGGAAGCAATGCATAAGAAAAAAATACTTTCAAAAAAATTCTCGTGTACTTGGTGAAAATTATGATAAAAAAGATCACATATTTGAATAGAGCATGCTAAGAGCTTTCCAACACCTATTCATTTTTGAAAAATGGAGTCCATTTGCACCTTCTATGGCCTCAGAAGTGCAGAAAGAAGACCTCAATTTGATTGGAAAAATAGTAATTGGACTGGTAAAATGTTGGAAAAAATCCTACACCATTAGATTGGTGCTGGAACCAGCTTTCGAATGCCTATTTTCATTAGAAAATCCGAGCTAAAACGCTCGAGATATGCCCGTTTGAATGAGAGGAGCATAAAAGGGTGTTTTCAAAAAAAATATAGCCCTCAAGGGCTTAAATTTTGCGGCCCTTGATCACATTGGTTGACCAAGGGGTTGGCGCACAGGTGGTGGCATGCGGGTGTTGTGCAAGTAGTGTGTGGGCGGGGCGCAGGCGGGGCGCGGGCCGACAGCACGGTAGTGGCAAGCTGGCCGCGACTGTCTATTGCCGCTGGTGGTAGTGGCCGAGCGGTGGACATCGGGCGGCTCTCCGGCAACACGAAGATTTGCATGGGCATAAGGTTTAAAAACCCAAAAAATTGATTTTTTTTCAATTTTCTTATTTATTTTTTTGATTTTTTTGTGATTTTTCGGCCTGGAAAAGGCGTACCCTGGGGCCGTATGACCTTAGTGCAAATTTTGTTTGCCTTCTTGATGAACTGTAGCCAAAATCGATGGATGAACAGTCAATTTAGGGGTTTTTGGATGCTAGGAATCCAACAGTGAGGTCCGTTTGGACTCAAAGTGAACCCAAAAATGTAGTATGCCAGATCCACCAAAAAAATTGAAACCACAGACCTGCTTCTAATGCAAAAAATTCTCAAAAAAAGAAGAAGTAGCTACAGATCTGAAGCTCTGATACCATGTAGAAGTTGAGAAAATACAACTTCATAGGAGCCCAGTGACCTCTGCAAGCAAATAATACCTATTATAAGGAGAAGCAAGGAGAAACAACAAAGAGAACAATGAAAAATGCTCAAAGATGTGGAGCTCTGTATTCACAAAATGTGTGAAAAGAATGATTATACAAAAGAAAGATTTCAACTAGGTATAGGTCAAAAAACCCTAAAAGGGAAAACCCTAGGCTTGCACATTAATAATTAATAAAAAAATTAATTATTATGCACCTAATGTTAGCTTAAGCATAAAAGAGATAAAGGGAACTTTAATTAATTAAACAAATATTGTTTAATTAATCAAATAAATAACCAATTACTCTAACAAGAGCTACTCCAAATGAAAAGTAAATGATCCCAGATCAACCTCCAAAACAAATTCCAAAGATCTCACCAAAATTCACCCTTTGAGCATGCTTGCCCTAGTAGTATTCCAAACCCGGTTCCAGGCACTTTTCTCAAGAACTTCCCAAAACACTTGGAAAATAAATTATTGCTTAAGGTACCCTTTTTAGGGCAACACAACATACATCAAAACCAAGGGTGACTTCTTTGGACTATGTTTGACTTCCAATAAGCCTACCTAGCAAAAGGGTTTCCAATTAGCCCAAATTTGAAAAGGAAGTACCTTTTAAAGGTGAGGTTTCCACTCAAAAACAAAGAACTATCAATGTTCATGATACCAAACCACCAATTTCATGATTACTTTTCCCACATAAGTTCATTACTGTATTGTCCCAAAATACCTTCCAAAACACAAGCCAAAATAAGGTTTTTCAAGGATTTCACAACTCCAAGCCTCTCCCAATCCTCCTAAGGGTCCAAATACCTTCCAATACCTCTATAAAAACTAATCAAACACTCAAAATGCTATTACACTCATTATTTTTCAGAATCACCATCATGGTTATTCAATTTCACATAGAAATGTCCTCTGCCCAACCTAGTGCATCACTCCACAGACCAAAAAGGTGCTCTTCTAGACTCCTACACAAATTTTAAATCTACCTTATTATGTTACACATGAATCCAACAAGTTACAGATCCATTACAATGGGTGGATTGGTGAAAATCAATACATTATAGCCTTAAATCCTTACACTATCCAAATAGGGAAGACTTGGAAAAATGACTGAAACTCTCTTCTAAAATGCAATTAACAAACCAAACCTGATTCAAGTGAAGATAAATTCATGAATCAATGATATCCCAAACCTTCAAGGCATCACACACCTATACGAGTCTATACACAAAGAAAGAACATAGGAAAACACATGAAAATAAGAGAATTCCTTTATTTTATTTGATTCAAATATTGAAGAGAATCCTCAATTTGAGAATTAACATGATATTTATCTGGTTTCCCTTCAAACTTAACTTCGCCAATGTATCTAACTATTTTTTTAACTTCTTAACTAACTTAGCTCTTGACAACTTTGCCAAAATCAATTTTTGGCAAATGTCAAGCCAAGTCTCCCCCCTAAACACCTAGAATGAATCAAAAGAACTAAATACATATTAAGAGTGGTATCATAGACCTTATTTAACATATATCAAGATCTTAGACTCAAAAACAATAAGAACCTTGCTTTTACCCATCTTGACATGGACTGACAATGTGTTGCATTTTTCCTAATTTGATATATTTTGCAACTTCCTCATTGAATATTAACCAAAAGACATCTCAAATCATCCTACTGGTCCTTCAAGAATCATTTTACCTTTACCCCAAGGTGTAGGTGTCCCTGCACCAAAAACCCTCCTTTTTACCCAAGAAACTAGTGGTTTATTGAAAAACACTCATCCAACCCTCACACAATCTTATGAATACTTAAAATAGGTCTAAAATAGCAGGAAAAAACTCAATTCAATGAGAAACCATGCTGCCCCAATGCAAAACACACTTTAGCATATCAAAACCACTCGAAATTTCATGGAAAACTCAAAATTTCACTCTAGGGCTTCATGCCCAACACACTTTTAGACCTCCCCTACACACAAACAACATTTTGTTACCTATTTATTGATGATGCACACCCATTACACCAATTATAGTAATCAAAGTGAGTGGAATGGGCCAATTTACATAATTGAGACCTCCAAAACCCTTTAATCAGGGCACACAGACATGTATCAAGAGATCCAATCCAAAATACCAATAGAATTGGAGTTAAAGTATCAAATCAAATGAAAAACAATTTTAACACATTCCCCAAAGTGATTCAATAAGAATTATATTCAAAACCTCTCTGTACGGTCCAAACCAAGGCTATAAAAGACAAAGAAATACATCAAATCTGAAAAACAATGTTTTTTCAATTTAATATTCCTTCAAATCTTCTAAATCAATCTTTGCATCGATGTTCTCCTAAGGCCTAGACAACAACTTCTTGAATTGAAATTTTTCATTCAATGGTGCTCCTGCACCATGTATTCTTCCACATTTTGTATACATATATATATGACATAAGTTGGCATTTTGTATGCTTGTCCATGATTCCATTTTGTGCCTATCTTGCAATCATGGCATGCCACACAACCAAATTTCTTTAAGGCTTTCTGGATTGAAAAAAATCATGTTAGCTTTGTCTCTAGTACGTTAACTCTTGTACAAGATGATTGTAAGTATTCTTTATGAAGCCTTGAATGACATATATTTTGATTAACTTGAATGGGTACATTTTTTAGGAACTAATATTCATCTCATTACCATGCTACAAATAAAATTATCCGCCATGCCGAAGAAATGAACAAAGAGGAAACTAATAGATGAAGAGAACAAAACCTTCAAAGAAAAGGAGAGAGTTCGGGTGGCAACATATTGTGAGAAGAGGAAATTGGAAATGATTGATGGAAACAAGCCAATTGAAGAGGAACCTCAACCATCAAAAAGATAAAAGGGATTGGCTATAGAAAAGGAATGAATGTGAAAGTATCATGGTAAGATAGATTCAGATACCATAGTTGGAGACACACGCTCTATGACAAGTGAATATGAAGGGACACCACTAAGCACAAGCGAGTATGGAGGGACACCATCAACCACAAGTTAATATGGAGGGACACCATCCAACACATCTCAAGTTGAGTAAACATAATCACTTAGATTTGACGAAGAAGGCATGCCATCATTCCCATGTGAATCTCAAGTTATGTCTTCTTCTCCACCCTCGATTGAAGGTATGCAATCTAGCCCACCTCAATTAAATATTGATGAAATTTCTAATGTTGAGATTTATGTACCTAGGAGAACACCACCTAGAATTTTGAGTAGAAATCCAAAGTATTTAATTAATATTGATGATGAGGTTTTGTAGCACATGGAATGTAAGATTTCAACACACAATTGTAGAAGATATGCTAATAATATTTTGAAATTATTCTTTGAAAGGATAAATGAGACCGCAAGATGTCAACTATTTTTTGAAATGTTGCATGATGTAAAGTATAGGAACATCATGAAGACTCTTGGGTTGAGAACGTCGAATGCATCGAGTGAAGACACTATTGTGAAGAATCTAATGGATGTTTATGGGAGTGTGGGTAAAAAATCATGCTCAAAGGATAGTAATTTCACCCAACATGTCATTACATAAACTTTGGTAAGCTGTCAAACAAAGAGATCTCGTATCATTACAAAGACGATTGAACAAATAAGAATTAGTAGAAAAACATTATCAATATCCATTCAAAGGGGGAAATGAATTGAGGGCACTAATTCAAATAAATTATGGAATTCTTGAAGAGATTGTCACGAAAAGATAAAGAAGTTGTTGAAGCCTTGAGAACACTAATTGAAGAGTATTAGAAGAATAACACAACACCATCTTTGAATCAAAGGGATGTTGTAAGAAGGAGAAATAGTTGTCGGAACCGTGAGCCACATCCAAAGCATTTTTTGGATATGAATCAAACCCAGTTTTTTCATAAATTTGAAAATCATTATCTTCAAATTAGTATTTATCAAAGATTTTTTGAAATTCTTAAACCTTTTTTGTCAAGATAAATCACACATGCACTACTTGTTGTTGTAGAATACATATTGAATTCTCTAACCATTATTACATTTATCATTATGTATGTTTAGATTTGTATACTAACGATGTTTTACAGGATTGTGGCATAGAAGCCCCACCAAAATCTTCAAGAGAGTTCTTATAATTTTTTTATGTGAAATAGAGGATGGCCAGATATTCTACATGACAACATGCTTGGATGGTTCATGCAAGCATTGTGGTGGCTTCCAACGTATGCCAGTACGTCAACATATGAAAAAAAAACATGAGGTGGGATAGAAACTAGTAGAGTCTAGGAAGTATAAAAAAATGACATATGTTAAAAAAGATGGGTCTCAAGCAAAAATGTGTGATTTGGTTATTGAGAATATTCCAGTGTACTAGTTTATGTCTATGTTTCATGACAATATACTATCTGAGTATGCAATGTATACCCATAGAGCCCGGTGGTTGAACACACAATTCAAGCTATGGAAGGACACCTACCTAGTTGGAAACATAGTATCAGTGGCTGACTTTGCAAAGAACTACACTCTACAACCACAATGTGAGGTGCAGTCATAGTATTACAACTCCACACAAGTTTTGATATTTGTACATATAGAATTCATTCATGCATCTGATAGTATAGATGACCAAAGGAAGGTATTGAGAGAGTACCACTTTTACATTAGTGATGATCACACACATTCTCTAGAGTTTGTGTAAGGTTGCTTCCAGATTTTCTATAGTGGTTTGGCTTAGAGGGGAATAGCATACAGGCAACATATAATATGGTTGGATAACTATGCAACATAGTTCAAGAACTCATGCATGTTCTACTGGTTGTGCAGGATGGATGTCATTACAGGTGTTCAACATAAGTGGAAATTTTATGAGGCCGAGCATGGAAAGGGGGAACATGATGGTGCAAGAGAATGCATGAAAACAACATTAGCACGCGAAGAGTTAAAGTATAAAGACAATGCAAAGTTGACAGATGCAAAATCAATCATCGAGTGGTGTAATGCTTCAATGGGTCTAGGTAATGAAGGTATGTCTTTAGTTTGTAGATTTTTTTGATTGATGGATGATACTAACATTGTACCATATGAGGGTTGTTGTACACTAATAGGATCAAGTGAGGTACACTCTTTCCTTAGCTTAAATGCAGGTTCATGGAGTATCGATACATGAAAGATGGCATGCTTTTGTTCTTCATGTACAATACAAGCCTGAAATGATTGTGAGTCAGGGGGGTGGGTTGATAAATGGCTGACAAGTTATCTTAGCCCACTTGACACATATCGCCCTCCGACAAAATTGGAACTAACATAGATGGAATCATCAGTTGAATTTGACCATGTATTAGATCTATGTCAACCAAGAGATATATCTATTTTCTCAGTTGTTGAAATTCCATATCATTATCTTACTTTGTAGTGTATTCGTAATGTTGACTAATTTCAAGATATTTGTTGCACATATCAATGCAGGGCATGTTTATGTAGTTATTGCAAATGAAGACAATGAATACCCTACAGGCTCAATTGTGGCTACTGGAACATGTCTTAGAAGGTACCCACATTCGAGTGTTAAACATTGGTTGTTTCAGGACTTTGACACACATTGCAATATTCTTCATTACTCAAACCTTGCCATGGAATCCAATGTTCGTTTGACCAAATATGGGGGTAGAACTTTAAACAAGACCTTATGGAAGGTATGTGAGTCTGACCATGAGGCAATACTTGACACAATAAAGAGTAGAGGAAACCCGATGGTTTGTTGGATTAATTTGTAAGTATATGCACATTAGTTCATATTAATTTATACTTGTATGCACATTAATTTTTTTTATGAAAATGATATCATATTCTTTTACTTTTCCTATTTGTAAGTAACCTACTAAACTATGATTGGTGTCCCCTTGCAAAAAATTTAGATATATGATCCATCCAAGAGAAATTCAGCCAGAAAAGCAATGCAATATCCTTATTTTGATGATCTTGAAAAATATCAATCATGATTTTAAGCCATTAGAAAAGTGTGTGAAAATATTGGTGAGGGAGTTTCAATTTATTCATTTGAAGTTAACCTTATTGTGAGAAGCTATGATGTAGACATTATAAGAGAATCTCAAATTTCAACTTACTCTATTCATGAGAGGTGTTGTGTGTAATAGGTATGTTGGAATTCCGAGTGAAGATGTATGACCAAAAGTGACTAAGTTGTGAGACCTGTATGCCTATCTGTAAGTGCCTTCCATTTATTTTCATTTCATTTACATTTTGTATGCTCTTACTTTTTCTTTTTTACTTTGCGTATTTGTAAGTAAACTACTAAAAATTGATTGGTCTCTCATTGCAGAAAATGTTGATTTATTAGCCATCAAACAAAATATTAGCCAAAAAAGAAATGCAACATCCTTATTTTGATGATCTTGACAAATCTCAATTCTGATTTCAATCCATTATAAAAGAGGTGCGAAGCTTAGTGAGGGAATCTCAAGTTCCTCAATTGAAGTTAACCTCATAATGGGCACCTATGATGTAGATATTTAAAGAGAATCTCGAATGTATGAGTGACATTGTAAAATATCTGTGAGAACAAAGTACCTAAGTAATTGGAATGAGATTTACTCAAATACTATAATTTTAGAGTTCATGTTTGGTTCAGTAGCACCCTATTCTCTAAATGCCTTGAATAGGAAAATTTGCAAAATTTGAATTTTGAAATGTAAACAATGTGAAAAAGGTCATGTGAAGGTCATATGTAATGTATTCAAATTCTCAAATAGTTCATTAGGTGATTAGAGAAGGGATATAGAGCATGTAAGGTCGAGAAAAACATAGATCTTTTGTATTCTTGAATATTTACAATCAATAATGTCCTTATTTAGTGATTTTATGAGTTTTTCTAGTTGTTCATTAACTTGTACGACCTGTATAGTAGTTTAAGGCTTTGAATCTTATATTTTAAGGTAGAATAGTGAAGTATATTTCATTTGAATCTATTTAGGAGGGTATCCCTTGAGTTTATCATTAATTTAAACTATTTTTTCTCAACTTGATCTCTAAACCCTCAAGATTGCGGTTTTGAGAGTCTAGATAACCAATAATGACTACTCCATCGAATTTGATAGTTTAGATTAGTGGAGTAAGTTAGTCTTAGGATGTTTTAGGTGTGTGTGTTTCTATTTTTGGAGGGGAATTCAAGAAACAAAGGTGGAGTTGTTAGTACAGGGTTTTATGATGAATTTCCAAGTGAAAAGTGTGGCTCCAAGTGGTGTTTTGAGGAAAATTTCTCAAATGACTTCACAAAAAAATGACTGATCTACATAGTTATTATTGAGTTCCAACACATGCTTCAAAATCAATAGTGACTGTCTTGGAACATGTGCATCAAAAACGACATTCTTCATTGTCCTCAATAGGCTAACTAGGCCTAATTTATAAAGGAACATACCTTTAAACATTCAAAAACCCCTTGAACTTGTTGGGGAAGAAATTATCATGTATCCAAACCCTCAGATCCACAATTTGTCTCAGGAGAAACTCACTCCACCATGCCAAACCATAAAATGCTTATTTCATGCTAGTATGAGGAGGGTTTATTGAAAGGAATGGTTCCACACCTTACTGGAACATTCCACCACCTTGAAACTTCTTAAAATCAGCTACAAAAACTCAAAAGACAATCAACCAACCTCTACATGCAATATTTTATCAAACCCTAGGGTGAAACGTCAGTTTTCATGCCCTCTTCCATCAAAATCTATAGGGGCAGCAACACAGACCCCATAAAACTTATTCTCTTTCACTTAGAAACTTCTATTCTAATCCTAAAGGATTGCATTGGGCCCCTCTACAAAAACCTCTCTTGTTTTTGGCTATATCGGAGTGGTTTTCCTGTGGATGTGGATTTTCACTTGATGGAAAAAGCATCAAATGCAAGCAATGCAAAGTTTCAAAGTGGTGCAACTTTCATTTTGCAAATCGTGTGACAAAGAATACTATTCCAACATTTCTGAATAGGTATGTTTATGCTAGGCATGGCCCTCTTTCGCACCCAAACACACAGAATCACTTTGAGGTACGTTCAACCAAATCAATCCTTAAGAGTCCAAAGTGCTAAATGGTTGAAAACTTCAGCATGTTGTTACTTAGATACCGTGATGCTTAATAACTTCTTGTTTGATCTATAGGATTCCCTTGGGACCCTCTACAAAAAATTCTCTTGGTTTTGGCTATCTCGAAGTGGATTTCTCGTGGCAACAAATTTTCACTTGATAGAAAAAGTGTCCAATGCAAGCAATGCAAAGTTGCAAAGTGATGAAACTTTCATTCTGCAACTCATGCGACCAAGTAGACTGTTCCAACATGCCCAAATAGGTATTTTTATGGTAGGCATGGTCCTCTTTCACACCCAAACATGTGGAATTTCTCTGAGCTACGTTCCATCAGATCGATCTCTTAAGCATCCAAAGTGTAAAATGCTTGTAAGCTTCAACATGTTGTTACTCAGATACCATGGTGCTTAGAAAATTCTCATCTAATCTTGCAGGATTTCATTGGGACCCTCTACAAAAACCTCTCTCGGTTTTGACTATCTCAGAGTGGTTTTCCTGTGGCGGCAGATTTTCACTTGATGGAAAAAGTGTTAAATGCAAGTAGTGCAAAGTTGCAAATTGGTGCAACTTTCGTTCTACAACTTGTGTGACCAAACATACCATTCCAACGCATCCAAATAGGTATGTTTACACTAGGAATGATCCTCTTTCACACCCAAACATACAAAATCACTTTGAGCTACTTTTAACCGGATCGATTCCTTAAGGGTCCAAAGTGCAAAAGGGAAGCAAAATTTGATGGGCTATTAATCAAAAAATATGATGCCTACAAACTCTTCATCTAAGCCTACAAGATCAAGTTGGGCCCCTCTACAATAAATTCTCTTGGTTTTTCTTATCTTGAAGTCATTTTCTTGCGGTGTCCAGTTTTCACTTGATGGAAAAAGTGTCAAATGGAAGTAGTGTAAAGTTCAAAAGTGGTGCAACTTTAGTTTTGTAATTTGTAGACCAAACTAACTACTACAACATATCACGATAGGTAGGTTTATGCTAGAAATGGTCCTCTTTTGCACCCAAACACGTGTAATTGATCTGAGACAAGTTCAATCGACTTGATCCTTTATGATGGCATACAATACAATGTAAAAGAGAAACATACACATGATGGTTGAGAAGTCCTAGTATTACACACAAAAAACATATGATCATTGGTGTAGATCACCTTGTTCCTACATTTGATGAAGAAGGTCTAGTTTAGTGGTTTTAGTCATTATAATGTCAAATAAGGCCATGATAGCCCATTCTGTAATCTTACTTTTAGTTTCAAGTTAGTGTGAGGTCATTTGATTCAATTATGTAAGTAAAAATAAGAAAATAGCATTGGTAAAAACATTGGAAGAGATTACAAACACTACCCCTATTCAAAATTTAGAATTTAGGCCTTAAAAGAAAGGCTAGATGAGGTGAAAATAAGAAATTACTTGAGAATAAGATAGAATAGGTTGGGAATAGGGTGAGGTTGTGGAGTTTGATGTGTTAAAATTGTTTTTAAGGACAAGGGAGGTCAAAATTATGTTATGGAATGATGCCCTAATTGGGAATAGAGGGGTTTTGAGTAAAAAAAAGAGGTTTGAGGGAGGAAAAGTAGTTAAAGTCAAGGGGTGGCATAATTTGGTGGTCAATTAAGTTTGTGCAGGTAGAATGAAGAGTGTTGGAAGAGGTTTTGAGGTTGTATGACATTTGGATATGGTGTTTTCTATAAACCCTTGTGAAATTTGAGAAAAGTGAGGGTTTAGAGGATAGTGGGGTTAGAGGGCCATCCTAAAAATTATGGATTTTGTGGATTTGCAGATTGGTAAATGCTGCACAATGGTGTTTTGTAATTGGAAGAGTGATTGGAAGCATGTTTCTTTGTTAAATAGTCCTATTTGGGGGTCTAGGACAACGTTGAGTCCATTTATTATTTGTATTATAAATTATAACTTCTCTCTCGAGTCCATTTCGTATACAAGAAATAATATTGCAAAAATTTGACATATAAATCTTTTGACATGTTTATATGGTGACAAATCAAGAACATATTGGAATCTTTTTATGAATCATTTCATGGAATACCAATTGAATATGTGTTTTTTTCTTTTAGATAAAGTTGTCTAGCATCAATCAATTAATATTCAAGACAAACCATGAAGGACAACAATGATCAATGCTAAGGCTAACCAATTAATAAGTATACATGTGAATAAGTATGTACATGTGAATAAGGGAAGCACAAGTACTAAAAAAATGTAAGCCTTGAATTATACACACGAATACATAGTATACACAAATTAATAAAAATTATGTGCATGAATACAAGGTATACACATGAAAAAATTTAAGTCACAAGGTATACATTGGAACACATGTAAGTAAAAAAGTATACACGTAATTTGTAAAGTATACACTTGAATACATATAACTCATATCTATTGAGCCATCAATTTAGAATGCAAATATGGACATCATCGATAAATGATATTTGTATTAACCAAATGGCCATGTAGGCATACATCAATATATGTTGATATAAGTATGAAACATATGTACAAAATAGCCATATAGGCTTACTAGAATGCCATATAGGCATACAATGTCAAATATGTCCAATACAAAATATGTATAAAACTGCCATGTAGGCATACAACAAAGGGCTCTATAATCAAAAGTGATTGTTGTCCATGCTCTAGAAATAAATTCTTTCCCTTTTCTTGTCAATTGGATGGCGATAGGTTTGCCACTTGTTTATGCTATTCTCGAGGAGTGCTCCTACTACTCCTCCTAGTGTTTAGCTCATGGTGAAGTTTTAACTATTACAATAAGAAGTAAAGACATGAATATATAGAAATTATATTATAAAAAATGATATATTTGACAAAATAATCACTTACCACCATCTCATGATCTCTATCCATGAGGGAAATATTCACATGCCCATGCTTAAGCATGCTTAAGCCCTGTATGCACCATCCAAATATAAATTAAACTACGAATCAATAATGGTTTGATTATTCAATAACTAACATCTATAACAACGAATGTAAATTGAAATTTACTAATTTTCCTCATACCTCCCCTATTAGAGCCATCAAGGATTCTATAGTTGATGAAACACCGATATGAATTTCCCTCATCAATTTTGGAGGTGTTTTGTCTTGCAACATCTGAAAATAAAACAACAAATTATTCAACGTAATCAACGATGTGCATATAAAATACAGAAATATATTAAGTACAATTCATTAGTTAAACTCTTTATTCTATTACCTCTGTATAGGTTTGAGTAAATCCACTGGCATTGGGAGGTGTTCCCTCAAAACCTCCAATATTAGCCTATTCAACATCCAAAATCACATATTAAAATACCATTCATAAAACAATTCTATTAACATGTAATAAATTTATAATTGTTTACTAGTTACATACCCCAATGATAGGTGTAATATAGAAATAAGTAGGCAGGGGGATGGTGTATCCAGTCTCAACACTATGACCCTGCAATTTTATTAAAATCATAAAATATTTTTAGTTAATCTTGAATTTCAAAATCCAAATTTAATAAATTAAATTTAATGAACATGCTAACTTTTACCTGACTATCAATTACATACGCCTCATGCAAAATGTCAGCTTCCCTCTCCATCTCCATAGCTGCAGACAAATCCTATGTAGAAGCCTCCTGAGTGTCGATGGGGTCATATGAACAAGTCGCCCTACAAAATTGACACACATGGGTTCGAAGGCCACCACTCAAAGAATCCCCTGAATGGCGTTGTAGAATGGGGTTAGTATGATGGATGACACTTTGGGTCAAAGTGTTGATCACTTGCAATGTCTCTATGTCGATACTCTCCTTTGTGATGGAAGGCATAACATTGTGCTCATGATGTGGCCTAGCGAGAGCTTGTCTCCCTTGTTGCGTAGGATCTAGCTGTGCACCGGGTCTATCCTGAGCTAACCCCCCACCTCTCCCTTGGAAATCCTTCATATCAAAATAATTTGGAATTTTTTTCAATATGAACTCACTGTATAGTTTCCTAAAGAAATTTTGGGAAACTTCACAATTATTGCATGGTGGGTAGTCAAAGACCATGTACCACCTATCATAAAAATGGTTCCTAATCTGTTGGTGGAGGCACCAATGAATAAGAAACCTCTTTGCATTGAGGGTAATATTTTGATTTGTGTGTGGGTCAGTGAATAATGAGCACAAATCACCTTTTGTCATTTTTAAATCCTGTACATCTTTATATGATAGTTTATTCACATAGTAATCCCTAGTCACTTGCCTCCTATCTTTACATCCAGTTACTTGTTCACTAATTGAATCTAAATTTGTTAAAATATCTTTCAATGAAATTTATAGGGTCATAATTTCTGTGGTTGAACCATTTGGATCACTCAACCTATTGATTAAATCCTTAATTTGATTTTGTTATTCTCAATTTCACTCATTAAATTTTGTTGAGTGCTAGGAGGGGTTTGAGTGTTTGGTGGAGGAGGTTGTTGTTGTGGTTGATTTTTTTCTTGAGGATTTGGTTGCTCTTCTTGTTGAGGATTTCGAGGGTTTATAGGTTGATTTACATCTCCTAAAAATTCAAACAAATATATATCAAATATAACCTAAAACTAACTAATTCAACCTAAAGCTAACAAATTCAAAACAAAAATCAAATAATCCTTACCTCTGACACCTCATCATCATCGTGGCGCCATAGTTGTGAATAAATAGAAATCGTTGGTGAATATTTTTGCACAATACCTCCTCCTAGAATGCGAGTGTTAAAAATGGGGGTTTTGGTCGCGGGCACAAGAAAAATCACAGTCAAAATGAAAATGAATGAGTTTAACTTTTTTTTTTCTTTTAATATGTCATAACGTGAGCACATTATAATGCACTCACATTATGGGCTTGTTGTTTCCAATCCTCAAGCTTGCATAACAAGCCATAACACGAGTGGTTATAACATGCTCACATTATAATGCGCTCGTATTATGAGTTTTCAAAAAATAAAATTGAAAGTGGCAAAAAATTGGTTACCCATTTCCATGCACCCGCCCATGATGACTTGTATATCTTGGAAAAATATTCTCGTTCCCTACTCTTGTTCTACTCAAAAGTGAAGTCTATTTGATAGGAATTTTCCCATTATACCTTTCAGATGTGTTCTATGATTTCTTTCATGATATGGATCTTGAACTATTGTTTAATGGTTCTAAAGGATTCATAGTGAAAAATGGACAACATGATTATCTCCTTATAAATTTGAGTTTATGATATCTTCTTTTGATAAGAACAGTTAGGAGATAATTTATGGGTTTGTTTTCTTGAGATGGGAAATGTAGTGGTTTGATCTTCTTTTAGAGGCTTACATCCATATTGATCTTGATATATATATGTCGTGTTTGATCTTGGAGATTGAACAGTTGGGTGTTGTTATGTTGTTCTATTTGGGGTTTTGAAGGAGATCATACTTGACATAGTTAGAATTTAGAGGTGTATTTATGAGGTTTTTATATAGGTACATGGTGTGCATAGGTGCTCTCTTTAGTCTTGGTTGTCTTCTTGGATGTTTGGTTTCACATTACACTAGTTTGAGGTTTGGTCGGAGCTGTAGTGATCACTCACTTATGGTCATTTGTTTTCATCCATGGTCTTGGGTGATGACATGGAGATTCTTAACCTTTTTCCTTTGATGGGTTTGGAGAACTTGGGAGAGCTATGAAGACTTGTGGTGAGAGTTGTGGGTATGTGTAGGATCATGACGGGCCAAAAAGTGGCGATATCTAAGTGATATGATGGCCCATGTGGCTGATGACCTTTTTTTACCCAAAATTGATGAAATGAAAAGGGTTTTTAAAGGAGATTCTCAGTTTCCACCAATATAAATTATGCTTTACTTTGAATTAAATAAATAATTATTATTCATTTTCTATTTGAATTATGACTAAAGTCCTGATTGATAGGCTGATTGAAAAAAATCTATAGCTTTCAAACGATATCAAAGTTTTTGAATCCAAAACATGCGTCACATTCTATGCTTCACATACTATAGGATTAAACAAAAAAGAGTTAAATTTAATTAAGTTTTGACCAAGTTAAAGTGGCGAGACATACAAGTTTTTATATTTTTTAATAGTTATAATAAAAAAATCATAATTAAATATTTACTTGGAAATAAATTACTAAAAAATATGCATCAAATGGGGACATGAGTCCCCTACTTATATATAAAATATTATAAAAAAAATTATCATTTTATTGTGGTTAGGGTAGTCAGACAAACACCGACATCTAATTTTTTCCCTGAAATTTAAGTACTACTCCATTGAAATGTCAAATTTTCACCAAATAGATTTAAAAAAAAAAAAAACCTAGTAGTTTAGAAACTACATTGAATTTTATACAGATTCTATTCTTGCATATTTTTTAAATAATATAGATAACTTATTCAAATTTTTACGTGAAGTTTCATATCTCTAATTTTTTGAATTTTATTGCCACTTAAGGGCCTATTTTTTCCATAATGATCCTACACATACCCTTGTATTTATAGGTTTTGCATATCATTGTGGATGGTTCCTTGAAACTAAATGATTACACTCTCTATGTTATTCTATTGGTAGACTCATTATTCCTTTTTTTTTATAGATTTGGCATTACCCATGTAGTGGGAGTTCCTCGATGTGTTTGGTCTTCTTCGACTTGTTTGTACATGGAGCTTGTATCTGCAGGTGATGGGTTGACTATGTTTCTAGCATGAGTTTAATAATGATAATATCTTGGAGGTATGCATGATTGGATGGAGTCACACTTTCTGTGTGTGCTTATTTTTAGTCGCGTGGGTTAATAAGCTAGATGGGAGAAGTCAGTTTTCTACTTGTTGTTCTAGATGGTGTTCTATCTTGTTTTCTTGCAGGATAACTTCATAGTTGTGTTCATGTTGAGTGCTTTGAAGTTGACATTACTTTTGTATGGATTTTTCTGCATAGTGGAGTTTTGGTAGTGTGTTGAAACCCTTTCTATTAGTTGGTTCTGATGGTGTTGTGTCTAATTAGATTGTTGCATATATATGCCATGGCTTGTTTCTTTTCCTTAGAGGATGGTTGGAACTATTTCTTGAGATGGTTGACATTATAGATGTTGTTGCAGGTGTCCTAGGTGATACAAATGATTCATGCATTGATTGGTAGGTAGTGCATTCTTTGATAAGTGGGAGAATCTTCAGAAATGGTTCCTCAAATGTACTAGTGTTTGGGCCTCTACATTGTCAAATAGATAGTTGAATATCACCAAGACAAAGTCACTAGTCTTTTTGAAATATATTTGGCAAGAAATGGTTTCTTAGTTAAGTCAATGGTTTCCAAGTTTTTCTAACTTAAGTAACGGGGTTTTGAAGTTTTATAATGTCCCGACTTAGTGATTGTGAAGCACAGGTTGTTCTCTTTGTTGTCGGCATGTCACACATTTTGGGAACTTCACAACCTCCGACATGAGGTTCTAAATTTTGAGGTTTGAGTGACTTAACGATTGGAACTAACAGTTTCCTCTGTTGTTGTGTTCTATTTCCGAGAGTTAGTCATGTCGATGGGAGTCACCAAGAAGTCTCCACCATAGACAAATATTTTGCCTTGGTCACTCATCAGTAGGACTTTGTGTCATCAATGGGAATCTATCTTGAGTCCCCTTGATGGTCTGATGGAGCAACGACTCGTATGGAGGTAAATAATTGTCATTGGGAGATGGAATCATCAATAGGATTCTATGACCTATCACATTGACAATCCGATACATAGCATTGGATCCTAATTAGTGGGAATTTGTGTCTTTGATGAGACATTGCAGCTTGTCCCACCGATGGAGTGATGGAGTGATTCATTGGTAGGAGATTTTGGTATTTTTGAAACCTTTGTGAGTGTCCCTCTGATAGGTTGATGGTGTAGGCAATGTACGGTATGTAGGAAAGACTTCCCTATATCGATGGGAGACAAATTGGTGTCCCCCTGATATGAAAATGGATGACTTGGTGACGTGTGTAGAATGTCTTGGAAGGACTTGATGGATGGTGAGGTGGAAAACAATGATTTGTTGGAACCTATTGATGGTTTGATTGACAAATGGGAATCCGTTAGTTTCCTGGTTGGATTTGGAAAATGAGAACAAACATGATATAATTCATTTAACATTCTGGAATAGGGGGAGAGGGAAATAGAATAGGGGTTATGCTACCGAATTCTCACTAGAATAGAACAAGATGTAAATCTCTTGTAAAGTATTTGAGCCTATAATTGTATTTGTAACTATACTTTTGTTGCTGAATAATACAATGGAGATCTCATCTTTTGGAGTGTGGTGTTTCTTACCCGAAAGGATTTTCTCCATGTAAAATTTGTGTGTTCATATTGTCTATTTCATCTTTCATGTTTTTTGATTTTGGTTGTTTAATATGTTTAATGGTGTTGTTTGGAACTGGTTTAATGAGAATTTACTTTTCTCTAAGAAAATAAAATCTACAGAAGGCACTACTTATCTTATATTTTCTTTCTAAGATGACCAAAATTTCCCAACATGTATGAGTCCTTAACCACCAAATTTGGGCCACACAACCTAAAAATACCTAAATTATGATTGGATGTTGATTTGTGTTGTGATCATCCTCAAAAAGTTTCATTAAATGAGGCTTATGGATGTAAAATAAGGCCAATTGAAGCATTAAAAATTCTAATTATTAATGGAAACCCTAAAAAAGTGTGAAAGTGTGTTAGAAAAATTTACAACACCCTAAATAAGGCACGGTTAAGTTTGCTTAGTTCACAAGGGCCCAAGACCTAATGTGAATGTGCCAAGAAAATTATAACACTAAATCAAGACAACATTAAGCTCATTTTTATTAGGAGGGCCCAAAAAAGTTTGAAATTTTTATTAATGACAATTTTTGACTCTACATTAGCCCATACTATAGTGAGAGGATGAACTTGCTTCAAACTCACACTAAAGTAGAAAAAAAAATCATTAAGAGGGGTCCAAGTGCACTAATGGTGGTAAGATGGGATGAAAATGATGAAGAGGGGTGATCAAGCCCCAAGGACCAAAATACCATGGAAAACCAATATCGGGACAAAAGAAAACACATGAAATTGATATAAAGAGCATCATAAAGGCACACACATACATTACCAAAGACGAAAAGGAAAATAAAATAAAATGGGTGGATCAAGCTTCGACTATTTGTCCATCACGATGTGGATCAGATCTAGTTTGTTTGTCTAAAAATGCATGCTCACTCTAAGGAAAAATAACTTCAAGCCATCCGCTAGGTGAGGATCCGAAAGAGGCGATACACATACACACATGACCGATATGTGCTCACACTCATGGACGAGTGGCTATGGTAAATTCATGCCTCGATCGAGCTTCTTGTCAAATCATACCAAAGTTATACCTCCTGATAACTTTGATAAGGTGCCACAAAAAAATGATCTTCGAGCTTCATGAGGCAAGAAAAACTTTGTATGCTTGGATATCATGAACAACTAAAGAAATTCAAGATTCATGAGGCAAGCAAAGCTTCATATGCTTGGAACTCATGAACGAATAAGATGGCTCCATAGGAATGAAAATTGTATTATGCAAGGTGGCCATATAACTGAAATTTAATAAATGAAAAATCTAAATAACATTCAAAGGAGTCTTAGTTAATTCATGTAAGGTCTTAACTTAGGGAACATTGTTCCCAATGTCTCCAAGAGAGGACCAATCAAAGAATAGAAGATCCACAACTTAGGGTCCATGCAATATGTTGCATCAAGCCACTAAGAGGAATATAATATATGCTAAGAGAGATCACAATCTTGAGGGACATCACACCCAATATCACCACAAAGAAAAAGACACATAGCATGAAGTAGGAAGACTACATGCCATGAAACATGAAAAATACAAAAAAAAATGCCAATGTATGCCCCCACTTTAAAGAAATTGCTAAACACCATACTATGATCAATTAGTTTAAAGTAGAAAATTATATATGCAAACAATATTTAAGAAGACATGAGAGCTAACTTGGAAAGCTATATGCCAAGTCATATGTTTCCAGAAAAAGTTACATCATGTAAAAGAAAAGAGAAAAGGGGGTTTCCCCCAAAATTAAAACACCAAACACATAAGGGATCTAAGGATTCAGGTTCAGTATGTTCTTTCTACAATGTTTTTTAAGAGAGCTCAAAATTGTCATCATTCCCCAAATATACATAGAGCTAGAAGTATGACACAAAGAGAGTGAAAACAAAGAAAAATCCTTTGGGTCAACATGGAAGAGACATAAATATCTCAACGCCTTGTGTCATCCCCAAAAGGAAAACACAAGACAAAGAAATGAGATAAATAAAATTAAAGGAAAAGATTTTTGGTCAACATGGAAGAGACATGAATGTATCGAAACCTTGTGTCATCCCCAAAAGGAGAACACAAGACAAAGAAAGGAGATAAAGAAAAGTAAAGGAAAATATTTTGGGTTAACATGGAAGAGACATGAATGTCTCAATGGCTTGCTTCATCCCCAAAAGGAAAACATAATACAAAGAAAATAAATAAAGAAAAGTAAAAATATGTACGACATAGAGAAGAATGAAGGTACAAATAGAAGAATGTCACAAAGAGAGAGATCATCAAAAAAACACCATAGGGGATCACATCAGGCACATGCAATTACACAAAAAAAAAATGAAAAAGAAATAATGCACAAGACTAGTGAGGCACATGTGAGTAAACCTAAAGTAGGTCATTTGAATCCCAATCATGTTCATTATATGCTAAAAGCAGAAAACTAGCTAAAGGGGCAATAGCAAGTGGTAAACTAGGGTCATTACCAAGTTCAGAACTCTTCCTAGGATAATTGTCGTTTAAGCTCATGGAAGAGGAAAAAAATGTATTCAATTAATTATGCACCTCCTCATTAATTTTAGTAATCTCCTCATAATTGTCTAAATTAATTACAATAGGAGGTCGAATGATAATTTCCAAAGAAGGGTTCAACTCGTGTGTTGATTGAACTATAGGATCTTTTCTAGTGAGGGAGATTCATTTTGCATTGCTTTATTCAATTTTGGATTTTGGTTTTCTTTGTTGGACGATAAAAATTTCATTGTCAAAGGGAAACTTTAAGCATTTATGTACAACCGAAGGGACTGCATTCATGGATCGAAGCCATGGATAGCCTAGCTTCACATGAAATTGGTCTGGCTATGGGATGATGGAGAATGATATATCTAATGTTTTTGGTCCTATTTCCAAAGGTAAGGTGGTCGATCCCATTGTAGGGAAAGTGAAACCATTATGTGTCTTGATCCTTTCTTTTGGTTTATTGTATATACCTTGATAGAGTTCATGCATGAGTAATAATTCCTCAATGATAAGATTCTCTCCATAGACGAGATCTATTAATATCCCATTGGTGGGTTTATCATAGATACAGTCAGCTATGTATAGAGGACCATCAGGTGCATGTTTAAGTATATATTTAGAGGAAAAATTAATGCCAAGATGCTTTTGGTTTTGTCCATTATGATGTTGAGTTTCAACCAATGCAACCAAACCATCGATACAATTTTTTTCTTGTTGATCAATATCGATAGGACTTTGTTTAGTTGTATCTATGTTATCATCATCTGTGTCAACATTCATAAAATTAGTATTTGTAGTTTCACTATATTTGACAAATTAAATATTATGTTTCAACATGGGATTGGTAAATATTTTCAAGTTTTGGTTAGGAGGGAAAAAATATTCATTTCCTTGATCATTAACACCTCCAACGGAAAGTCAACTAGAATTAATGAGGTCTTGCACAAGATGTTTAAGATGCTTACAATGTTTCGTATCATGTGAATTTTTTTTATGATAATGGCAATAAGCATTTGATCTAAAATCTAGAGGTAGAGACTTATTAGGATCAACTATTTTAATGGGAGGAAAGGTAACAATTTGCTATTCTATAAGCTGGGTCATTATGTTATGAAGGGTATCGAGCAAGGGAGTGAATTACCTTTTTGGGTCCCCATAGCTAAAGGGTATCGTTGCTTTTACGGAAGCTACTTGGGTATTGGTATTTTGACTTGTTTGTTAAGGGGGGTTGAGTTGAAGGAAACCTTTATTCTGTTTTCTATAAGGTTGGTAATTGTTTTGATTTTCAGAATCAGACTTCTCAGTCCACCTAGATGTGGACTTTGTATCATGACTACTAATTGATTTCTCATAATCATGAAGGGCAGTTCTCAAGTGCATGAAGGATGGGAATTTCATTATGGTAATCTTATCTTGAATCTTTGAAAACTATATATGAAAATATTTTGAAGGTGAGGGTTGGGAACCTTGACATCGATTTGGGAATAAAGTGATTGATAGCATGAGAAAAATTCAGTAATATTTCCTTTTTCTTTTTTCTTACATCTCATCAGATTGGCCAAGGTCATATTATGAGTAGTATGCACTTGGAAATGGTTTATAAATGCCTCAAAAATTCCATTGAATGAATGAATTGAGTTGTTCAGTAATGAAGAAATCCATTCTAAGGTAGTATACTTCAAGGATCTAGGGAAAATTTTATCCAAGAGTTTGTCATGAAGGACAAAGTCACTACATAAGGCAGTATAAGTGGCAACATGGTTAGAAGGATCTCCCTTCCCCCCATATTTCTAAAATCTAGGAACCTCTACACCTTGTCGCATCGGTGTTGCAATATCTCCAAGGACAAGGGACTTATTTTGACATAATATGTAGGTGGGCCATTTTCATTTTGATTGATGGTGGAAACTTGCTTTTGACAGGATGAAATTGTTTGCAAAATTTGATTTATGAGAGGGTAATTTCTTGTATTATCAAATGGAGGTGAAAAAGGTGAAGGTGTGTATGTGTTCGATGGAAAAGTGAATGGAATGCTTATAGTTTGTAAGGTGGTAGGAGATATGGTGTGTGATTCCACAAAGGTACTAGGGATGCTAGCGAAAATATCCAAGGAAGGAATCACATTACTAGTCAGTTGCATTATTGTTGTAACTTGAGGGTTGGTATAGGTAGGAATAAAGGTAATTGTTGTGGGAGGAGGAATTTGAATTCCTCCTTGGATTATGATATTGATCGAGGGTAAAGGACAACTAGTGGTTGAGTTAAGGTGTTTTTCAAATATTTGAACTATTTTATGTACAAGGTCAAGTCCATCTTCACTTTCAAGCATGCGATGAATTTTATATATAGTAAGGATAGCGGTGGTTGAAATGTTACCATTTTTACTTGATGTTCTAGGTTTTCTAGATCTTCATGGATTTGAATTATGTTTTCTTGTGAAACACTAGCAACCATTGTCTCAACATGTGTCACACTACTTGAAGGCAAGGAATTGTTAAGGGTATGGCCCATACCTAGTGTACTAGTGTCAATACTACGAGTGAAAGAGCTAGACAACCCAAGATCCATGACAATTGTGCCATTGCAGGATGACATGAGTCACAAAATTTGTCTCACTATAGTATTAACAATGGGACACCAAATACTCATGTAAGGGATGCTAAATGCAAGATGAATGCAAATTCATTTTAAGCTAGGTACAATGAAATCAATATAACAGAAAGTCTGTAAACTGCAATAGAAAGTTATAAACAAAAAACAAGAGCACACAAATAGAGTTTTAAATTTTGAAAAATGTAGTGTAGAATCTACAATTTGACTACATCACCCAAAGGGATGTATGAGTCCTAATGAGACTTTTTTTCATAATTTTTAGAAAATTTCAATTGATTTTTATGCTTTTTATGTTGTGTGATCTGTAGCTTAAGTGAAAATGTAGATTTTATATGATTTTTAATTATTTGAGATGCAAAAAAATCAACCTATATGCAATTTCACTAATGTAAAATCAAAAACCCTAGAATTCCAATTAGCTAGTGCAAATGCTAATGCAAATTTAATGGAAGAAAAATCTAGGATGATGATGCAATCCAAATTAGAATTATGATGTTCTAAATGTAGGTTCACCAAAATGAAAGGAATAATTTTTTTGACTTATATTCTAGAGAGATAGAATAACAAAATCCCAACACTCTCCTTCAAGGACAAACCATAGAGATCTCAACCTCAAGTATGCAAAGGAGAAATAGATCTGACAATAGGGATGTCCTAGGGTTTGATCATAAACTAATGAGGGGTTCACCACCAAGCTAGGGCTTGGAAATACTAATGAAATGTAAGATGTAAATCTTAACCCTAATATGATGAAATCTTTAACTAAATGACCTAAAAATGCATGTAAAATAGAACAAAAAGTTGAGAGATGGAATGTGTGCACCTGAAAAAATATGAAGAAGATTGGATGAAGGCCTGAAATGTTGGAAACGGTGATTTAAAATCCTACTAGGACTCATACACAAGTTTGGGAAATTTAGTCCTAGATATGGATTTCTATGTAGAAGCTGAAATCTGGAAAAAAAGGTATCTGAAATTGCAAAAACCTAGAAAATAACCTAAACTGGGACTCATATGCCAAAACTGGCATATTAGTCTAGCTAGGGTTTTTTGAAGCTTCAAATTCTAAATTTGGTCTTTGATTTATTCTTTATACTTCCTAACTGATTTTCAAATTTGAACCCTAATTTGCAACCTATAGAAGTCTTCCAAGTATCTCCAATGCAAGGTTACAATGTTGAAGACTTTGAAAACTTTCTCTTCAATGTGTCTTCAACCTAAACCTACAAATCACACATTAGAGAGAGAGAGAAAAATGTTATTTTGTTAGTGGATAGGGGTTTTCCTTGGTCAAACCCGATTTTGGTAATTAAACCTTGAAATGAAATGGAATAGGAATGGAGAATGATGAATGAACAAAATATGATGTTGAAACTCACCAAAACCTAGCATTAAGAGGCTACAAACATGTATGAGATGGATCCAATGGATGTAGATCTCGACTCTTTCTTGAATTTGATAGATCTTGAATTTAATCATCGCTTGAATCATGAAACCCTACATCACAATTGGTAGCTCAAAAACAATCATGATGCATGAAGACTTTGACATGATGCTTGATGCTTGAATAATGCTCTAAAACACTTGATAATCTACCCTTGAATTCTCTTATGAAGTCAAACTTACTATAAGGATGGATACATGAATGCTTGGGGTCACTTGATTTCTTTTTATGTGAAAATGAGTGAAAGAACCTTTTATTAATACTTAATTATGCTGAAATTCCCAAAATTACAACACTTCAAGCTGACATCAGATCTTGGAGGATAGAATCCTATCAATAATTTCAACTAATTTTGATTTTGGGCCACATGAGACTCATACGCCCAAAGTGGCATTTGATTCGCATTAGGCATAAATTATAGGATCAAATTCAAAAATTCTTAGAAAGGTGTAAAATTAGGATCGAGACCCAAAACCCTAGGTGGGACTCATACACCCAAGGTGGTGTATGAATCCTAGACCACCAAATCTAGGTCACACAACCTAAAAACACCTAAATTATGTTTGGATGTTAATTTGTGTTAAGATCATCCTCAAAAAGATGCATTAAATAAGGCTTGTGGATGTAAAACATGCCTAATTAAAGCATAAAGAAGCACAATTATTAATGACAATCTTAGAAAAGTGTGAAATTGTGTTACAACACTTTACAACACCCTAAATAAGGCATGATTAAGTTTTTTTAGATCACAAGGGTCCAAGACCTAATGTGAATGTATCAAGCACATTACAACACTAAATCAAGGCAACATTAAGCTCGGTTTTATAAGGAGGGCCCAAAAAAGTGTGAAAATGTCACTAATGACAATTCTCAACACTACAAGAATCTTTGACCTATAACATATTCTATCTCGCATCATAAGGCATCTTCATTATTGGAGGAAGTTGGTGCCTAAGATGGGTTATGACAAGGTGTAAGAGAATCAAGTTTTTCAACTCATTTATGATAGATTCTCTTATAGTTGTAAGTGTTGTATGTATGAAAAATTCTATGATATATAATATGACACTTGTAAGGCATTTGTGATAGTATATTTTTAGCATATTCTAGGCACCAAAACTTGGAGAAATAATATTGCATGTAATGACACTTGTAAGGGGTGTATGGAAATGTTGTACAAATGTCCAAATGCATGTTTATGGCATGGGATATTATTCCATATGGATTTGGACACCCATTTCCATCTAGATGCTTCTTGAAGCTTGTATCTCTCTCTATATTGAGTGCCTTGGATGTAGAATGCATAGTTTGTTTGCAAGTAATGAAGTGTTGTTAGTATCACTCCACAACATGTGTTTGTTTCAAAGCACTTGTTAAATAAATATTTGTACTTGGGGTTGTATTGTAACTCTTTTTTGAAGTAATGCAATAGTACTATGCTTTTTGAGGGTGGGGTTTTTTAGTTGAAATGGTATTCCCCACGTATATCTGGTATATGTTGTATTTGTGTATTTGTGGTTCTATTCCATTATTCCTATGTGTTTCTCATTATTGTAACAATATAAGGTGTTCAAAGGAATTTTTTTGTAACTCTCCCCTACTTAGATTAGTGTAGGAAGAAATTTTTGCTCACTCGACTTCCTTTCATTTGGTATCAAAGTCTGGCCAACCTTGATTCCTTTGTTTGGTTAGTTGGGTTAGAAGGGTTTTTTGTGCTGATCCTTGTTTCAATGGGATTTTTTCATAAGTTTATTTTGTGACCTTGTTGAAGGAAAGATATGGTAGGCTCATTTAGGAGGATTGGGATGGAGAAGTTTAATGATGGTAATTTTGAACTTTGGAAGCTCAAAATTGAAGACATGCTCGTAGATCATGATCTATGGGTTGCTATTTCTAGAGCTAAACTGTTAGGCATGGAACAAGAAGATTGGGATATCATGGATAGGAAAGCCAAGGGTCTTATTAGACTCTGTTTGGTTGATTTTTTCCTCCTAAATGTCCATGAAGATAAAAATTTTGCTTCTGTGTGAGGGGCTTAGTGATGTCTATCAGGATAAATCCTTGGTAAACAGGCTTTTCTTGAGAAAGAAGATGTATTATCTAAAAATGGAAGATGGGGGATCCATGTCATATCATCTAGCTGCATTTAACATGTTGATTTCTCAGCTAAGTTCTGTTGGATACAAGATTGATGAAAAATATTGTTGCATGCTCCTTTTGTGTTCATTGTCAGACTCTTGGGATCACCTGGTAATGGCTATTGGAAACACTACTTTCACCTTCAAGATGGATGAGGTGGTCTCCTCATTATTATCTGAAGAGATGCAAAGGAATTCTTCTAAGATTTCTAATGAGGCCCTTATATTTTTTGGCAGACCAAAGGAGAGAGGAAAAAATAAAGATAAGAAATCTAAGTCAAAGTCTTCGGGGGGAATCTAAGTCTCTTGGTAAGAAGTCCAAGGATTTTTTTGGAATTTTGGTGAATTCGATCACATTTGAAAAGATTGTAAGAAGGAGGAGAAGAAGAAAAATAATACTTTCTTCAATTCTGAATGCAAGAAATCGTCCCAAGATTATGGAGAAGAATTTATTGTAGCCTTGGCAACCCATACATTGGATGATGCATGATTGATAAATTCAGGTGCATTATTTCACATGACTTCTCATAGAGGTTGGTTCTCAAATTATGAGGAGTATGATGGAAAAGAGTTGTACTTGGGTGATGAGATCCACTTGAATATTGTTGGTTGTGAAAGAGTCAAAATTAGATTTCCTAATGGATGAGTGAAGGGGATTGATGGTTTTTTGCATATCCTAGGTTTGGCATGAAACCTAATTTTTGTAAGTAAACTTAATGATTTGGGAGTGCAAGTTGTTTTCTCTGGTCAAGGATGCAAGATGACAAGAGGAGCTATGGTGTTAGCTAAAGGAGTTTGTATTGGCACTTTGTTTTAGCTTGATGCATGCACTATACAGTGTAATAGTTATTTTGATGTATCGAATAAGAGACCTTTAGATTCTTCATCCTCACCATCATATCATGCATAGAAGAAGTGTGTTGTAGCTACATCTAATGGTCATGCATTTTGGGTGCCTAAGGGTTCTCATTCCATGGAAATAATGCTTCTTGCAGAAAAAACAATGTTATGGCACTGACGACTTGGTCACATTGGTGAGAAGGGTCTTAGAACCCTAAAAATTAAGAGCCTTATTGAAGGCCTTGATGATTATAATCTCAAGTTAAAATTTTGTGAATATTGTGTATATGGAATAAAATATTGTGTTTATTTTTATTCTAGTTGTCACAAGTCTTCTATGGTTTTGGACTATGTTCATTCAGATGTTTTTGGTCCTATGAACATTCCTTCATTATAAAAAAAAATATATTTTATTTCTTTTATAGATTATTATAGTAGAAGAACATTCGTTTATTTTCTTAGAACTAAAGATGGAGTCTTTAGTCAGTTTAAGGAGTTTAAGGCCTTGGTAGAAAATTAGACTAGCAAAAAATTTAAGTGTTTGAGGACTAATAATGGTGGTGAGTTTTATTCTGCAAATTTTGACAAGTTCTGCAAAGAGAATTATATTTAGAGATTAAGACAAGTCCCTACACTCCACAAAAAAATGGAGTTACAGAGAGGATGACAAAAATGTTGATAGAGAGATCTAGGAGTATGTTGAGTGGTGTTGTCCTTGAACAAATATTTTGGGCTGAAGCGGTAGCCACTACATGTTATTTGTTTAATAGATATCCTACATCAATGCTTGTTTGTAAGACACCTATGAAGGCATGGTCTGGTAAAAATCCATTGATGAGACATCTCAGATTATTTGATTGTGAAGCTTATGTGAATGTTCCAATAGAGAAGAGTTCAAAGTTGGAGAAAAATGCTATTAAGTGTATCTTTATTGGCTATGGTGTCAATGTGAAAGGGTACAAGCTTTGAAATCCAAAAGCTCAAAAGTTTCTCTATAGTAGAAGTTTCATTTTTAGAGAGATGAAACCTTCCACTATTGAGCTACAACTAGAGAAAGAGGAGAAATAAAAGGAGGTAGTTTAGATTCTACCTACTCTGAAGAAAGAAGAACTACACACTCTTATTGGACCTGATGATGAGGAGATCTCAAGTATCTTTGAAAGTTTAGAAGTATAAGAGGAACCTCAACTTGAACATTTGAGGAGGTCTACACGAGTTAGGCAACAATGAAATTTTTTTAGTTATTCATTATTGGAATCTAGTTGTATTTATGCTTTGATTACTAGCATTCATGAGCCTAGAACTGTTAGAGAGGCTATGGGTATGAATGATGTAGATCCTTGGATGTCAGCCATGGACGAGGAGATGGCTTCATTAAAGAAAACTAGGACTTGGGATTTGGTACCTTTTCTTGTTGGATGTTAACGTATCAATTGTAAATGGTTTTCAAGAAAAGGTGTTTTCCTGATCATAGTTTTGAGAAGTATAAGGCACAACTGGTTGCTAATAGGTTTTCTCAACTGGATGGAATTGATTATGGGGAAATATTCTCTCATGTAGAAAATTTGGCATCTATCTGGATTTTCTTGCCACTTGTAGTAGCATATGACTTAGTAGTGGAACACATGGATGTGAAAACAACATTCCTTCATGGTGATTTGGAGGAAGAGATTTACATGTCACAGCTAGAGCATTTCATTGAAAAAGGTAAAGAAAATTTGGTTTACATACTGAAGAAATATCTTTATGGTTTAAAACAATATCCTAGAATGTGGTACAAATTTTTTGATACCTATGTGTTGTCATTGGGATTTCAAAGATCTAAATCTAGCCATTATGTATATTTTAAATCTGATAATGGTCACATTCACATTATTGTTTTATATGTAGATGATTTGTTGTTTATTGGTAATGGTAAAATTATGATTTTAGATTTGAAGTTTTAGTTGTCAACATAGTTTGAGATGAAAGACCTAGGTGTATCTAGGTACATTCTAGGAATGGAGTTCGCAAGAGACAAAGCTAACAAAAAGTTTTGGCTAAGCCATAAAAAGGATGTGAACTTGGTGTTGGAGAGATTCAACATGGTAGATTGTAGACAATTAGTTCTTACAATCAAGGAACAAAGCTTTCTACAAATGTTTTTTCTAAATATCCTACTAAAATGGAGGACATGAATAAAGAACCATATGCGAGTGCAGTTGGTAGTCTGATGCATGTTATGGTGTGTATGATACTAGACATTGCCCCAGTGATGGGAGTCCTTAGCCATTTTATGGATAATATTGGACGAGTGCACTATGATGCAGTTAAGAGAGAGTTTAGATATTTATGGGATACTTAGGTAAAAGCACAAAGCTATGTCACACTTTATAAAGGAAACAACCAACATTAATCCAACTTTTAAACTTGAATCACTAAAAAGGGGCATATATGTTTTGAATTTTGAATGATATAAACAAATAAAATGTGTATCTTTTTGAAAAAAATAAAAAATTATTTGCATATAGTTTTTTATAAATTTACACAACAATTTTGTTGTTGATAAAATACTGAAAAAACGAAGTTACAGGGGATGTCAATCTTTATATAGTAAATTGTATATTTTTTCCTTCAATTTTTTTGTGTGTATTTATAACTTTAAACTTTAGTGCATGGATATTTGTTTTTCAATTTTGATGAATATATATTTTTAAAAAAATATTCAAATGTGTGTGTAGTGAAATATAGTTGTTTCCATTCGATACCAATTTTTATATTTATTATTTATCTAAAATAGAAAACAAATTATACCATCTTGATTTAGATTCTTTTATCTAGTGCATCATATTTTTTTCAATTTAAAAAAAAAAAGTTTTAGTTATTTTCTTGACATTGTAATTAACTTAATATTTTGTGTTGATAACCTATTTTTAGTAAAAATAAAAAATAAAATATAAATAATAGTTAAATATTTAAATATATATATATTTTTGAAATCTACATTTATGGATCTACAAAAGCATATTTTTATATTTTAAAAGAAAATATTATTTACATGACTAGGAATTGTCGAAACATATGAAAGTTTTTCAAATAATTTATTTTTTTTCAGTAATTTTGCTTCAAAGTGGTGATACATATGCATTTCTCTAACAATTTTAGTTTGAAAAGTTGTGGACATATATAAATTAGCTAGAATGAATCTTACCAGATCATACATGTTTGACCAAAACTGATTTTTAGTTAGAAATATTTATATTTAGTTGTGTTGATAAGCTAACCAAAAGTTTGACACAACTTTATACTTTCACCCACTTCCGAGTATGCCCTGTGTTTTCATGGTTATCCTACTAGACCTCAACATTCTATGAGTATTTGTGGATATTTGGATTTAGATTGGGCAAGTGACATCGACAATAGAAGATCCACCAGTGGTTATGTATTTATGATGTTTGGTGGTGCTATCAGTTGGATGAGTAAGTGAGAGGTTGTAGTTGTATTGTCCACAAAAAAGACATAGTACATGGAAGCCACTCATGCCTATAAGGAAATTGTTTGGATTAAGAGATTATGTTCTGATATTGGTTTAGATGCAAGACAAAATATTATTTTTTGTGACAGTCAAAGTGTAATTTGTTTAGTAAAGAATCCTACCTTTCATGGTAGAACAAAGCACATTGATGTTCAATATTGATCATTTTGTCATGATATGGTAGAATATGGAAAGGTGAACGTGGAGAAGGTTGACACTTTGGTGAATGTTGTAGATGCATTGAAAAAACTAGTGAACATAGAGAAGTTCATATGGTGTTTTGATTCCATGGGCCTTGGGGCCTTGACCAGATGATTTCATATGACTCTCAGTAGGTCTTGGACAAGTGGGAGAATGTTGGGAATAAGGTGTCTCAACCTTAGAGTCCTAATATTAATTTAATTAATGTATTATTGGTTTTACATGTATTATTTAATTGCCTATGATGTCATGTCGTAAATTGGGACCCATTTGCTAGGTGGCATCCCAAGTGGACATAGGAATCCCAGTTTGCAAACTTTGACTATGACAGATTCTATGATGTGTCATAAGGCATCTTCATGCTTGGAGGAAGTCGACACCCAAGATAAGTTATGAAAAGGTTTAAGAGAATCGGGTATTTTAGCTGATTAATGATAGTTCTCTTATAGTTGTAAGTATTATAAGAATGACAAATGCTTTGATAGATTCTATGATAGTTGTAAGGCATCTGTCATATTCTATTTTTAGCCTAAGCACCCAAGCTTGGAGAAATAATATTGCATGTAATGACACTTGTAAAGGGTATAAGGGAATGTTGAACACATGTGGACAGATACATGTTTATGGCATGGGATATTGTGCCATGTGGATTTAGATGCCCATTTACCTTTAGATGCTTCTTGAAGCTTGTATCTCTCTATATATTGAGTGTCTTGCATTGTAGAATGCATAGTTAATGTTAGTGTTATCATGCATTAGCTAATAATTAATTAATCTTTAATTGATTATTAGTCTAATTTATTCTCATGCACTTAAGCTAAACTCTGGAGTTATTTTATGATTTATTAGTTGAGCTAATATTAGATCATTATGATTAATCTCATGTGATATTGACACTTGTTGTGATCTAATCCCTTTCTCATTTAGGTTTTTTCTCTTATAAGCACTCAACCCTCATTGTAATTATATCTTGAGCTAGATTCTCTTGCTTCTATAGGTTTTTCTTGTTGAGGAATATATTGCATATATTGTTTGCAATCTATTGTGTGGAAGGTGTATTTGTTTCCTCGTGATCCTATGGATCGTGGTTTTGTGCATGTTTCACAGTTCTAACATGGTATTAGAGCATGGATTCATCAAACCCCTTATCAATTTATTAGGTTTATTTTCTTCAACAAGGATTGTAGGCTTCAGATCTGAATCCCCTTGTTTTTTTTTGGAAATTTTAGAGGTGGGTGAATTTTTGGTGGTTTTTGGCATGAAAAGAACCTCACCATTAGATTCAAAGAAGACAAAAAAGTTAGAGTTAAATTTTGTTTCACATGATTTGGGTTCTTGATGCCAGATCAATGAGGGTTTGAAGTGGTTGTTTTTTTTATGAATCTGAAGGCTAGTTACAATTTTGGTGCATTTTGATAAAAAATGGATGTCACCATCGAACTCAGAAGGCCCAAAAACCTTAAGATTGCTTATCAAATTGCCAAAATCTGTGTCAAGATTTTTTGAGGCAAAATTTTTTTTCCAAGGAAGTTGTACGGCCCCCTCAGCATGTGAATTGATGTAAATATTAAAAAAGCATATATTTCTATAATTTTTCCCTACGATTTAAAAAAAAATTACTTAAAAACCCAAAAGATGGGCACATGTTTTTTATTATTAAAAACTATATTTAAGAAATGCAAGGGGGGTACCCAAGGGTATTGCCCTTGCCATAGTGGTAGGCAGCTGTCCTTGCGTCCCATGCCCTTTGGTACAAAGTACGATGGAGGGTACTACCTCTGGCCATTTTGGCAAGATGGCGGGCCCCTCCTTTGGCTCCACCTAGGGGTGGTAGCACCCCTGCCACTTTTAACAAAAATGATTTTTAATAAATTGAATTTTTATTTATATTTTTAGATGTTTATTTTTAATCAAAAAATATATAAAGTTGTTTTAAGCTCTTTTTTAGTTTTAAAAAAAGAAACAAAATTTCATGCAAATTTTTTGCAATTTTTTTTCAATAAAATAAACATGCAGTCTATCTATCTGGAGGATTGTTTTCCTACACACTAAATTTGGAAGCTCTCTATATTTGGCAAAGTTTTTGAGAAATTTGGAAGATAATCTTTTTTTCCTTGATTAGCCCCTCTCTATTAGACATTTCAATTTTGTACCCTATCTTCCCAAGGACATCTTGGTCATACGACGATATTTTTCAATACTATTTTTTTTGAAACGGGGTAGAATTTTGAGCTCTTTGCGGTGGTGTGAGTGTCTTCCAGTTTTGGCTTTTGGCTTTTTACAACATTCTATTTTCTCAGTGCTATTGTTGTTTAGTTCTCATTTTGGATACTTCAACAAGCCATATATTTTGCATCTAGACTCATTTTTGGGTGTTGTTTTTTTTTAAAGTGCATTTTTTTCATGTACTTCATCATGATGCTACTAGTTTCCTCATTTTTTTCAGAGAATTGTTCTTTCAACATTTAGTCCTTTTTTGGACATTATGGGCTCCCATTGTATGCACTTGTTATTATGTAAACACACTAAAATAAAGTCCCTCTATATTTCACATGATTATTGGAATCTTACACATCACTTTGTGTCTTATTGTACTCGTACTATATTATAAATTTCCATGCAGGGTTTGATTTTTTTCCTTTATTTTCCATCCTACCTTTGTCAAGTGAGTGTCCTTTCCACGACAATAGACTCATGTGTGTATGCCTTTTGTTTATATGCCCTTTATATGTGTTGGTACTTTCATGTTTGCACATTCATATGTTCCTAATTCTTCTTCATGATTTTTTCTTTTGGCATTCAGTTTCAATGTACCTTCCATGTCTCTCCCTTGTCAGCATTATAGGGGGGTTTCTATTGTTGGTGCTAGTGCTTCCTTGGGTTAATGTTGGAGTTAGGTATCTATACAATATTTTTTCCTATATACTAAGTGGATGCAGCGACTGGTTACCCATACATTTTGGTGATAAGGAGAATTTACCATATGGAAACTCTTGCATTCGTATTTTTGGAGGCAACTTTAAATTTTCACATGATTAGTCCTTCAAAATTTTGGTAACTTTTCCATTTGTATCTTCGAGTTCCAGGTGTTTTCCATTTTTTTCCATTTGATTCAAGTAGTGTCATTGGGACCACTCATACAAATTTTGGTCTTCTTGATCCTTATCATCATTTGTTTCAATGGAGATTATTGTTTTGATATTATAGCAGTTATTCTTCAACAGTGTTTGCAACTTATTCATGCTTCAATGGTGTTATTTTTTATTCATCCTTTATTCCTATCTTTTGGGAAAACATTATCTTGTTTCGAGGCTTCTTTAGTCCTTCAATTGGATTTCATCTCTTTTTGGAGTGGAGTTTTTCCCATGAGGTTTTCTTTGTTTCTTTGCATTATAAAGATATTTTGTTTGTACATGGGTGTACCTTAGATGGCATTTTTTTTGGGACCCATCTTGCATTCTTTTTAGGGTTTTTAGCTACTCCCTAAGTTCATCTTAAGGGGTTGTATTAGAGTTATCATGCATTAGCTAATAATTAATTAACCTTTAATTGATTATTAGTCTAATTTATTCTTATGCACTTAAGATAAACTTAGGAGTTCTTTTATGCTTTATTGGTTGAGGTAATATTAGATCATTATGTCTCATCTCATGTGATGCTGGAACTTGTCATAATCTACTCCCTTTCTCATTTAGGGTTTTTCTCTTATAAGCACTCAACCCTCATTGTAATTATATCTCGAGCTTTCCTATCTTCTTGAGAGTCTCTTGCTTTTGTAGCTTTTTCTTGTTGAGGAAAATTGCATATATTATCTTCAATCTCTTACATGAAAGGTGTATTTTTTTGTTGTTTGATCCCATGGCTCATGGTTTTGTGCTTCTTTTTAAATTCTAACAATTTATTTGTAAGTAATGAAGTGTTGTTGGTATGACTCCAAAATAGGTGTTTGTTTCGAAGCACTTGTTAAGAAAGATTTGTACTCAAGGGGTTGTATTTAAACTCTTGTTTGAAGTAATACAATATTATTGTGCTTTTGGAGGGTGGTGTTTTTTTCCCAAAAGGGTTTTCCCCACGCATATTCGGTGTATGGTTTATTTGTGTACTTGTTGTTATATTCAATTATTCCTATGTTTTTCTTCTTATTGTAATAGTATAAGGTGTTAGAAGGATTTTTTTTTTAACTCTCCCCTACTTAGATTAGTGTAGGAAACTATTTCCGCTCACTCGGATTCCTTTCACAGTTTTATCTTGTTACACTTTATCTATTTAATATCTTAGACAAGTCTTTGAAGGCCTCATCAGGAATATAAAATATGGCCCCAAAAGTCCAAGAATAATTGTTTGAAGATCCATTGGAAACATTGATAAACTCATCTTCAAGGTACTGAGAAATTGTTTAAATGTATTGAAATATAGTTTCCCAAGAATTGGTAGTAATAAGATAGATTACTTGATTGGGATAGCTCAATGAATATATCAATTTATTGACGCTTTGCAATGCTCATAAAACTAATTTGAGTTGCATCTTCTCTTGAAAATAAACTTATCTCCATGTTACAATTAATAAGTAATGCATGAAAATGATCACAAATCCTCATATGTTTCAAACAAATAATTTCCTCTCTTGATTGCATAATCTAACACATACAATACCTGCTCTACTTCAATGAGGAAGTTAACATGATTAGGTGTGTGAACCCTTTCATTTTTGGACTTGCACACAAGAAAATAATAGACACAAAATTAGATCATTGTGCAAGGTGATATGAGGATTCCCCATGAAATTAGATTTCCACATTAATATAGGAAAACAAGTGAAGAAAAATGTAAATAAAAGTAAAGAAATCCTATTTTAATGAACAACTATCAATCCCATGGGGAATTGGTGCTGATTGGTATGTCAAAATCGGCCCTTTCCCAATTCCTTTTTGTAAGCTAGATGATTGATGATGGTGAGATTAGTTGTTTGAATGGAATGAGCAATATTATCTCTCCATTAAAGAGAGTAACCTTGCATGGAATATGTGTGGAATGAAGATAAATTTGAGTATAGTAAGTTTACTCAAAGTTGTGGATGAAATGAAGTATAGTATACTTGCTTGAATTGTGGATGTTGAAATGAGGAGACAAGCCTCCAATTTATAGATTTCCAAAATGGAAGAGATAGTGAAATAGAGCAATGTGGTATCATTCAACATCCAATGGCCAAGTGCCACTTGTCAAGATGTGAATGGTTGATGGTTGTGCACATTTTGGCCAAAGTGTCAATAAATGTAATTAGGTGGATTTTGAATTTGAAGAAATGACATGTGAAAGGGAAAAATGAATGAAATAAATGTCACTTGGCTCAATGCACAAGGACATGCAAGAGGAGTGAATGCCTTGTTGGATGTACAAGTCCACTTGTACTTTTTGAATTAAATTTTTAGGGAATATTCCCTTTTGATGCCATGTGAGGGAAAATAGAGATTTAATAAATGAATTAAATATATTTTCATGTGCAACTTGCATCCTCTAGAAGATTTTGGTGATAGGGATTAACTTAATCAAGATTTTGATTAATTTAACGAGGGATTAGATGATTTGACAATTTTGACTTAAATTGATAAATTGATTTAAATCAGAATTGAGAGGAAATGCTTACTTAAATAAATAATTTTGATTTATTTAACTAAGTGGGATAATAAGAGGACTTTATAGACTTTAATCAAATAAAATGAGTTATTTAATTAAACAAAGACATAAGATTAATTAGAGTAAATGAATTAATTTAATTAAAGAAGAAGAAAGACTTAATCAAAGGGTATGTGTAGGATCATGATGGGCCAAAAAGTGGTGATATGTAAGTGATATGATGGTCCATGTGTATGATGATTTTTTAGAGGAGATTCTCATCTTTCCACCAATATAAATTATGCTTTACTTTGAATTTAACAAATAATTATTATTTATTTTCTATTTGAATCATGACTAAAGTCCTAATTGATAGGATGATTGAAAAACATCTATATATTTTAAATGGTATCATTTTTTTTGAATTTGAAACATGTGTCACATTCTATTCTTCACATACTATAGGATTAAAAAAAATTTGAATTTCATGAAGTTTTGACCAAGTTAAGGTGGTTAGACATACACGTTTTTATATTTTTTAAAAGTTGTAATAAAAAATTCATAAGTAAATATTTACTTGGAAATAATTACAAAAAAATATGCATCACATCAAGACATGAGTCCTCTACTATATCTAAAATATTATAAAAAATATTATCATTTTATTGTGGTTAGGGTGGTCAGATAGACACCTACTTCTTATTTTTTCCCTAAAATTTCAGTACTATTGCATTGAAATTTTAAATTTTCACTGGATAGATTTAAAAAAAAAAACCTAGTAATTTATAAACTAAATTTAATTTGCTACAAATTCTATTCTTACATATTTTTGAAATAATATAGATAACTTATTCAATTTTTTACATCAAGTTGCCTAACTCTGATTTTCTGAATTTTCATTGCCACTTAAGGGCCTATTTTTTCCACGATGATCCTACACATACCAAAAATAAACAATGATTTATTAAATTAAGAGACATAATATGATGAAAAACTAATAGTATGATTTAGGGATAAATGTTGTTAATAATAAATATCAAGTGTGTCAAACTGAATTTGCACATTTTCCATGTCTACAAGGTGTATCAATAATATTAATCTGATAACCATCCCAAGCATAGTTAGTAGCAACATATTGAAAAGTAATTCCTTTTATGTGCTCCTAATTCAAAAATTCCATCTTAGAGCCCACACCATCTTTTCCATAGATTTCAAGACTTGACTATTAAATTTTAAACACCATACCATCAGTAATGAAAAAGGTTTTTCTTGATGGTCATGATTTACACTAGTAATAGATTATAGATCAATTGGAGATGAAAAACCAACCCAAAAAATGTACTAAACCATTATTTCTTTTATAATAACAAGTATGAATAGAGGTGAGACACACACAAAATTCAATAATATTGAAGGGAAGTAAAATTTATGACTCCTTGTTTGTACCTTTCTTCAAAAATTACAAGTTTAACACTAGCGGAATTTCACAAGAATAAATAGATTTATGATCAACATCTGCATCTACTCTATCAATATTATCTCATCCAATCATGAGATTTCCATGCTCACTTGGATGGTGTTGGCACACACATGATTCTTATAGTATTTGATCATGTACATTAGAAATATTATGCAAAATTCACAATTCTATTCATCTCTATGTATTTTATTGCATACTTTATGATCTACGACTACACAATTTCATGACATTCCTAACCTTGAATATCTTGCTACTTGAATAGGCAAAAAAATAGTTTACGCTCCTTTTATCGCCACTTGTAGGTTACACACACCAGTTTGAGTGTTGTCTATCCCACATGCTAGGTTGCCTCATTCTAATTGCATAGGTGCAATAATTGCAAGGGATCTGATACCATATGTTGGTATAAACATATAAAACTTCATTGTCAATTATTCGAGGAATGCATTTGCATTTATATGACATAGAGGATGTGGTTGAATAAAGGTTTAATGGAGGTGGTTGAGTGAAAAAATTACAATAGGTTAACTATATACACTTGCTAGTTACACCCACCACATACAATATAATATAATATATAACTAATTATGCCAACAACCCTATGGCTATGATACTATTTGGGAGTTTAATTATTTTGAGTATTTTTAATCTTCAAAACATGAGAATGAGGTTTCTTCAAATGCTCATTCTTCTCCTTTAGAGAAAATTGTTGTACCTTCACCTTCATTGACTCCTTATGTAGATTTATTTACTGAGGCTCTCATAATTCCTATTTAGCATGAGCATTAATTTTCTATTTGTGATTCATTGATAACTTCTGGTAATTCATTCCTATAGGTATGTCATTGTCTTCCTAATTGGGATTCCTATTTATTAGATATTGCTTCTTTGTTTGTGGAGTCTCACATTTCAGATTTGAAGGACACATTTGAGGGGTTATCCCCCCGCTTCGATGGAATTAATTTATCTACTTTTTTCAAACCATTATTATATTTTGGAGATTGTTCAACATCAATTTCCACATAGTCGTAGTTTTCACTTTCTTCTTTGATTGGGTAAGTACCTGATTTAATTTTAGAATCATCATCTTTAGTGGACAAGGAGACACAAGAATATTTTAAAGACATCACAATACATGTTTATTCTTCTTCCTTTCAATTCCTATCTAGAATAGGAAGCATTCCTACATTTGTACATTATTTTTTTCCTTTCCAAAGGGAGGAAAGTTATTCGTCAACATTGGATCATGTTTTGTGTCTCTTTCCTTCTTATGGGGGGTTATCAGTTGTACATTCATGATGGATTTTATCCTTCAGGGGTGTCATTGAGTCCTTCATATATCATCCTTGTTTGTATATTATCTCTCTTATGGAGAGGGGCTTTCTTCCATGTGGTATTCCTCTTCTCTACTTGTGAGATATTATATTTATACATGGGAACCTAAAATAGCCTCATAGTTGGCCATGTTTGCATCATTTTCATAAACATATCCTCCCTAAGTTAAAATTAAGGAGGATTGGTGTAAATAGGTATTTTAACTAGCTATTTAATTAGTGGGGTCCTATTTACATGCCAAGTTCGCTTAGGTCATAGGAATATTTCTAGAAGTCTTAGTTGTCTAGATAAGATCTTTATCTAGTCTTATATTTTAAACTTTTATTTAACTATAGTGTCTTAGATCATTTAATAATAGAACAAGGAATTTAATGTTTTACATTAGGTAGTTCATCACACCTTGTCTATATAAGCATGGTAATTGTACACTTTTGTAAGAAATACCTCATCATCATATTTGATAGATCTTAATATCAAGCAAGCTTTTTTCTTATATACTCTCTTGTGAAATATTTCAATTATTTTTGCAGGTGGTCTTGGTTATTGAGCTAATCCTCAGCTCCTACATGTTATCAGAGTTAAAGTGGCTCCTAGAATTTCATGTCTAGATGTAAGCATGAGTGTTTTTCTATTTGTGAGATGTGGCAAATAATCAATAGTTTATTTTTAATTTATTGGGAAATGTGGAAGAAATTCATTATGTATTTCCTTAATGTTCATATTTTATCTCTAATAATTCCCTTATTTAGCTATCACATTCTAAGGGTTATGCTACAATAGTTAAGAGAAGTTTAGCTAACTATGTGAGGTGGAAAGAGTGTGAATTTTGACATGGACGATTTCCTTTTGACATTTTGCAAGGTAGCTTTTAAAATATTAGTTTTCCCTTGATTAGTTGGCACATCCCTAGGCTATTTATGCTTAATTTAGGGTGGTTGAAACTATTTAAAATGTGAATATTATTATTAGTACACGTGAAATATTTTTATTATTATTGTTTATTTAAAATTAATTAATTTATTATCAAGTGGATAACATCCATATAAATTAAAAAAATTAAGTAGCATAAATGTTAGTTCTTAAGGGGTTATTTTTGAAATTATGAAAAAATACAAGAAGGTAGGATCAAATAGAAATGAAGAACACCTTTCATGAATGAGAGTTGCAAACAATGATTTTCTATTTCCTTAAAAAGAAAAAATACAAGAGATGAAAATATTACTAGAGAAATCAATAATACAATGAAGGAGATTGATTATAAGAGAAAAAAAGTAAATTAGAAATAGATTAGATCAATAAATTGTGTCATCATCATATGTGATGAGACATAATGATCTAGTAATTCAAGAGATTTAGAGTACATATACTGTCAACATGAAAAAACACATAGGAACATATTCCTTTGAATAGACCACATGGTCAAGTACAAGATTACACATTGGACTATAACAAGGAGCTTCTTGATAGGATTCTTCCAACCTTTGACTCCTTCAACCACTTCAAGGGCGAGAACACTGCTAGAGAAAATTTCCACCCTACCATGAAGTGATTCACTTCCCCATAATTCTTCCTAAAAGATGAATACATGTCTCAACATGATGAAAACTAGCAATGCAAATTTGACTGGAGTAATGGAATTTGTGAAACAAGATGTATATCTATACCTAATCGTAGCAGGATTTTCAAACACAAGGAAGATAATAGAAATACCATCATGCATTGATGCTTGAGCATACACATAATCAATCATGAAGAAAACATATAAATTTATATTTAATGTTAATTGGTCCATAAATTCTTATAAGAAATGAGGTACATTCTTTGCAAGTAAAAGTAGCTATCATGATAATTTTTCTATATGCATGTGGAGTTAGAATAGTCATTAATCAATCTTTTCAAAAACACACGTCATTTCAATATAAAAATATGCAAGTATTAAATTAAGAAGGTATAGCTCATATATATATACGTATGTTTTTATAATTAAATATATGAGTATACATTCTTATAATTATAAGATATTTACAAAGAGATTGAGAGTTCCTATTTCTTCTTTCAAATACGTTATAACATAATGCAAGGGAGATAAACACGATAATGTTCCTAATCTTCAATAAAATAAAGTATGATTAGACATTTATAAGAAACTTAGAATATGAATTCCTTTCTTTGATGCAATTGAAGTTTCAAAAGTAAAACATAAATACAACTTCATAGATATCTTCAATCCAGAAACTTCCATTATTTCAAGAATGTTTTAATGTAAGTGCATGAGCATACCCTAACAGTTAATATTAAATATTTATACCAACACAAAGAGTAATATTATCAAATTTATCATTAACCCATGATCATAACCTTGATATCCTACTTCAAGACCTTAATATATTCACATTTTTATTTACATACCCATGTACATATGTGTGATCATACACAATACTCTTACTTCCATATTCAAATAGTTAAGGAATCTCTATAAGAACTCTAATATAAGCTTCCTACATTTTATAAAACTATGTTGTACTCAGCATAATGAGACAAGCATCTCTTAAAGACAACACAAACTAGCATTGACCTTATCCTTGGGGCTATTCCCATGACATGGGCTATTAAAACGAGAGAGATAATTACAAGAGAGAAGATATAAGAATGTTGGTCATAAATTTTCACTTGGACTTCATGAATTGATTTGCAAAGCTTACGATGAAGCTACAAAGTTGGCACAAGAAACCTACTTGATAGTTTTAGCTTTTATGGATTTATTATGAACTAATGCATCAATGGTTTGTAATCATAAACAATTCAAAGTAAAAAGAAAAATATATATTAACAAGAAGTTTAATACCTGAATATAATGTGAAATTTCATATGGGGTAATGAAGAATTCGAGATAAAATTGTTAAAAATTCTATTACGATTTAGACTTACCACATGAAATTGCAATCACTTAATACGCTTTAATGAAAATAAAATAATGCTAAAGATAAACTAACCATTAGGGAAATCAACATGCAAGAATATATACCTTTTTAGTATGATCATGAATCTCTAATACTATTGTTGTACCTAATTGTAGATTATAATATTTTTTATTGTATATTTCAACCACATGGAATTCAGATGTTTGCCAAATGATAATTCCTAACACCCTAATAGGAATGTTTGCAAATTGTGGAAGGCGTAGACAGGACAAGTGAATTGTTGGACATAAAACCAAAAGAAGTATCTTCCCATGGACTAAAATGGTTTCAGGGATGTAGGAAAAGAGTATTCAAGAAGACTTTAGAGTCCTTTGAGCAAAAGCAATTGGCAGGTAAAAATCCGAATTCCAAAATCTTATCCAACATCCTCTTTGTTGATGTCAAAATGTGAGTCTTAGAACATGGTATGGACATCCATCAAAGAATTAAAGATAGGGGATTCTCAGCAGATGTTATGGTTGAAAGTGCCCTCAAAGACTTGTATGCAAAAAGTGGAAGCATGCACAAGGAAAATGAATTGATTGACACAATGCCTCCAAAGATGTGGACCATTTCCATAATTTTAAATGGGGAGAATGTTCTTGTGGTGAATAATGGTGATGCTAAATGAAAAAATATGAGAAATAGGCTTGCACTTGTTGGAATTTATTGTTTTCCCCTGAGCCTCCTATAGTTGCTTCACCTACTTGTTAGGAGTTGTTTTCTCTTTTCTAGTTTTGAGATCTTCATCCCTGCAGCTCGTGACTACTCTAAATTGAATGAGGTAGAAATTTTTGAATTCCCAATTAATGCTGGTAGGTAATTTCGAATTTTGAGAGGGAATGTTTTTTTAGACAAAAGGAATGAAGGCAGATTATTCAATCAGTTGGAGAATTTGGAAAAATTTAATTTTTTGTAGAAGCAAGTGATTTCCCGCAAGAAGAAAAGTTGTAGCACCAATAGGGAATGTTCTTAAAACATATAGCAGAGTGCTTGCAGTGAGCAAGATTGCTCCCAATTGCTCTATGTTTTCCAGGAACAACAGATACTTCCAGTCGAGTTTTTGACATTGAGCTCTAAATAGCTCTTGATTGTTTATGAACTAGTTGAGCAGTTGATAGCTCCCAAAAAATTTTAATAGGTAGTTTTTAGTTTGTTTGAATTTTTATGTTTCATGTATAGTTCATTTCTAGTCATCATTTCAAATAGAAGAAGGAAAATATTGCATGCCCATTTTCAATTTGTCTCCATTGAGTTTTAGTTTATTATTCCGCATTTGGGTATTCCTAGTTTTGCTGGAAATCAAAGCAACAACACTATTTTTTGTTTTGTTTTGGATTTATAAAATCCTAGCATGGTATCAGAGCCATAGGCCCCATTTCCTTGTGAGTTTGGGCATTGGGTATTTAATTTTTTCTATAGGAGACATGGTTGGAGATGAAGCAAAGAGTTGGCAGTAGCCACCATCCTTTAATGAACAAAACTATGATTTTTGGGCCACGAAGATGAAGACCATTATGGTTGTAAATTATTTTTGGGATTTTCTCATAAATGGGTTTGTGGCTATCACTGACCCAGTTGCATTTGTAGCTTTCACAAATAACCAGAAGATCCAATTGGAGGAGAAGAGAAAGAAGGATGCAAAAGATTTGAGTTTGATTGAAGAAATCTTGAGGGAGGCCATTTTTCCCAAAATAGCAGTTGTTGAGTATGCAAAAGAAGCTTGGAAAATCCTTCAGGCTAGTTACAAAGGGATTGATAAAGTCAAAGGTCTGAAGCTCTAGTTAATTTGAAGAGAGTTTGAACTTATTGAAATGAAGGAAAGTGAGTCTATTGTAGACTTTCAAACAAGGTTGTTGGGTTTGTTAAACCATTTGAGAAAAAATGGAGATGTGATAGAGGAGAAAAAAATTGGTGAAAAAATCCTTAGATGTCTACCCACAAGGTATGATCCACTCATCATTGCTATTGAAGTGGTGCAGGACCTTTCTACTTTGATAGTGGATGAATTAATGGGTTCTCTCCATACCCATGAGTAGTGCCTAAAAAGGTCTGCTACTTCTTCCCAATAGCAAGCTCTCAAAGTACAATCAAATGCAAGAGGTAGGGGGAAAGGTAGAAATGGCTCCCAAAGAGGTAGAAGTAGATCCGATCAAGGAAATGCTAGAGGTGAAAGCTCAGAATGAGCAAGCAGCCAAGAAGGAGTGAGAAACTCTCAAAACAACTCCCGAAGAGGCATGAAGAACAACAATTTGAATGGGAGAAGTGACAAGAGAAACATGGAGTGCTATTACTGTCATAAGTTTGGACATTTTGTGAGTGAGTGCTGGAAAAAGCACGGTAATAAAAAAAAAACAAAATGCTAATGTGGCTGATTCAAATGCAGCTGAAGGAAATCAGTCCACAAACTTCATCATGTGCAATGTTGGAGAAGAAGGCAACCCCGAAGTTTGGTATTTGGACAGCGGTTTCAACAACCACATGAGTGATAATGAAAGTATTTTTTCTTTCATTGGTAAAAAATTGAAATCATAAATTAGAATTGGGAACAATGGAGTAGTTCCTATGGAGGGAAAAGGATCTATCATGATCCACCCCAAGCAAGGTGAGAAGGAGGTTCAAAATGTGTTCTTTGCACCAGGGTTAAAGCATAACCTCTTGAGTGTTGGACAACTGATCCAAAATGGATACAATTTTTTGATGGAGAAAGGCCAATGCGTCACTTATGATAAGAATGAGGGGATTAAGGTGTTTGCAGTAGTTGGAATGAGAATCAGATGTTTCCTATGAAGATTGAGATGTGATTCTCATCTCAGTCCATTGTTGCACCTCTCATGGATGGAAAATGTATAGCAGTACAACATGCAGCCCTCAAGAGCACCATTGAAGACCCCTCTGAGCTATGGCATCTCAAGTATGGATATTTAGACTATGTTGGTTTTAAGTCTTTTGTCCAAGAGAAAAATGATTGATGGTTTGCCAAGTATAGTAGAGCCTAATGTTAGATGTGAGCCTTGCATTTTGGGCAAGCAGCATAGGCAGCCCTTTTAATTGGGCAATTCTATAAGGGAAAGAGCACCATTGGAATTGGTGCACACAAATTTGGTAGGCCCTATGAAAATCACATCAATTGGTAACAATAGATATTTTATGACCTTTATTGATGATTTCAGCTGTAGGACATGTGTTTATTTCTTGTAGAATAAGTTTGATGCATTTGATAAGTTTTTATAATTTAAGGCCGAGGCTGAAAAGGAGAGTGGAAAATTCATTAAGTTCTTAAGGTCTAATAGAGGAAGAGAGTATACCTCCAATCAATTTGTGAATTTTTGTAGGAAAAATGGCATCAAGAAGAAGCTTACAACTAGTTATACTCCACAGAAAAATTGAGTGGCTGAAAGGAAGAATAAGACCATCGTGGAGATGGCAAGGAGCATGATGAAAGCAAAGGGACTCCCAACTGAATATTGGAGAGAGGCTGTAGCAATAACTATTTATTTGATTAATAGAAATCCAAAAAAGATGGTTTGTGACAAGATACCTCAAGAGGCATGGAAAAAACATAGATGGATGGTTGAACACTTAAGAGTGTTCAGTTTGGTGGCTTATGCACAAGTGCCTAAGGAAAAGAGGCAAAAATTGGATGACAAGGGAGAGAAGTGCATCTTCATGGTTTACTGTTCAAAATCAAAAGCCTATAGGTTGTATAACCAAGTTAGCAAGAAAATTGTTATCAGCAGAGATGTGGAGTTTCTAGAAGATCATTCATGGGATGGAAAAGTCACTCCCAATTGCTCCAAATCACTCCTGAACATTCCCGATGTTGAAGAAAAGGAACAAGAAGTATGTAATGATTATTTAGTGGAGCCAATAGTTTCTCCTCATAGCTTTGTACGAGCTCTTGAAAATTTTAGAAATTTCTCTCGATCGATAATAATCATTCCTAATCCAAATAGACAAAAAGGCAAGCAACCACATGTAGATAGATAATGGGTTGCAGAAACCACTCCTGATCACTCCCAATCACTCCGAACCTAGCCTGTTTAGTAGAACAACAACAACCATGAGAGTTCAGATCCTACTCTCACCTCCCTAATGCGAAGAAAGACCAAGAGTCTAAGGGAGATCTACCAATATGAAAGGTATGATGAAGAATTTGATGAGAACATGAATTTTTCATTATTTTCTCATAGTGATCCGATTTATTTTGAAGAAGCTGTGAAAGAGGATAAATGGTGTGAGGTCATGGATGAGGAGATAGATGCAATAGAAAGGAAAAACACATGGGAGTTAACTGATTTGCCTCCCAAAAATAAAGTTATTGGAGTGAAATGGGTCTACAAGACCAAGTGCAGTGTCGAAGGAAGGATAGAGAGGCACAAGACATGATTAGTTGTCAAGGGATACAAACAAAATTTTGGGAGAGATTATGATGAGACATATGCCCCTATTACAAATTTTGAAACTATGTGATAAGTCATAGCAATTGCAACCCAACACAAATGGAAGGTATTTCAAATGGACGTGAAGTCTGCCTTCTTAAATGGAGTGTTGAAAGAGAAAGTTTATGTGGAGCAGCCTTTTGGATATGAAGTTCCAGGTGAAGAACACAAGGTGTATAGGCTAAAGAAGGCTCTTTATGGGCTGAAGCAAGCTCCAGAAGCATGGTACAATAGGATTGACTCATATTTGATGAGCAATGTCTTTAGCAAAAGCGATGGTGAGCCCAATCTTTACATCAAGGCAGAAAATGGTAATATTTTGACTTATTTTTTGTATGTCGATGATCTTGTTTTTACTAGGGATGATGATTTCATCATTGCTGATTTTAAAAAGACCATGAAAAGAGAATTTGAAATGATAAATTTAGGTCTCTTGTGTTATTGTTTAGGCATAGAAGTAAAACAAATGCATGATTATATTTTTATCTCTTAAGAAAAATATGAAAATGAGATCTTGAAGAGATTTAGGATGCTTGAAAGCAAGCCAACCCCAACACCAACAACCATAGGTCTAAATTTGAGCAAGGAATATTGCAACAACAATGTGGATCCAACCATGTATAAAATCTTGGTTGGAAGCTTGTTGTATTTGACAACAACTAGGACAAATATTTTGCATGGAGTGAGTTTGATTTCTAGATTTATGGAGACACCGAGAGACACCCATTGGCAAGCGAGTAAGATAATCCTGAGGTATTTGAAGGTTACCAAAGGATATGGTGTTTTGTACATAGAAAAAAAAGAGTATGGGTTGGTTGGTTACAATGACAGTGATTGAGCAGGAAGTTTGGATGATAGAAAGAGCACTTCAAGTTATGTGTTTCATTTGGGTTCAGGTGCTATCTCTTGGGCTACCAAGAAGCAACATGTTGTTTCCCTATCAATATCTGAAGTTGAGTATATAGCAGCAAATGTAGTAGCATCTTAGACTATATGGCTGAGAAGAATCTTGGCAGATTTGGAAGAAGAATAAGAGGATGGAACAATGGTCTTTTGTGACAATTTTTCATCGATAGCCTTGACAAAAAACCCCGTGTTTCATGGAAGAAGCAAGAAAATTGAAATCCGGTATCACTTCATTCATGAATTGGTTGAATATGGTGAAATTAAAATGGATTTTTACAGGTCTGAGCAGCTGCTAGCATAAATATTCACCACGCCTTTGAGCATTGATAGTTTTCTGCACCTAAGGAGCAGATTGGGTGTTGTTGATTTGGATAAGGTTTGATCTTGTTGTTTTGTTGGCTCTGGACAAAGGGGGAGTGTTGGAATTTATTGTTTTCCCCTGAGCCTCCCGTCGTTGCTTCACCTACCTATTAGGAGTTGTTTTCTCTTTGCTAGTTATGGGATCTTCATCCCTATAGCTCCTGATTGCTCAGAATTGAATGAAGTAGAATTATTTGAATTCCCAGTTAATTTTGGTAGGTAATTTCAAATTTTGAGAGAGAATGTTTGTTTAGACAAACTGAATTAAGTCAGATTATTTTGTCAGTTGGAGAATTTTGAAAAATTCAATTTTTTGTAGAAGCAATTGATTTGTAGCAAGAAGAAAAGTTGTAGCAGCAATAGGGAATGTTCTTAGAACATATATCAGAGTGTTTGCAGTGAGAAATATTTCTCCTGATCGCTCTATGTTTTCCAGGAACAACAGATAGTTCCAGTCGAGTTTTTGACAGTGAGCTCTAAATAGCTCCTAATTGTTTATAAACTGGTTGAGCAATTGATAGCTCCTAGAAAATTGTAATATGCAGTTGTTTAGTTTGTTTGAAGTTTCATGTTTCACGTATTTTTCATTTTCAGTCAGCATTTCAAATAGAAGAAGGAAAATATTGCATGCCCAGTTTTTTGTTTGTCTCCATTGAGTTTAAGTTTATTATTCTACATGTGTGTATGTCCAATTTTGTTGGAAATTAGAGCAACAACTCTATGTTTTTTTTTGTTTTAGATTTATAAAATCCTGACAACACTATGATATTGTGCGTTGGTTGACATGCATGAAAAATTCATGAGCATAGTCATGGTACATGAACTATTTGACAAAATGGCTGAAGGAAAAGTTCGGTTAAACACCATATGGATTTGTTGACAGGAAAAATTAGAAACTCTCAAGAAAATTAAATCTTACAATAGACATGCGTGCAAAATGAGGAAACATAGATAAATTAAAAAATACTTAAACATATCTATAGTATACCTATCAAATGAGTGTTAGGCATAATGCATGATGCAACAAGGTCTTATGGAGCACCATGCATTCAGGGTATGCACTAGATGGTGCTGTGGACCAAACTACTAAAAAATAGTCTCATGGAAATATACAGATGGAATGGATCTTCCTCAAAGATACAGGGATTTCTCTAGATTCTCTAATGGCGAGTGCCTTGATAGTCATGCATGTAAAACACAAATGCAGTAATAAAGTCATCAAAAATATTATTTCTATGACTACTGGAACAAGATGAAGCTGACTTCATCTCTAGAAACCATCACGCATATAAGATTATCAATAGTTGGTATACACTCAATAATAATTTACTAATTATGCTAGGAAGATCGTCACCGGGATAACCTTAAGAGCACCAAAAAAATTATACAATGCATAAGGTCTATGAAGAATATTATAATAAGCTTTAACATATGAATATGGTCTAGATGAAAAGGCTTGGGTAATCAAAGGAAAATGTATAATTTAAAATTAAATGTTACGCTAATCATTCCATCCACATAATCAACCTTAAATAAGCCAAGAATAAAAAATTAAAGGTTGTGACTGACCTAAACATTGTGAAAATGAGTATAGCCCATACACCACCAAATATAATGCTAGAAGTTCCTCTATAAGAAAACTGTTAGCACAATCAACTATTAATTTTTGTTCTAATTGCTTTTGTATAAGCTAACTAATGAATCTTTCCCCTGATTTTCTCTTAGGATTCTTCTCCTACAGTGGCTATATAGTTGTAAACCTATGTATTCAATAATTACAATGAAGTCGGTTCTTTGCAAATTCGTGATCTTTGTGTTTGGCATCTTTATATTTCTGTTTTCTAGATTCTTACATGGTATTGGAGCCATCAAAGATAGTGTCAGGTCAAGGAGAATGCGTTAAATAGTGATTGGGTGATGATTTGAAGATTCCCTCTACTTTGATAGTTGAAAATCTCTATTGGCGTTCAAAATTTTTGTTTTGGAAGCTGATCTCAACATATTTCTTCATTTTGTGGCCCCAAGGGATTGTGCCCTTCAACACAAAAATTCGGCCTCTACATGCAAAAATGGAGACACAAAAGTCAAATCGGGTGGCTAAATCATGCCTCCATTCTAGCTCCCGCCCTGCACCAAGTTAATCAAGCTCTCCAATCAAAAACATTGATTTTAATCGTCCAAGCAGAGAGAGATTTAGATGTATACGAAGTAGCCTAGAAAGCAATCGGGAGTTTGAGGTAGCGGGAAATCCAGTGGAGGAAAAAGGAGTGATCCAGTTTTTAAGGTTGGTGTGAATTGATTGTTGTGAATCTCATGTTTTTCATCTCTAATAGTGGTTGGCACACAGAACTACGACATCTCTCTAGAGCCCGCAAATACCTTTTAGAGTCCACCATTTTCTTTGTAAAACATGTGAAAGAAGAGGTAACCTAAGCTTTAGAGGATGTGCGAAGGATTCATTCACCCATTTATTTTGCAGATTGGAGTCATTTGGATTCAACATGCAGATATTAATCTTTGGCATTTGTAGACTCATATTTTTTTTGTAGACCTTTGCATTTCTCGAAGGCACACAGATTTTTGGAGAATTCATTTTAGATTTTTCCTCACTAGAGGCAATGATATTAAGTATGGGAGGTATGATATGCTTTTGTGGAAGCCACGATCAACTTTGTATTTTCTATAAATTAGATTTTCTCTACTGAAAGACACCTTCTTAGGTCACGACGTGGATTTAATCTTTGTTGAGGCCATGGGGAAATATCTAATCTACATGGAAGATTATGTGGCAAGCCTTCTCCCAACATCTATAGGCTCACGCCTATTGACTTTAGGCTATGAGTTTTGCCTTTGATTTGGGATGGAAATTTTTGAGTACATTGGGCCACCTTTTCATTTTGCATCAGGCGAGTTTTTGGTGCATTGGAGAGAAGCAAGAAGGGTGAAATTTACTATGAAAAGGGAATTTGAAACCACAAATCACTATGCAAATGATGATTGAGGACAAAATTTTCCAACTCAAAGTTGATATTTGCAATGGTTTGTGAGTACATAGCTCATGATCATTCATTAGAGGCCACAATTGAATCTGTAGCCAGTGTATCACCTCTAGGAGGAGGGGATTCACCTCTAGAATCCGAGCGAATAAAATCCTTTCAATTTGCATATATTAGAACCAAAGGAGACATTTGAAATATACCCTCAAATCTAGGAACTATAAAGCAATTTAAATTTACCCTCAAATTTCTAACATGTGTCAAATTAGAATGGAATTTCTAGCCTCTGCAATTCTCATGCCATATAACTATTACGAATGATAGCCAAATATTTTTCTTCATCTCAAAAGTAGAGGCTTACATATCAGATAGTAATGGTAATGGAGATTGAACAAAATCCTACAGTTGAAAAATCCAAATATTTCAATCACGTGGATGAGGCCTTTGGTCTCCTATGCTTATCCATGTCTCTATAATTGTTGTTTCATGTTGAAGAATGTAAAAATTCAAATGAGGTTTGGACTATGTTGGAGACTCTTTTTGGGAAGAAAGATGAGATGTGAGGTCACATCCTTGAAAATGAGCCTGACTCATTAGATCTGACAAAATTTTAAAATATTCAAGACTTTTTCATAAAGTTCAAGGCCTTATTACTCTAATTGAAAGGATGTAGAATCGATAAATCCCAACAAGAAAGAAAATTAGTTCTTGCTACTTTGTCAAAAATCAGTCCAGAATATGTTGTATTTGTCTCCACTTTTCACACAGTCAAGATTACAATAGGAGCAACTTGGAAGATGCCCACACACAATGCTTTTATTGATTCCTAATAAAGATTACAATAGGAGCAACTTGGAAGATTCCCACACTCAATGCTTTTATTGAGTCCTTGATACATGAGAATGATAAGCTCATAAAGATGGGTGCAATAAAAAATTCCAAAGCTCATGCACTTGCTATGCATACAAATGAGAAGAAAAATCTGAAACCCAATCAAAAATTCAAAGACAAAGGGAAGTAGGAACCAAATTCAAGAAAGGGAGACAACTTCAAACCTCCAGATGAATCTTCCAACTTGAAAGAAAGGATGAACAAAAAAGGGAAATCAAAGTGCAGCTATTGCAACTATGGTTACCATACAAAAATCATCATGAATGAATAAGACCATTGAGCTCATGGTGCAGACACTTCAAAAAAATAACCTTGGTAACTTTTTCCAGGAAAGTGCCAAGAACATTATGAAAAGGCCTTGCACATACATTAATTTCTATTCACTCTTCTGCAGATGCATGGATCATAGACTCTAGGGCTTCACACCACATGGAAGTCACAAAAGATGCTCTCTCATCTTTGGAACCATATGATGGTCCTCCTATTCTCATGGGAGATGACTCTCTAGTAGAGGCAACTCGAAAAGGGAGTGTAGTGCTTGGAATTGGAAGTTTTGAGAATGTATTTCACATTCCAAAGCTTTCAGTCAATCTTCTCTTTGTTTATCAAATGACTCATTTTTGCACCAAAAGGAGAGTTGAATTGACCCCGAATTCGGTGAACATATTTGACATGCAAGACAACTCAAAAATTTCTATTAGTAAGGCAAATCATCAGTCTCGCTTGTACACTTTTTCTAATTTTTTTGCTAAATAAAATTATACTTTACTACTAATGCATAAAAATGATGAAAGTAGAATTTAGTATGAAATATTTGGCCATTTAAACATTAGATACCTGCACCAACTTAGAAAATAGATTATGGTAGAAGGATTTCCTACAATATAAATTTTTAATGGAGTTTGTGAAGGTTGTGATCTTGGAAAGAATCCACAAGAATAGTTTCATAAAGAGCATGCATGGAGACCCTCTTCTTCTTTAGAGCTTGTTCATAGTGATCTTATGGGGCCATCTCTAGAACCTTCCATAAGCCAAGCCAAATATGTGCTAACATTCATTAATGATTTTTGTAGACATGCAAAATTGACATCATGCATTAATCATATTTAATCATATTCGTCCATCAATTAAATAAATCAAGTTTATTTGATTAATATCCTAATGTTATAACACTTAATTAAATAAATAAATTTATCTAATTAATCTCCTAAAGTTCTTCCATTTTATTAAATAAACCCAAATTTTAAATTAAATCTCTAAATGTTCTTTATCTTCTCAATCAATTTAAATAAATCCAAAAATTCAAGTTGAATGTCACAATCACCTAATATCAACTTAATTAATCAAATCTCTGATTAATGCTAACTCTAATCCATGTCCCATCCTCTAGCTTTTTCCACTTGCACAATAAATCATTTCTTTTGATTTATTAAAACTCTATTTTCCTCACAAAGCATATTCCCAAGGAATATGCCCTCATTAACTCCATTTATTTGACTTTTTTGTCCAAACAAATTGCCCCCAAAATCTCTCAACCATATGCATTTAATGACATTTTTCAAATTTCAAACTCACCTAATTGCATTTATCTTGCACAAAGACCAAAATGTGCTCAAGCTTTCTCCTCTCACATTTTGACAAGTGGCATGAATCTATTTTTTGAGGATTAGTCCCACATTCCTCAACTTTGCCTCTTCTTTTCTCAATCTCACCTATAAATTCAAGGCTTTTCTCCTTCATTTCCATCCACAAATTGAGCAAAATTACTCTCTTCCCATTGAGAGCTAATTTTATCCACTTCATAGCATAGCATCTTCAAGGAATTTTTATCATTGAGCTTGTCAAGAATTGGGAAAGGGCTCCTTTACATGTCAAAGGTGCACCAATCCATTATGAAATATGTATGATTCATGTTCTTGCATATGCTTTTGATTAGATTTTCTTGTTCTCATTAGTTGCATTGTTTATCATTATCCAATATTTCATAGGGATGTTGAGTTTTCTAATTTAAACTAACTTATGCTAATGTGTGGGATAATTTAAGTCTCTCTTGCAGATTTCACCATCTACATAATGGTGCTAGAAGGAGGGCTCACCTATTATGCTAGAACAATAATGTGAGTTGCTGATAAGAATATTCTCTAAACACTAGGCTTGAGAACCTTGATTGGTAAGGACCTCAGCGTAATCTTTCACAACTGATTGGTGGTTTGTTTTGTTTTTAAAATTATTTTCTCCAAAACTTTGTCTAGTATGCTGAATTTTTTATCTTTAGCTCAAACATGTCTTCTTGATAATTAGTACAGTTGGCTTGGACACAATTTCCATTCTCTAATACTTTCTCCCTTTGCTTCATACCTTAAGCATCCTTGTTTAACTCAGAATGAGTAGGAAAAGAAATGACATCAGCTCTTATCATGGAATCTCCTTGAAATTCCTTTGGTTGGTTGGGTAGTGGAGTTCTCTCATCCACACTTACCATTTTGTGTTCTAATAGTTGAGCCATAATATTACCTATTCTCCTTTCTGAGATTTTTTTTTCTTTCCTTTTACAACTGATATTGTAGTTGCTTTGTGTGGGTTATTTTTTTTTTTAAGTCATTAAAGGTTGATCACTGGGAATAAGGGTGATTCTTGGTTTTAATATGAGCTTTGTATCTGGATCTTGAATTGTCTCTTTCTGAAAGTGGGAGCCATATTGAAGTACCACCATGTCCTTATTTGAAGTAATAATATTTTTCAGCTTTAACATGGGTTTACAGTCTATGTCTTGGCCCATACATTTAAAACTTAAGATGTTGTGTGGTCTCTAAGTCTATTTCTACTGCTTTCTTTGTATTGAGTTTGTTTACATAGAAATTTTCTAATAACAGGTTAATACACTCACATTTATTTACTCCTAAATCATTTTGTAAATTAGAGAAGGTTATGATGATTAAAGAAGATTCATCTTTTATCAATGAAAGTCTTTGTGTGTTGCACTTTGGTCATTAAATATTGATGTGCAAAATAATATTGATGTTACTGATTTATGTCCCTAAATCTTAAGTAATAGATGGAGATAATAATCTTAAAAAAAAATCATACTTTCCGCGTTATTTTACTATCTTTCCATTCCCTAAACTTCTAGTGTGAACATTGGTGACTTTCTTACTCCATTTCTTTTCTCATTTTTGATGTTGAGTACGCATTCTTGGATAGTCACATTTAATTTGTCAACACTCCTTATTCTTTTAGTTTTAATGAATTCTCTTATTTTTTGGGAAATGTTTTATGCCTTACAGAAACCAAAAAATATAGTGATGGTGATCCATGACAAAATTTATTGTTGAAAATATGATTGTCAAATCCTTTTTGTATTTCTTTCTATTGTTGTAATTGTAGCATTAATGCCTCCTACCCATGTATGTAAATTCCATTAATGTTTTTCTAATTTTTGATCTGATATGATTTTAAATGTCATTGAATTTGTATGAATTAATGTTTTCTGATTTTTTATCTGATATGATTGTTAATGTGGGGCCATGTTAGACTACTTCTCCTCACGTTCTGCCACTTTCATTTATTTCCTGAATATTCCATTACGATTTTAAGCCTAGGAGGAACTTTATGACATATATTTTTGTCTACGTGAGAAACAAAAATAGTACCATATTGCAGTGGGATCCTTCCCTAAAAGAGAAGATTTTAGATCTCTATTTTCTATATGATATGATCTTTCCACATTGAAATGTAGAACAATCCAAATAGCAATCATAGAGGAAATGGATTTGTGTTCTTGGTGGACCTCGAAGTTAGATACCACACCTACACGAGTTTGAACTTGGATTGTGTTCTTACATAAACCAGATTCCATCTGATCTGCGAGGAAATAAATAATATCTTACGTGTATAATAATCCATAAGGGTGTTTCATTTCATTTCCCCCATGTGCATCAGATCTACAATATTCTCTGTATCTTTGACCACCACCTATGTAAGCTTCCCACTTCACAGAAGGCCCTCAAGAGTAAAGAGCTCAGTCCCATGTTATTCAATGTCTTAAAGAGCAAGAAAAAGATAATGCATTCATGTCAATAATCATTGTTCGTTGTTCAATCAAATCAATGAATGAATGAGTAGGAGCGTAGAAGAAAGTTGGGTTTTCACTAACTTCAAAAATGTTCCAATGGATGAATTTAAAGACCAATATGCCTACATGACTAAAGTGTTCTAGGGAGTAGGCCGAGCATTTATTGTTGCCTAAAGTGAAAGGTTGGCAGTCATGTAGGATTCATTATGCAAGAATGGCGTATTTTCTTAAGTCACTCAAATCTTTCTAAAAAGTGCAAAATCTTTATCTTGCAAATATAATCTCTATTGTTGCTTAGAAAATCGATTATTAGAGGATATATGGCTGACACCAATATGAATCGCCTTTAAGCCATTAAATAAATCTTCATTTATTTTTCTTTCTTGACTCAATATCGATATCTTTTGCAGGTTTGGCTTAAACTCTTTAAGTATCTTAAATGTTGACAAGATACCTTTTGCAGATTTTTTATAAAGTGTGTCAAGTTCTTAAAGGTCTTAAAAGCTTAAGGTGATTACATTAAATCAACTTGTACCTCTTTGTATTAAATATTTGCCTTGTATATTTCTTTTTGCATAAAGGCCTATGAGAAACTTAATTGACTTGATGATAGGGGAGTTACTTGTTTGATGTTCACCTTCCATTTGTATTAGTGCTTTAAAAATTGTTTGTTTTTCTTACAAAATTTTCACAAATAGCTATATTTTTATTATGATATGTTTCATTATTTTTTTTCCTACCTTTGACAATATTGCATTTTTTATAGGTTGGGATTGGAGTGGAGCATTGGAGTTTGAACAAAAGCGAATGGAGTGAAATTGAAGAAGATTAATCCTTGGACATCAAAATCAAGATTTGAAAAATAAATTCTTAATGCTTAGTGTTATAATTTAAGGCTCCAATTCCTACTTCAATTTTTTGTTTTAAACCAACTCACCTTTTAATTTAGGTTTAAAATCAATCACTGATTTGATCTTTTCAAAGTTGGATTAAAATTGGACCTTAGAAACCTACTAAATTTCAATTGGGGTTCTAAAAAATTGACAAACAACTCTCACATTTTAATTTTTGGGTTTTTAAAAAGAACTCAATTTTGTCTTTGGAAATTAAAATGAACATGTGCTTTTGTGTCTTGTAATATTTTTTGAAAAGTAATTTCATTTAAAAACGCATATGCACTTCTCTCATGCTTCATGACGATCTTGAGAATCAAAAGTATTTTTGGTGACATTAAGTTGCATAAAGGATTGCCTCCACATTTCAATTTGGGTACCATAAAATTGAATAAAAATTATGAGTGCGAGTGGAGGATATTGTGTACATTCTCTCTCTCTGTATTGCAACAAAGATTGATCGAGTTACAAATATTGCTTACTCACTTTCTTTTATCTTAGAGGGCTTGCCTTGTGGGAAAAAGTAATCACGCAAGGGAACGACCCAACCGGGAACACGCTAAAGCCAAGCGAATTCCACCTAGGATATAAGAGTGGATATTGAAACAAAGGCCAATATCATGAGGATTATTCTGATGAGTAGGGAAACAATGGTTTCTCACTATATGGATACTCCCCCACACATGAAATTCCCACATTAAAACCCCTTGTTTAGCAAAAGCCAAAATCCTAATCTATTTTTTGGTGCAAAAGGTCATGTCTTTTGAAGCCGGCCCATGTATCCATGCGATTTTGTTGTAGAGATGAAAATAATTCCATGGGAGATTCATGGGTACTGATGCTTGGCTGAATCAAGAAGCGAGTACACTGTAAGGGGGAGCCTATGTGGTCAAACATCTAATCATCCACACTGAATATGCATAGCTAGATTTATCCAAGTGGGAACCCAACAAATATTATCTTTTCACCCTAGGATTGTGCATGCTCTTGGAATCATAAACACTTTGCTTGAGTCTCAAAAAATTTGAAAACAAACATTCACAAGCTCTTCAAAATTTCAAACCCTTTAGAGAAGAAAATACCTTTCATGAATTCAAGTGCTCTTGATTTCCCTAGGGATTTCATCCTTAGAGGCATCTAAGTACTAGGGTTTTATCATCATTTTTTTCACTAAAGTCAATAATAGGAAAAAAATTCCTTAATCTCCTCGATTTTCCACATAATGGACTTTGTGGCATGAGAATAAATTAGGACATTAGACATCTAATTTGAAACTTTAATCAAAGAATTGTTTGTGGTAAAAAGAACTCATTAAGAAAAGTAAAGAGACAATTGAACCCCACACATGTGTTCTTCCAAATGATTTCCAGTAAAATCAAAATCCGCAAGCCCAAGCTTAAAATTCTTAGTCCAAAAGCTCGTGAGGAGCATTTTGAAAGAATTATTGAAGTTAGAGAAAAATTGGAATACAACTTCTACAAGAAATCTTCAAGAAATAACCCTAGCTTGTATGAGTTTTATTATCAACAAAATCCCAATATTTTTCCAAGGTTTAATTTCCTCACATAGGATGTATCAAGCATGTTCTTCAAAACCGAGGTCTTGTAAGAAGGAGTTTTATCTAGGTCAAGTCTAGGATCAAAATCAATCGCACTTATCCATCCCTCAAATAGCGAAATCATAAAATCACCTCACCAACAACTCTTGGAAAATTTGAAAACATCATTCATGCTAAACTTCTATGCAAAATACAAAATCAATTTGTTTGACTTAACACACTTAGTCAAATTATTATCTTGTGCATGAGTTTACTCTAGGATAACACAACTACCTAGGGTTTATAAGTTCATTATCCAAAATCACCTTGTTTGACTTAACACACTTAGTCAAACTATCCTCTTGTGTATGAGTTTACTCTAAGATTACACAAATTCCTAGATTTTACAAGTGCATTATCACTTTGTTTGAATTAACACACTTAGTCAAACTATCGTCAATAAAAATTAAATAAAATCATGTCCTAAAGTTTGGAATATCTCTCAAAGTTCCTCAAGAGTGACATCATTTGTATTATCCATCTTTTTTTTTATCTCATCTTCATCATCACTTTGATCCTTAAATTATCCTAGTTCTTCTCTTCTTTGAACCTAAGGTTTAGACCAATCTAAGGGGTTAGAGGTTCATCTCTTACATTCCTGGAAATTGATCTCTTTTTTATGGTTCAAACTCAATCTCAACACAAGAAGAATATGGAGAAAAACAAAGAAACATTCACTTTGAGTGATCTAATTCAAATTGAAACAAAATTCAATTTGATGATAACCATTGACCTCCCAATAAATCCTCCTCAAATACCTCAAAATTATCAAGAGGAAGGTCAAGTGGAAGACATCACCAACAATGTCTTAGGGATGGTGCAAAATACTGAAAAATCATTGAATTTCCAATGCTATGATGAATTAGCGAAAGAAGGGGCTAAACTCCCTTTCGGTAATGACCTAACCACTATTGTGGAAAGATCTCTTGGGATCATGCCCTCAACTTCATCCATGATTACACTTCAAAATTTCACTCAAGACATCTTGCAAATCATAACATCCATTGGTTCAACCCCACCAATTGTTAACAAGGGAAGCACAATTCATCAAGAACTCCAAAAACATCCCCTTTTGAGTAATCGAGAGTTGAATACGAACACCACAACAAAACAATTTGTTCTGGTAAATCCATTACACCCTTATGTCCCGCTCATTTTTCATAATCATACCAATTCATCCTCATTTCATGCAACACCGGATTATCTCCTAGACATGCAAACCTCTCTCCCTATCTCACAAGGAGAAGGTGACTTGTTAATATTTAACCCCTCATCATAAATTCAAGCGAACACACCACTTGTATTTCCACCATTTCCACCCCTACAACTTACATCCACATCACCCCTTGGGTTGGATCTTCCTCCTCTACTCGCCATCAATCAATCAAATAAAAGCACCTGATCAAATCCTCCTGGCTTGCCATTGATATCACAAAAAACAAATGAAGACCATCCAAAAAACCCTCACAGTCAATGCATCCACCATTCCTTAAGTATCTCAAGGATCAAGAATCTCGATCACACCATCCACAAATCAAACCCTGATTATCAACACGACCGTTCTAGTCATCAAAATGGTCCACACCCTTCCTAATCTACCACCACCAACAAAACACAACACACAAAACTGATTCACCATCATGTTGCAAGCTGCTCGACAAACCGCTAGTCAAAAGATCCTCCAAAATCAACAAGTTGCACAACTGAATGCTCAACAAGTGCAAAAAGCACAATAGCCTACACAAGCCCAAGCCTTACTACAACAACAACAAGCTATGCAAGTATCTCAAGCCTCACAAGTTGTGCAAGCTGCTCAAATTGCATAAGCACTGTAACAAGCGCATGCTCAAGCACGTGCCCAATTTCAAGCTCAATAAGAAGAAGCACAAACATAGTACCAGGCACAATTGCAAGTGTAACAAGAAGTGTATCAACAAGCCTTGCAAGATTATCAAGTAAAAAAACAATATGACCAAAAATAAGCGTTGTTGGTGCAACAACAACAGGAACAACAACAAGTGTTGTTGGAACAACAATAGCACAACCAACAAAAAGTGTTGCTGGTTTAGTAGAAAATAAAAGCATTGCTTGCTCAACATAGATTGCAACAAACTCACACCAACATCCCACTCGTCAACCCAACACCTCAAAACATGTTCACCCCACCTCCTGATCCACAATATGATGTGACAACACAAATCAAACTACTCTTACAGTAAGTGCTTGAAATTCAATTAGATAAATAAACAAGGACACTTAGCAATTTGTGTCCCTATCCGTTCGACGTGAGCTTGGCAATGGTACCATTCCCGAAGGGATTCAAAATCCTCAAATTTGACAAATATCATAGGATAGGGAACATTGAAGATCACATCAAGGAGTTCCAAGTACATTGTATGGAATTTGCATACAACGAAACGTATCTAATGCAGCTATTTCCTCAAAGCTTGGTTGGTCCCTCCATGGAATGGTTCTCTCGTCTGCCTACTGGTATCAAAATATTCCAAGAAATCAAAGATGCCTTCCTCTAGAATTATGCATTCAACATTACCACGGATATTAGTCTAAAATAATTATCTGCACTCAAATAAGGAAAGGGGGAATACCTCTCCACCTTTCTCCAATGGTGGCGATCTAAGGCCAATCAAAGAAAATGTGTCATGCCAAATGAACAAAAAATCTGCACAATCATTGAAAATCTGGACAAGACCTTGGCATTCTACCTAAAGATGGAATGCATCACCACATATGACCAATTGATCCTTAAAGCACTCAATATTGAATGGGCTCTTGTTGCACAAGAGGGCATGCCTACTTATCTTGAACATCAAGACAAGTGCCCATCTACCAACTACAATGATAAACCTCACACATGGGAAAAGAATAGGAATTCCACCAACAATGGGATGGTCAATGCCAAGGTCGTCATCATTTCTCTTAAGAAAAATAATCAAATGCATCATCATCAACCATAAAAAAATAATCAGAATAACACACAAAAAAATTGATAAACGAACAACCACCCCCAAATCAGATCAATAATATCAAGGAGGACCACCTCTACGAAAGAAGTATCACCCCAAGTGGAAATTTGTAGCCCTTGGGGAGTTAATTAGATCCATCATGAAAAATTTGGTTAATGAGAACCTCATCAAGGTCCCCACCAATGATCATTACAGTGAACCCCAGGTGAAGCCACCCTGGTACAACAAAAATATCCTTTGTGATTATCATAAGCTTAAGGGAAACACAACCACCAATTGCATGCAATCGAAAAAACATCATCCAAGATCTCATTGATGAAAAAATCATAAATATTGAGCAACCAGATGGCAATCAAGATTTGAAAATACACACAAATCCGATGCCCAACCATAATCAAGGAAACAATAAAGGTAAGAATTTTTTTGACAATGTGAACCATGTATATGAAGGATTTGTCACATGCCTTGATGAATTGGTCACTATTTTTAACATTAAGGGAGCCAACACTGATTGTGGAGTCACCACAGGTGGTGACAAAGTCACTATTGCAGGGGCATCACAACCGTCTAAGACCCCCACCTCAAAATTCACCCCTAATGATTATAACATCCTCGACTAGTTAAAAAGAACCCCTACTCAAATCTCCATCATGGAGTTACTGAAGATTTTAGTCGCCCATAGAGAAATCCTTGAGAAAGCATTGGCTTCATCCACTATCTCTGCTAACCTTGATACATAGCAATTTCAAGCTATGGTCAACAACATTACCATTATGAATCTCCTCACCTTTTCTAATTAGGACTTCCCTGCCCAACTATCTCACAACTTTGCATTACACCTTGAAGTATTGGTTCACAAAATTAAATTCAAAAGGGTCTTGGTGGATGGAGGTGCAGGGCTCAACATCTCTTTGCTAAAGCTCATAAACAATCTAGGAATCTCTGAGGATTCCATTGAAAAAGAAAAAAGCATTACAATCAGAGCTTATGATGACCAGGAAAGAGTGTCTCAAGGCACTATCAAACTCCCTATCCAAGTAGGGCCAACTACTATGGAAACCACATGTCAAGTCATCGACCTTGATTTTCTCTACAATATCCTCCTGGGAAATGGGTAAAAGCACAAACCTATGTCACACTTTATAAAGGAATCGGCCAACAACAAAAAAATTTCTGAACTTCGGCCACATAAAAGTAGTCTTTATGTTTTGAATTTCAAAATGGTGTAAACTAATGAAATGTAGAAATTTTGATGAAGATTAAACCTATAATTTTTAAATTTAAAAAAAAATCATTTTCATTATGTTTTTTTCAATTTAAGGGCAAATTTTGGAATGCTGAAAATTTCAAAAAATAGTGACTTCGCGGGCCATCAAGAAACAAACTGAAAAATACATTATTTTTCTCTAATTTTTTTCCCTAAATAGGTAACTTCAATATATATTGCATGAATTTTGTTTTTTCAAATTTTGATGTATATTTTACTCGTAATAATGTTTTAAAGTTGAACATGTTAGAATTTGATAGTTTTCATGGGTCGTCAACTATTTTCAATTTTTTTAATCATTTTCAATAAAAAGATTATACCCTTTTGAAGAAGACTCTCTGCTCTACTACACCATATAATTTTTTAAAAAATTTAATATGTTTTACTATATTTTTTTAAATTTCTAATCAACCTTTTTTTTCATTTTAACAACCTAATTTCATTATTTTAAAAATAACATATATTAAAACTAATCAAAATATTAAAAAAATTACATATTTGGATTCACCACTCCGAGCTCTACAAAAGGGTATTTTTGTTTTCTACAAAATAATAATTCTGAGAGGAGAGACACTCTCCCAAAGTTGAATGTTTCAGAAAAGGGTGAGTATGCTGCCATGTAGGATGCCACCTAGACATGTTCGGTAAAGTATTGTTTGGTGGAAATAGTTTCGGCCGAAACTATTTCGATCTAAAGTGATTCAGCCGAAATTGGGTGGTATATAATATATTTTATTTTATTTTAGATTTTTCAACTCAAGTAATTCAATAAAATATATTTCGACCAAAATATATTTGATCTCGACTAAGGAAAGCTTATTGACTCGACCAAAACCAACTTGATCGATATACTATTGTCCAAAAAATTATTTCAACAAAATAATGTTTATATCAACAAGTTAGAAGGTTTATTTCGACAAAAGAAAACGTATTTAAACAATAGGAGAGCTATATTTGAAAGTACATTGATCTTGAACTTATTTAATTGATTATGTTTTTTATTTTCATTAATACATTTGAATTTTGTTTTCACTATTTATATTCTTATATTTCATTATTATTGATCACCAATTAGATATATGTTATTCCATTGTTTTTTTAAGTCTTAGATATTTAAATGCAATATTAATCAAGTACATGTTTCATTGAAAGATCATGTGTGTACAAATTTGTATGTAGGTGAATTCAAATTTGAGTGCAATTTGTGATGGCGTGTAAAAGGAATAGATCAAGGAAGTATGAATGAACACAAACAAGACAGAGGAAGAGAAGAGCAGGTGAAGGAACATCTCATGAAGAACAACCCATGGAAAATATCAATGACAAAGGTGACATATAGGTACAAGAACAAACTAAACCTAATAATAGTTTTTTTTTGGACAATCGTATTGAAAATCTGATGGAGATGGATGAGGATTATCTTTTCAATAATTTTTCATTTGAAGATATGTTATCTGAAAGCACATTAAAATTACACTCAAAAAGAATATGGGATGATTTTTTTGAAGAAAAATCTCTAATTGGAAGAGCACAATTAGTTGCAAAGTTATTTAGACGAAAAGAAATGACCCTTGTTTTTGACTTGTTAGGGGTTGATAATAGGAAAAAGTCATTAGATTTAAAACACACAATTGTTGAAAACTTGCAAGAAGCATTATAATGTATTGAAAAAAAGAGTCGATCAAGTGATTTAAGTGTTGCACCTAGAGCATTGATGACTGTAATTTCTAGTAAGAAATTATCACATAGAAGACAAGTTCAAGCAATTTATGAATTACTAAATGTTTATAGGAGAACTATTCAAAGGTATATTGAAAAGAGAAATCGAATAGATGAAAAAATTGAGAAAAATTAGGTAAATATTTATAGGGTTCCCCGAAAAGATAGAATTTCAGAAGATGTAAAGAAATGGGTGGTTGAATATTGGACTACTCACTCTCGTGTTTCATCCAATAGAAGGGATACTATACAAATAATAAGTGACGATGGTACAAAAATTTCTCATCCAAAACATTTTATAGATACAACACAAAGTGAACTTTTTGAAGAATTCAAGCAAGATTTTTCGAATGTGAAGATTTGTCAAAGGATGTTTGAGACACTACGACAATCATTTGTACGCATAAATAAAGTATGTGAAACTTGTTGTTGTCGAAATCATGTTGAATTTGATTTACATCTACAATCATATAGAAAAGCTATGACAATAATTGATCGAAATTTAGCCATCCCTGGAAGTACAACACAATTTGTGAAGTCTCTTGTATGCGAAAAATCAGAAGATTCAGAAGAATTCAATGTTCAGTGTATAAAAAATGTATGTAATGATTGTGGAGATTTGAAGAATCTTTCACATGTTGACAATAATGAAATGCAAGTTGTTTGGAAGAGATATGAATATGAGACATACTTAATGAAGTCAAGAGTTGAGGCCAAAAAAATTGTTCTCAAATAGAGTGGATTACCTTACAATGAATTCATGAGTAAATTTCACAATATCATATATCCACATATCCAACATTATCATGGTGCAAGATGGCAAGCTAAACAATTTTGTGATTCAAAGAATTGTTTTCCACCAGGTTGTATTCTCTCTATTGTAGATTTCTCTAAGAACTATACATTTAGTCCTCAAATTAAGATTCAAAGTGAATATTATCATTCAGAGCAAGTTGCAATCTTTGTGCAAGTTTTCTATAAGCATGCCAAATTAGAGGTCGATGGAATACAAAGTAGCAAAGATGGTCCAATTATCATCAAACAGGTTCACTTTTATATCAGTGATGATACAAATCATTATAGAAGCTATGCAGCTCATTGTTTCAAAATGCTTTTTGAAGACCTAAGACGACGTGGCATAAATCAAGAACAACACTGGATATGGTCTGATAGATGTGCTAGTAAGTTTATATGTCATTTAAAAAAAAATATTTATTTATATTTACTTTTAATTTTGAGACTTAAATCAAGTCTACTTGCAAGTTATATATATATATATATAATTACTTTTCTGACTTGACCTAATTTGGTTTTAGTGTACAATTATTTGTAACTTCGTGCAGGACAATTTAAGTCTTCAAAATCTTTTGTTTGGTTAAGCCATCAACATGCTAAACGCAACACCAATTTTTTATGGAATTTTTATGAGAGTGGACATGAAAAAGGAGAGCATGATGGAGTAGGAGCATGTGTGAAGCGTGCACTTCGTCAACATGAACTTGTTGGTAACTTTCACCATATATATATATGGAATAGGTAGATATATTTTTGAAAAGATTATAGATATATATATATATTTAAATTAAATTTAAAATTATTATAAATTCCTTGAAAGTAATAGGTGGAAAATTGTGCCAACACATGTGTACTTGCAGGTAATGCCATACGAAATGCAAATAAAATTGTTGAATGGTGTAAAAGTCATTTTTCCGCTCGCAACTCAACATACAACACACGTTATTTTTGGGAAGTTATAGGTACATCTAGTCAAAATTTGTTAAAAAATCAAGAATTTCAAAGTTCAAGTGTACATGATTTTTAATTGAATTTTCAAATTTGAATTTATAGATATTGATCGATGAAATCCTTATAATTGTCAAGAAATTCATGGTATTAGAAGTCTACATCAAATCATGACAGCGGGAAGTAGTAAGCCTCATGTAATTAATGTGAGAGAAAAATCATGTTTTTGTGATGATTGCATTGAGAACAATGCAAATATTGTTCAATTTGAGAATATTAGAGATGGGTATGTTTCACAATGGGAAATGAAACAATTAATATCAATGCCTCCTTTTGTTGAAGATGACAATGTCGATGTCTATGATCCTCTCTATTCAGCTGATTATGAATGTGTATATGATTTAGTTGTTACAGGTATGGAAATTGATCTTAATTTAGTTAAATTTGATTTAAATATATTCCATGTTTAAGTAAGTTTTAAGGGCATGTGTTTAATTTAGTTAAAATTGATTAAAAATATATGGTGTGTACAGGAGATATTTTCGTTGTTGTTGCAGATCCTGACAATGCAAAAGGTGTAGATTACTATCTACTAAGATGTATGCAACCAAAAAGAAAATTGGTGGAATCGATGACAGATGGTGATGGACAAGAATATCCCATTGGATCAGTTGTTATTGAAGGCACATATTATCAACAAATAAAGATAGATAAAATTTTTATTTATTTTGTTGATTATATGCCAGGACAAAAGGTTCTACATTATAGTCACCTAGTTATAGCAACAAAAATAAATTTAGAAACTTTACCTAAAAAAGGACATGCCAAACAAAAGTGGAGGCTGCCTATTGAAGATCATGAAATTTTTTTAGAGATAATTAAAGATAGAGAGGATCCAGATTTTATGTACTAGGAGCTTTAAGTTGTTTTTTGGATACCCACGTGTGTACATACTCAAACTTTTAAATAGATCGAGCTAGATCTATATATATAATTTATAAATTGATTGGAACATGTGGCATGATTTAGAATGGGTTTTTTCAAAGGCTTGGTCATAAATTTTTGAAAGTTAATATGAACTTACTTGTTCACCTTCAAATTTTCAAGATCATCCATTTTCATATCCTAGTATGCATGTTACGTCCTAGAAAAAACCATATTATAGGTTCATATACACACATACACATGTAAGCATAAGGTATGAACCTATAATACGGTTTTTTGGATTTTCAAGATATAAGGCATGCCAAATAATGGATTCCAAGATTAAAGATACAAAGTGAGAACAGTTGAAATTTTAATGCAATAAAACTTCACTATGATTAAAATATATGGTATGACTAAAGTATGCAAGTGTAATTTAAATATGATTTTTATGAAGAAGGGGTATAATATGACCCAATATGAAGACTAAGAACTTTTGGTAAACGTAAGAAAAGGTTGTCAACCAGACTAAGATAGTCATGTAGTGACAAATCTGATTTATCAAGACCTTAAGAATGGAGAAAGACTAGAATGACAATTGACAAGGTGGCCTCAAACTAGACATATGATTTTAAAGAACCAAATTAAAGAATAGCGACTTGATTGATTGAAGGTTAAGGTCAAGATAATTTGAATTTATGAATATGGTCTAATCTAAAGTTTGATAGATTTCCTAATCCAAGGTTTGAAAAAGTGTATGCAACTAAAAGGTAACCTAGAATTTGACAAATGGTGCACTAGTTTGCCAAGCATAATTGAAAGTGATTTTTTGTCAGACATTGTTATTGCAAGTGCCTTGATAGACATATATGCAAAATGTGGAAACATACACAAGGCGTGGAAGCTGTTTGAAAAAATACCTCAGAGAAATGTGGTCTCGTGGACAAATATCAAGAGCAACAATGGAGGTATCCATTTCAATAATTACTTATTATTCTTGCATCTCATATTACATGAAGGGAAAATATGGGAATATGGCATGATCATCTCTAAATAAGAGACATAGATGATAATAGAAATATCAAACCTATGTAAGTGTGGATTGTAATTTGGGATAGGAGGTGTGTAATGTCACATTACTTGTACTTTGAAAAGTATCTTGTAAAGCCACTATACAAACTTGGGGGTAATCCTTGTGACTATTATTTGTCATCTAAAGTACAAAGATTTCTTCAACCCAAAGACAAGGATGAAAGAGGGAAATTCAACCATAATTGTGGAGATTGGTATGCATATGATAAATGCACAAATATTAGATTGTATGTTTTTGAGGGAGCCCCACTTCTCCTACCCAAAAAATTTCTAGATAGGGTTGCATATTTAGAAAATTTTAGGAAATTGACCTACTCATATTTCATGCATCTTAAGTGTTATAACAAGAAATCTCTTATTATCGGTACATTTTTTTTTGTATAAATTTCTATTGTGTTTGAAAAGGGATATAAATTGATTGGCAAGAAGCTAGAGAATTATAATCTACCAAAAGGAAATGGAAAGAAGGATATTGATCTTGATAAATTTTTAAATAATGTCAAAGTAAAATAAAGGTTGAAAGGATATCCACATTTGTTTCTTGTAGAAGATGATCCAATTAGAAATGTTAATGAACATCATGTATCTAGAATAAGAAATATATAGCTGGGGATCCTATATAAAATTAAATCTTGTATTGGTTGCTAGAGTGTTTCCAATTTTCATTGCTATAGAGTTGTTGTTCTATTCAAAATTATCTCTTCAGCTGTCTTGTTGTGAGTCAGTTAAAAGAAGTGTACATGATTGTGAAGCCTATAATTTTTTATTAATTGAAAGTCCAATGACTTCATTAGGTCATGCGAGGTATTCCTGGTGATGTTTGTGCTTTGCTAATATCTACTAAATTTCCGAATAGTGCACATGGCAATCCTATTAACAATTAGCATTGTTTGGTTGATAGGTTAATCACAGTTCAGATTTTTGTAGAATTTTACTTGACAGTGGTAAATTGAATGAGTATCCTTAAATGCTATTCTTGTTGAGTGAGGGAAAATGGACTGAATAGTGAATTGGGTATGAAAAAATACTCTTTTTGCTTTACATGCATGTTTACGGTAGGATTTTTTGTATGCTTCTCATGCTGATCAGTGCTTCTGAAATGAATCCCCCAACATTTCTTAAGCATGGAAAGTATCAGACTTTCCATGGTATGATCCTTGCCAACCCGTTTCAATTGTATACATGATGAGGACTTTTTAGGCCTTCTTGCTTTTTTGTTTACTTTAGCAATCCTATTGGCATATAACATTGTCATCATCTGTTTCTCAAAGTCAGATTCTCTGTTTCTTTAACTTCCATGTGCAATTGATGTTTGATAATGATTTGACATTGTGATGGTTCTATACTTATAGACGAGCCTAACTTAAACATTTATTCAAATTGTGATAAGCTTATGTTGGACAGCAGTTGGTGGTGCTTGACATCCTACTCAAATCAATGTACAAATGGTTGCTCTGATGATGTGGTTTCTTTTTTTGAAGATAATTTACTTTATAAACAAGGAGAAGAGTTTCATTGCAACCTTATGTAGCATGTAACAAATTTTTTTCTTAGATGAATTGTGGAACTAAACCCAGTACCAACACATTTAAGATCCATTTAGAAATGTTAATGAACATCATGTATCTTAAGTTGGGGATCCTATATAAAATTTGGATTTAAATTTCTTTCACATGAAGTTCAATTGACCAGGAATGTACAAGCACCCTCTATGTTTAATAGAAAAATAAATGCTCTTGTAATAGATGTTATGTGAATGCAGGCTAAAAATCAAACCCCGTTATGTCACATCTCTCCATAGCCTACACCCGATATTAGTTTTTCTATTGAAACATTTATGGTAGGAGAAGAAGAGGTCGAATATGAAGATGAAGGTGTATAGGTGGTAAAAAATATTATTGAAAAATATGAACATTCACTAGAAAGAAATATGGTCATGAAAGAATCCTCGAAGAAAATCTCTCATAATGTAAGATGCATTTGAAGCCAAAAATTCATTTGTGATGATTCTTGTTTCAAGTAGAAGGACCTCTAGAATTCAAATCATTTTTCTATGAGTATAAGGGAATTTTATAAGAGAGAAGGTTAAGGAGATCGCCCTTGAGAGAGAAGTGGAAGCCTTAAGAGAGGAATAGGATGAAGTAGATAAGGAAGTGGAGAATATCACCCTAGAAAAAGGAAGGGAATTGCTAGAAGAGGCTTATGTTATGATCCTCTCAAGGTGGGATATCATTTCCATAATTGTATTTGGCAGTTTCAAGAGAAATCAAAACATAACACTGAAATTGAGCATTGAGGGAGTGGATTTTGGATATAACCCAAACAATGCAACTCTTTAGATTTGGTATCTATATCCAAGGGAGAAAAGTGCAGTGATTAAATTGATGATCGAAACAAAAAATTTTGCCACCTTCCTCTGCACAAGGTGGGAGATACTGACCCCATTGAAACTGTTGGATTGAACATCAAAGTTGCCAAATTCACCAAAGAACAAATTGAACTATTGGTAAAGGAGAGAAAAATATATGTTTCTGAGAATAAAATTTTAAGGCATGAATTAATTATGTACAAGGAGAAAATGCCATATGAATCTTATCCACAATTGGTGGATCATGAATAAGGTTACTGGTAGGATATGCACAAAATGGTATCCTTGATGAGGCTCTAAGGATTTTTAAAGAAATGACCTGACGAGATGTGGCCGCATGGACTGTAATGATTATGGGATATGCACAAAATCAGCTTATTGAAAAATCTCTAGAGAATTTTAAGAAAATGAAATTGGCAGGTGTAAAGCCTAACTCCACAACCTTTGTTAGCATCCTCCCATCCTATGCCAAAGTGGGAGCATTAAAATAGGGTATTTTCCTCCATCAATAGATAGTGGATTTTTGTCAGATGTTGTAGTTGCAAGTTCCTTGATAGACATGTATGCAAAATGTGGAAGCATATAGAAGGCACATCAACTGTTCAATAAAATTTATAAATGTGATGCATTCTCATGGAATGCAATGATTGTTGGATATGCAAAAAATGGTGTTCTTGATGAGGCTCTTAAACTTTTCAAAGAAATGCCTTTACCAGATGTATTCATCGATTTTATTTCACCATTTTTCTTCAAACCCTAACCGAAAACAACATATTACTCATTCCTTTAATGAAAAAAACTCATAACCCCGAATTACAAATTCACTACAATAATAGAACTTGCTAAAATCGAAACCCTTCACTATGCTTTGGAAATCCCCAAATTCAAAATGTTTTGCAAATAACCCTAGTTTGAACTTGTTTGGTAAACTAGTTACAAAGGAGAACCTGGGAGCTGAAGTGGGTCGCTGTGGGAATCCAACAAAACGGGTCACTGTCCAAAATTTGTAGTTCCTCCCTCTAGCAGATGCATTCAGTTGACCCTGTTTCAATCGAACAACATTCGACTGAATGACCAAATGAATGTGGGCCTATTTTGTTTTTTGTTTTTCTTTTCCTTGTTTCGGCCAAAAGTCTTTCGGCTGAATATGTTCCGACCGAAAGACTTTCGGTCAAATACATTTCGGCCGAAACTTTTTCAGGCAAAAGGGGGGTGCCACGTATGTGCCACATCACCAGCACTTTGTTTCGGCTGAAACCTATTTGCCCGAACTGCATTCGACCAAAATCTGTTCGACCAGAATTATTTGCTAGGCCAAAAGTGTGACACACTATTGTGCTTTTATCCCAGCTTATTGGTTATGACCAAGAAGGTTTTTCTAATGCTCTTTCCTTTTGTAAAGTCAGCCCGAGGGTTTGTACATTGAAAACCCCATGTTCATGCTTCTCTTCTTGTTCTATACTACTTTATTTTTTTGGATCCTTAACATTCCTTTAATGCAGCGTTTGATGGTCTTGTAGGCATTCTAATTTTGATTTGCATTTAATAAAGGCTAAAAATTAGAAGAAACACATTTCATGAAGATTGTGAGTGATAAAAATGATATTATCCACCATGATATATGTTGTTCGAGCCTTTATCCCTTGTTGTAGGCATGAGAAAAACCATTTCACCAATGGTCGACCTCTTTTATAACCATTCTAGGCTCAAAAATAAAAAAACCCCAAGTGGGTCTATACGCATTGCAGAAAACAAGCTCTCCTTTATGTAAATTTCATGCCTTTTTTGTATATATAGTCCTTTCATTTTGCTATTGACTGTCCATACTCCTATGATTATGCACTTTCTCCAATTTATCACTCGAGCTTTTGATGCAATACATGAATCCATTTGTGAGTTACTTCAAACACCAAATATTTCATAGATGAAATAATTTTGTCCTTGAAATCCGTAAATAATGCATTCTGGAAATGAAAATAACCTATAGCACTGAAGTTATTTGCACTAATGATAACATATTATAAATTAATTTTTGCAAAAAGTCTGCATAACACAAAGCAGTTTTTCATGATGTTAATATTGCACAAAACATTGGATGAGTTGGGCTCTACCCTTGTGGGAGCCACATTTTACTTTACTCATATTTGATTTAAGTCATATTTGCTCCTGAAGCTGCACATGAAACAAACAAGTTAGGAAAAATGTCTATCTTTTGTGTGTACGTTAACCAAATGGTTCGTAGACACCTGAGGAATTCATTGGTCTTTTGATGTTCAGGGAGATAAGTTGATACGTGCATAGGAGGATAATATAAATGATCATGTATGGTTATGACCTTTCATTGCTTAGAGTATAAATCTAACACATTGCTTGACTGTTGTAGGAATAGGAGCACATAAAAATAGGAAGGTCAAGCAACTAGGACAACATCGAAGCGAGACAAACACCAACCAGTCATTTAGGCAATAACTGGTCATCCCTTCTACATGTTCATTTATTTCCCTTCATTTATTCATGTATTGATTTATCTTTATTTGTATCAAAGAAAAGTCATTCTCATGACTTGTTGTGGGAGACACATGTATCTTATCACATTTAATAAAGATTACATTTTCATAAATATGTGAATCTTTCTCCATTACATGCATGTGTATGAATGTAATGGTCTGTAGCTATAACCTTTCATATTTTTCATTTATACATTTGAATGTGATGAAGAAGGATAATAGAATATACCTTATCTTCCTCAACTTAAAAAAAATTCTACCCTTTTGAATCAATGAGTGAGAAAATGGGTAACATTTTTGGTGACCTTTGTTGGATGTTTGCCTGCTAAACATGAAAAATAGTAGCCTAAACTTGTCCATTGGGCATGGAGTCATTAGGAAAAATTCAGAAATAGACCTAGAGTAGTTTTGTACATGGCGATAAGTCATTTGTAACTTATTAGAGCATGTCAGGTCACTTGGAAACTTATTGAAAATAGGAAAAAACTTAAGTGAAACTAGTTGACTGTGCTGGAACAACACTTTGGGAATTTGAAAACTACTAACTATCCTAAACTAGTTTAACAACAGGACACTAACTCAAAAAAAACCATTCACTGGAAGATTAAAATAACTACCCTTTCTTCTCAGTATGTAATGACTCTCAATGGTAGTTGAATAAAGATGGTACACTGAAACATGTTCAAAACTGTAATGCAATGCCTCATGAAAGAGGGTAACAAGTTCACTTACCTCTTTAAACTGATGATATGTATTTATATTCAAATAAGGATAAGTGAATTGAACACACTCTTTTTCAACTGCAAGTACATCCTTCATGCCACTTTCAATTGTGGTTCCATTTGTGAGTGCTTGATTAACCATTTGTGCTTTATTAGACTCCATCTGGGCTAAATCTCTGATTGGACAACCCCTTGTAAAGACAAAAAATGAGCTCTCTTTGCTGGTCTCTTTCCCATTCACTGTTATTTTATGGCTCTACTAGCTGGAAAGGTCTAACCCCTGTGATTGACTTGGTGAAAAAATAGAAGTGTCTTCACTAAGCTCAAGCTGTTCATGATTAACTTCATCAAGAAGCAATAGTTGAACATCCAAATTAGTACATAAAGCTTCTAAATTTCTCCAAAACATATCCTCTTCAATGTCTTCTTTACTTTTCTGAACAAAAAGACTAATTTCAGGCCTAATGTAGTTCTCATCTTGCTTTGATAAAGCATCAAAACCACCCTCCTTGCAAAACAGTAAGTCCAGTTCAAGGACTTGTTCAACTTGATGGGTATTTTCATGGACATGAAAATGTGGCTCACCCTAAACAATGCTACCTAAACCTCCTTGTCTGTGAGTAAAGACTTCAAACTCACCTTCCCCTTTATGCAACAATGAATCAACATTACCTCCACCAACCTCTTGTTGGTCCAATTATTCATCCTTGTCAATGAAGTAAGGCAACTCATCAAATGAGAAGATCAATTCTGCCTTTTCATCCTTTGCCATGTTCATTACAACAAGCTACTCAACTTGATTCTCCTCACCTTCTTGCAACAGTTTAGATCCCACAATTTTCAGTATTGAGCAAAACTCGGCAATTATCTCCTCTTGATCAAGCTGAGAGAATAGAGATAATCCCTTATTCCAAGCTGTAAATTGATCTTTCTCAACAACTACTTCCATTTTGTCCTCTTCTTGTCCAACCTGAACTTGAGAGATAACCTCTTGTCTAATTCTTTGCTGCTGCAATTGATGACACTTAATGGCTAAATGCAAAAGATTCACATTCTTAAGCTTTTCCCAGAGGATTAAGTTCTACTGATCAATAAGTTTCTCCTCCTCTACCTTATGAACATTAGAGCTTGGTTCCATTTGATTTTCCGATAAGGGAGTCTCACACAGTTGAACGCATGTTCCTTTCCAGCTTGGAATTTCAAAACTAGAAGGCTAACTTGAAAACTCAGAAAGTAAGTTTTTCTTAAAACTTGAAAATTTGTACCTAGGAATCTCCTCCTGAATAGGCTTTTGGGAACATGGAAAGCTAATTGAAACTCCTACTTTTTTTTTTGTGCAAGTAAGTTTTGCTTCTACCCTTCTTTAGCTACAACTTGTCTAGCAACAACCTCCTGTTCATACTCTTGCACCTCCATATCTTGTTGGTGTTGAATATAATCTTGACGAGCAAGCTCTTCCTCCTGCACAATAAAATCCTGCTCTCTCTTAATATCATCCATCTTCTTTTGGAAATCAAGCAATATTTTATCAATATCACTAACTCCCTTATTAGCATTTTGGGGCTGGTTATTGAAACAACCATGTTGCTTTTGTGTAGAAATGAGTTCTTGTGGTTGAATCTGAGCATATGTTAAATGACATTGAGATTGAGCAGGAGTGGGAGAATGATGACAAAAGATTGTTCTATATAATATGGTTGACAAGAGGAAAAATATGTAGGATTTTCATGGAATGCAGAGTGAGAAGCCATGTTTCCATGAAAACTGGACATCTCTTTTCCATTCAAACTAGATTTCCTTCCAAAAACTTGAAACATGTCAGCACTTAAACTACTGAAACCATAAAATTTCCACACTTGGAGTCGTGAGGTATGTGATTGAAATTGCCTCCAAAAGGTTGAAACTACCACTGTACACACCAAACAATAGTAACATAAGGACAAAAGAGACTAAAAATTAGTTCTCAGTCCCATCGGGCGTGCCAAAAATTGTTAGTTACCAAAATTTGCACCCGATTCTAAATTTGACAAGTTCAACGATTTTGGTAAAACATGGGATTCACTTCTACATGGAACACTTGGGATGAAGTGAAACCTCCGAGTTCTAGGCCAACTCCTTTTTGGATAATCACCTAGAAGCACTTAAAAACTTGAAAATTTGAAAAGGGAAAAGGATAGGAAGAAAACTAAATAATAAAACTACTGGATATTTGAAATTTGTAAGGTGATACACCGAAATTATGATGATATATTGACTTAACAACACATAATAGTAAAGATGATAAAACTAAGCATATAAAACACAACTTTGGGAGGTGAGCAACTGCATAAAAATGTTTCATAGATAGGTAATAAACCATTTTCAGAGCTTTGAATCAGTAGGAAAGCATAAAATCTTCATAACTAACCAGGCTTGAACTAGATAAATTTTCACAATCTACAACCTATTTAGCTACAAAATATTCACTTAAGACACGATTCCAAGACATAACATGTAAGATTAATGGAAATCTCAACATGAAAAAAAAAAATACAAAAGTGAACTCCAAAGTAGGTCCCAAAAGATTTTGAATTATCAAAACAACTGTAAGGATCTCATCAAAATATCATGAGTTACAACTACCAAAAGAGAAAAAACATTGGTACTAGAACTCCACAAGTGTCTACCACACAAATCTAGAAGAACTGACTAAAAAATGAGCTTCCAAAACTCATAAGTACAACTCACAACCTTCATGGGTCAAATCAAGGAAAATAGCCTCCAAAATAGCACACTCCACTCTCTAAAAGAAGCCATAACATGGAAAAAGTCTCTCCAAGTCATTAACAACCCTATGACTAAAAAAAAAAACCCAAAAAGCACTCTAACTAACCATAAAGACATCCCAAATTCTTGGGAGAAGTCAAATCTGAACCTTGAATCTTCTCTAACATCCCTAGATACCCTCCTAATGTTTGTAAACTACAAACAATCTCCCAATATTCCTTCAAAAGGCATTAGACTTTAACAACTCTTATAAAAGCAAGTAAGGGTACACATCTTATCCTTGCATAATAATAGACACATGATTTAAATGATTTATAAGGCCATCATCAAAATCATGAGCTTTACATTCATACTCTAGTGAAAGAATAGAAGGGTATTTATTGTTTACAAGGTTGAAGTGGAAAATGAGTCATAAGACTTAAGCACATTAGAAATTCTTATATTTAAAACAAACAAAAAATGCAATAAAGCATCGATATGCATTAACCATTAGGGTAAAACCCTAAAATAAAAAAATGTGAAACAATGCAAGGAATTTTCACTTTGTTTTTCTAGAATCATTTGGATGAAGCTAAGTCTGCCGCCATTGGGAAAACCCTAGCTGAGATTTAAAGCTTGAAAACTCTGCCCTTTCACCATTTTCTTTGTAGATTCTGGGGATATGAAGCATGGAATCATACGGTAATCGATTTCCCGTTATTTTTATTGAATATGGGAGTATTTTCCTCCTTTTGAGATATTTTTAAACTAAACATAGGTTGTGACCTCCTTGTTTCTTCTGATAGCTTCTTTTTCTTTGTTATTTTAATGTTCTCTTGCAACTCATGCACTCTGGTAAGAAATTCTTGATTTATCTATCTTTTTTTGAAAACAGACTGGAGAAAGAAGACAAACTACACTTATAATTAAAAGGTTTTTCTTTTTTGAATTGAATATTTCTGTTGGAACTGAGATAATTAAGAATCTGCAAATTTTCCATATATCCGCACTTGGAAGCTTTGTATTCTAGAAATAATGTAGGGCATTTAAAGACATCATGGCTATTCCCTTGTCGTGGTTGTCTATGCTTGTTTAGACCCCATCACTCCTTGGGTATTTTCCTCTGTATATGCAAGAATGATTTCTCTTTCATTTTTTTTACTGTAGATTGTTGGGCCGCGGCCATACTGGGTAAGACTTAGTATATATTTCCTTTCCTAATCATATTTTGTTTCCTCAAGTGCTTTTGAAGTTGATAACAATCTCTCACTTTCTTTGGGGATACGTTGGGTCAAACTCATACCCCGGGTCGAGCTCATACCCCTCTTGAATAGAACCATAATTGTTGATCTTGCTCTCTTGGGCTGCGGCCATGGACAAAGATACATGAAGACATGCTAAAAAATACAAACTTTGTAAATTTCATTAAAAAACCCTTGTGCATATTATCATCCTGGGTTTGTAAATGCCATGGCTCACCCTTCATTATTTTCATTTTTCATTGTATTGTCGATCTATTGGCATTTCGAGGGCTTTATTTCATTTTGATGCACTCCCAGCTTATTGGTTACAACCAAGAAGGTTTTTCTTATGCTATTTTTTTGTAAAGTCAGCTCGAGGGTTTGTACATTGAAAACCCCACATTCATGCTTCTCTTCTTGTTATATACTTACTTTATTTTTTTGGATCCTTACCATTCCTTTAATGCAGCGTTGGATGGTCGTGCAACCATTCTGATTTTGATTTGCATTTAATAAAGGCTAAAAATTAGAAGAAACTCATTTCATGAAGATTGTGAGTGATAAAAATGATATTATCCACCACCATATATGTTGTTCAAACCTTTATCTCTTATTGCAGGCATGAGAAACACCATTTCACCAATGACTAGCCTCTTTGATAACCATTTTGGGCTCAAAAATAAAAACCCCCAAGTGGGTTTGTACGCATTGCAAAAAACAAGCTATCCTTTTTGTAAATTTCATGCATTTTTTGTATATATAGTCCTTTCATTTTGCTATTGACTATCCATACTCCTATGATTATGCACTTTCTTTGATTTATCACTCCAAATTTTGATGCAATACATGAATCCATTTCCGAGTTACTTCAAACACCAAAGATTCCATAGATGAAATAATGCTATCCTTGAAATCTGAAAACAATGCATTCTAGAAATGATAATAACCTATAGCACTGAAGTTATTTGCGCTAATGATACCATATTATAATGATTTTTTGCAAAAAATCTGCATAACACAAAGCAGATTTTCATGATGTTCATATTGCACAAAAAATTGGATGAGTTGGGGTCTACCCTTGTGGGAGCTGCATTTTACTCCACTCATATTTGATTTAAGTCATATTTGCACCCGTAGCTACACATGAAACAAACACGTTAGAAAAAATGACTGGATTTTGTGTGTATGTTAACCAAATGGTTCCTAGACACTTGAGGAATTTATTGGTCTTTTGATGTTCATGGAGATAAGTTGATACATGCATAGGTGGATAATATAAATGATCATGTATGGTAATGACCTTTCATTTCTTAGAGTATAGCTCTTACACATTGCTTGACTGCAGCAGGAACAAGAGCGCATAAAATAGGAAGGTCAAGCAACTAGGACAACATCGAAGTGAAACAAACACCAACTAGTCATTCAGGCAATGACTGGTCATCCCTTCATTTATTCATGTATTGATTTATCTTTATTTGTATCAAAGAAAAGTCATTCTCACAAATTGTTGTGGGATCTACACATGTATCTTATCAGATTTAATAAAGATTACATTTTCAGAAATATGTGAATCTTTCTCCATTACATGCATGTGTATGAATGTAATGGTCTATAGTTGTAACTTTGTCAGATTTTTCATTTATACATTCGAATGTGATGAAGAAGAATAATAAAATGTACCTTATCTTCCTCAACTGAAAAAAAATTCTACCCTTTTGAACCAATGAGTGAAAAAATGGGTAACAATTAGAATAGGGAAAAATGAAATACCTTGAAGATTTGACATGAATATTAGTGGGTAGAAGACCTTTAAGTGTGATTTTCCAAGAATTTCAAAGAGAAGAGATGGATTAATGGGATGAAGTTGAAGAGATTAGTGAATGGGATCAAGATGAAGATATAGATGAATTGGATGAAGTTGTTGAGAACAAGGGAAAGGTATTGGTGATTACAAGGCAAAAAGAGAAGAGTTGAAAGACTATAATGAAGAGAAATGCAACCTATCACAAGAAGAACCCAAAATGTTATAGTAGTGGAAGCAATCTATGTTAGGAAGGAAGATGCAAAAAATATGGAGATATTTAGGAACCCCATATATGATGAATTCTTATTGGTTTTATCTAACACAAATAAAAAAGAAACAACTAAAAGAGATGAAATGGTGAAAAATAGGACCCACCAAAATGCAAGAGCAAGAGGATGGATCACTAATTTTTCAAAGACCAAATCACTTCAAATTATGCAAAATATGATGCTAAAAATAACCTGAAAGGCAATCTAATTGTTATAACAACTATGAGGAATTTTTTTGGAGCATAAAAAGCTATGTACTTGGGTAGAAAGTTGTTATTTTTGAGCTATGGAGGACTCATTCACTTTCAGTGGCAAATGGGTCCTTTTAGGGTTTCAGAAAACTGATTTTGGGATCTTGTACCTTGATGTTTGCACTCTTGAAATCCTAGTTATCAAGTTCTGGAAGCCTATAGTTAATTTTGTAGAGGTCTTTTCATGATCTTTCAATGTGGATGACAACTTTAGCAACTTTGAAAAATTTGCAAATTTGCTCCAAATCTTGCTCCAAACTATAAAATCCACAATAACACACTCAAGGGTAGAAAACTTATTGATTTTTTAGTGAATGGGGGTTTACCTTAGTCAAACCCCTTGTAGGTAATTAAACCAAATGATGAAATGAAGGACAAAAGTGTAATAATGTAAATGATTTCACCTTAGATGAAGTCTTGTGAAACAAATCTGCAAACAATCATGGAGTGGCCATGAAGAATGTAGATCTTGGATGTAAGATGAAGCTTGTAAATAGATCCTTAATACAACATTAACTTCCTAGCTCAACACACATGAATTATTTAAACCCTTCACATGATGATAAGACCTTGAATTGCTGCAATAACACTTGAATTTTTGCTTGAAATGCCTTATGAATTCTCTTGAAGTGCTCTAATGCTTGATCACTTGATCACTTCATTGCTTCATAAAATTTCTAGGAGAAATCTAATGTGAATTAAACCCTTATTTATACTAGATTAGGAGATTAACCCTAAAATTCAAAGAACTAACACTGACACTACATCTTGAAAGAAAAATAATTAAATTCCTTCTAGAATGAAATTCAAAAATTAGGTTCTCATTAAGGGGGGACCTATTTGCCATCAAAGGCGAATGGGTCCTGATTAAGTTTCTAAGACCAAGCTTTGGGGAGTTGAAACAAGGTCAAAAACCAATTCAAAATCAGCAAAAAAGGAGGGCTCATGTTAAGAGGGCTCAGCTTACCAAGACCAAATTTTTCCCAACAAAATAATTTGATATTTAATTTGTGATTATCAGGAAGGATCCTCGGGAGATGTCAAAATTAAGGCCTAAATTTTAATTAAAAGGGCGTTAATAACTCCAATTAACCATAATGAATTAAGATCACCTAGATAAGTGTGAAAGTGATCTAAAAAACTTTACAACACCTAAACAAGGCATACATTGTGTCTATTTTGTTTGAAAAGGGGCCCATTAGGCTTAATTAGGTAAATAATTCCTAGAAAACTATGAAAAAGTGACAAAACTTTATGACACCATTGTAAAGGACCAAGTGAAGCATGATTTAGTTAAATAAAGGTCCTAGAATTGTGTGAATTTGTACAAGACTTTACAACACTACTCCAAGACACCATTAGTTCAACTTTAATGTGAATTATCCAAACAAGCAAGGAAAAAGCCAACTTTTTCCGTTACTACAAGAATGTAGCTAGGTAGAGAAGTATTTAGAGAATCCCATTATTAATAAAAAGAGAGAAGAAATGGATCATATCTTTCTTGGAGAGGAAATGAGCATGATTGAGGAAGAGAGCAGAGACATGTGGGTAAGAGCACAATAGTGTGTCACACTTTTGGCCTAGCAAATAATTTTGGTTGAACAAATTTTGGTCGAATGCGGTTCGGGCGAATAGGTTTCAGCCGAAAAAAAATGTCGGTGATGTGGTGCATATGTGGCACCCCCCTTTCACCTGAAAGTGTTTTGGCCGAAAGTGTTTCGGCCGGAACATATTCAGCTGAAAGACTTTCGACCGAAACAAGGAAAAAAAAACAAAAGAAAAAAGGCCTGCATTCATTTGGTCATTCGGTCAAATGTTGTTCAATTGAAACAGGGTCGGCCGAATGCACTTGCTTGAGGGAGGAACTAAAAAGTTTGGAGAGAGACCCATTTTGTTGGATTCCCACAGTGACCCACTTCAGCTCCCAGGTTCTCCTCTGTAATTAGTTTACCAAACGGGTTCAAACCAGGGTTATTTGGAAAATGTTTTGACTTTGGGGATTTCCAAAGCATAGTGAAGGGTTTCGATTTTAGCAAGTTTTGTTATTGTAGTGAATTTGTAATTTGGGGTTATGATTTTTTTTCATTAAAGGAATGAGTAATATGTTGTTTTCGGTTAGGGTTTGAAGAAAAATGGTGAAATAAAATCGGTGACTACATCTAGTAAAGGAATTTCTTTGAAAAGTTTAAGAGCCTCATCAAGAAGACCATTTTGTGCATATCCAACAATCATTGCATTCCATGAGAATGCATCACATTTATAAATTTTGTTGAACAGTTGACATGCCTTCTATATGCTTCCACATTTTGCATACATGTCTATCAAGGAACTTGCAACTACAACATCTGACAAAAATCCACTATCTATTCATGGAGGAAAATACCATGTTTTAATTCTCCCACTTTGGCATAGGATGGGAGGATGCTAACAAAGGTTGTGGAGTTAGGCATTACACCTGCCAATTTCATTTTCTTAAAAGTCTCTAGAGATTTTTCAACAAGCTCATTTTGTGCATATCCCATAATCATTACAGTCCATGCGGCCACATCTCTTCAGGTCATTTCTTTAAAAATCCTTAGAGCCTCTTCAAGGATACCATTTTGTGCATATCCTACCAGTAACCTTATTCATGATCCACCAATTGTGGATAAGATTCATATGGAATTTTCTCCTTGTATGTAATTAATTTATGCCTTAAAATTTCATTCTCAGAAACATATATTTTGCTCTCCTTTACGAACAGTTCAATTTGTTCTTTGGTGAATTTGGCAACTTTGATGTTCAATCCAACAGTTTCAATGGGGTCAGTATCTCCCACCCTGTGCATAGGAAGGTGGCCAATTTTTTTGTTTCGATCATCACTTTAATCACCGCACTTTTCTCCCTTGAATATAGATACCAAATCTAAAGAGTTGTATTGTTTGGGTTATATCCAAACCCTATATAGATTTTATCCACTCCCTCAGTACTCAATTTTAGTGTTATGTTTTGATTTCTCTTGAAATTGCCAAATACAATTATGGAAATGATATCCCACCTTGAGAGGATCATAACATAAGCCTCTTCTAGCAATTCCCTTCCTTTTTCTAGGGTGATATTCTCCACTTCCTTATCTACTTCATCCTATTCCTCTCTTAAGGCTTCCACTTCTCTCTCAAGGGCGATCTCCTTAACCTTCTCTCTTATAAAATTCCCCTTATACTCATAGAAAAATGATTTGAATTCTAGAGGTCCTTCTACTTGAAAAAAGAATCATCACAAATGAATTTTTGGCTTCAAATGTGTCTTACATTATGAAAGATTTTCTTTGAGGATTCTTTCATGACCATATTTCTTTCTAGTGAATGTTCATAGTTTTCAATAATAGTTTTTACCACCTATACACCTTCATCTTCATATTCCACCTCTTCTTCTCCTACCATAAATGTTTCAATAGAAAAACTAAAATCGGGTGTAGGCTATGGAGAGATGTGACATAACGGGGTTTGATTTTTAGCCTGCATTCACATAACATCTATTACAAGAGCATTTATTTTTCTATTAAACATAGAGGGTGCTTGTACATTCCTGGTCAATTGAACTTCATGTGAAAGAAATTTAAATCCAAATTTTATATAGGATCCCCAACTTAAGATACATGATGTTCATTAACATTTCTAATTGGATCTTAAATGTGTTGGTACCGGGTTTAGTTTCAGAGTTCCTCTAAGAAAAAAATTTGTTACATGCTACAAAAGGTTGCAATGAAACTCTTCTCCTTGTTTATAAAGTAAATTATCTTCAAAAAGAGAAACCACATCATTAGAGCAACCATTTGTACATTGATTTGAGCAGGATGTCAAGCACCACCAACTGTTGTCCAACATAAGCTTATCACAATTTGAATAAATGTTTAAGTTAGGCTCATCTATAAGTATAGAACTATCACAATTTCAAATCATTATTAAACATCAATTGGGCATGGAAGTTAAAGAAACAAAGAATCCGACTTTGAGAAATAGATGATGACAATGTTATATGCCAATAGGATTGCTAAAGTAATAAAAAAAGCAAGAAGGCTTAAAAAGTCCTCATCAAGTATACAATTGAAACAGGTTGGCAAGGATCATACCATGGAAAGTCTGATACTTTCCATGCTTAAGAAATGTTGGGGGCTTCATTTCAGAAGCACTGATTAGCATGAGAAGCATACAAAAAATCCTACCGTAAACATGCATGTAAAGCAAAAAGAGTATTTTTTCATACGCAATTCACTATTCAGTCCATTTTCCCTCTTTCAAAAAGAATAGGATTTAAGGATACTCATTCAATTTACCACTGTCAAGTAAAATTCTACAGAAATCTGAACTGTGATCAACCTATCAACCAAACAATGCTAATTGTTAATAGGATTGCCATGTGCACTATTCAAAAATTTAGTAGATATTAGCGAAGCACAAACATCACCAGGAATACCTCGCATGACCTAATGAAGTCATTGGACTTTCAATTAATAGAAAATTACAGGCTTCACAATCATGTCCACTTCTAAAGTACAAGAAACAAATGTGGATATCCTTTCAACCTTTATTTTACTTTGACATTATTTAAAAAAATTTCAAGATCAATATCCTTCTTTCCATTTCCTTTTGGCAGATTATAATTCTCTAGCTTCTTGCCAATCAATTCATATCCCTTTTCAAACACAATAGAAAATTATACAAAAAAAAATGTACAAATAATAAGAGATTTCTTGTTATAAAACTTAAGATGCATGAAATATGAGTAGGTCAATTTGCTAAAATTTTCTAAATATGCAACCCTATCTAGAATTGTTTTTTGGTAGGAGAAGTGGGCCTCCCTCAAAAACATACAATCTAATATTTGTGCATTTATCATATGCATACCAATCTCCCCAATTATGGTTGAATTTCCCTCTTTCATCCTTGTCTTTGGGTTGAAGAAATCTTTGTACTTTAGATGACAAATAATAGTCACAAGGATGACCCACAAGTTTTTATAGTGGCTTTACAAGATACTCTTCAAAGTACAAGTAATGTGACATTACACACCTCCTATCCCAAATTGTAATCCACACTTACATAGGTTTGATATTTCTATTATCATCTATGTCTCTTATTTAGAGATAATCATGCCATATTCCCATATTTTCCCTTCATGTAATATGAGATGCAAGAATAATAAGTAATTATTGAAATGGATACCTCCATTGTTGCTCTTGATAGTTGTCCATGAGACCACATTTCTCTGAGGCATTTTTTCAAACAGCTTCCATGCCTTGTGTATGTTTCCACATTTTGCATACATGTCTATCAAGGCACTTGCAAGAACAATGTCTGACAAAAAATCACTTTCAATTATGCTTGGAAAACTATTGCACCATTTGTCAAATTCTAGGTTACCTTTTAGCTGCATACAATTTTTAAAACCTTGGATTAGGAAATTTATCAAACTTTAGATTAGACCATATTCATAAATTCAAATTATCTTGACCTTAACCTTCAATCAATCAAGTCGTTATTCTTTAATTTGGTTCTTTAAAATCATACATCTAGTTTGAGGCCACCTTGTCAATTTTCATTCTAGTCTTTGTCCATTATTAAGGTCTTGATAAATCATATTTTTCACTAAATGACTATCTTAGTCTAGTTGACAACCTTTTCTTATGTTTACCAAAAGTTCTTAGTCTTCATATTGGGTCATATTACACCCCTTCTTCATAAACATCATATTTAAATTACACATGCATACTTTAGTCATACCATATATTTTGATCATAGTGAAGTTTTATTACATTAAAATTTCAACTATTTTCATTTTGTATCTTTAATCTTGGAATCCATTATTTGGCATGCCTTATATCTTGAAAATCCAAAAAACCGTATTATAGGTTCATACCTTATGCTTAAGTCACACCTTTGCATTGTCATTCCTTAATAGCCTTTAATGTAAGGGATTGAAAATTATTTATAAACCCCAAATTTCAAATTTTCCGTCCATGCACGTACATGTGTATGTATACATATATGTGTATGTACATGTGTGTACATATATGTGTATGTGTGTACATGTACATGTACATATATGCACGTACATTTGCACATATGTGTGTACACATGTACAATATATGTATGTTTGTATTATATACATGTGTATACATATGTGTGTATGCATGTATACATATATGCATATATGCACACATATGCATAAATATGTGTGTATGTACACATGTATGTACATGCATATATATGTACATGTGTGTGTATATTTAATTGTATGTGTGTATGTATATATCTACACATTACATGTATATGTATACATATATATATATATATATATATATGTGTATGTACATGTGTATGTGTGTATGCATGTACATGTATACATACATATATATATATATATATATATATATATAGATATGTACATACATATGAATGTGTGTATGTATGTATGTGTATGTGTGTATGTATATATACGCACATGTATATGTGTATATGTGTGTGTGTATGTATGTATACATGTGTACATACATATGTATGTATATGTACTTGTACATACATATATGTATGTACGTGCATATGTACATACATACACACATACACATGTATATATGCAAATTATACATGCATATATGTATACATACACACATACACACATACACATGTATATACACATGCGTACATGCACATATACATATATACATGTACGTATATATACATACACACATACACATACATACATACACACATGCACATGTATGTATGTATATATACACACATACACATGTACATACACACATGTACATACACACATGTACATACACACATGTTTATGTACACACATGTATATATATATACATTTACTTGATTGCTATTGTGAGATTCTTGAATATAATTAATGGTTAATTTTATGTTTTTTATCTCTAGAATGAATTGATGGTAGAAATTTATAATTTTCTTTCCCTATCTAGATCTTTTATGTGTTATTCATGTACATATTTTATTTTAATGATATGTAGATCTCTAGATTTACATAGATACATATATCATGGCCGATGAGGGATCTCACCATTCCCCTCATTCTAGTGAAGAGGCTCAAAATAGATCAAATTTATATCGGGATAGTATTGTTAGATTAAACAATGCTCTAAAATGTTTAGAGCAAACAATTCACAACACCCCCAATTTGGCTAATTGAGATAGATTAGTCACTATTAGAGATGAGATTCATTGAATGATTGGGATGATTCATTCATTCAACCCTTATGATGAGATTAGCATTGAGCAATTTTATTTATCTCTTGCTAGGAGTGTTACTCGCATAATGAATTATAGAGGAGTTGCCAAATCAGTTTCAGCTGAAAATGTGTTAACCATGTTCCCTCATTATAGAGGACAAAATAGAATTAGAGGATATGTGGTTATGAGGTGTGTAGATCCTCTTGTTGCGCCATTCATATACCCTAGATGGTTGGCAGCATATCATAGATGGCCTCACAATGATGAGCTACCAGGATAGTTTGTGAAACAGTTATATGCAGAATTTCATTTACAGATAGATGTGGACTACACATCTCATCTTGAGCATGCTGGCCAAGGTAAAGGCCATTTTTATGACAAACCACAATTTAGATGTCCAGATTTGCCACCGCCTGTGGATAAGAGGGCATTAGTTGGCCAAAACCTTTTGGTTTTACCAAAATGTGTGGAATTGGCAATAGCAGGGGAGTCAACAATATGCTCTACTCGATCCCAAATTATTGATAACATTGCCTCTATTATGACAAAGATTGATCAGATTTCATCTGATCGAGTTGGTAGATACTTATTACGCCCGCATATCAGCCTTCCTCCCACAGAGGCTACATCAGCATCTTATGATCCATTTATTTGTGCCGATCTACCTACTCCTTTAGATATTGAGCATATGGACCACATGACTTTGTGTAATGTGTGTAGGTTCTCAGTTTTAGATTTACTAGTAGCATATTGGGTCATCAGCGAGAACCATGGGATCTCTCTCAACCGTGTACAGGAATTTATTAGAGAGCGATATCCTGGTAAACATTTGAGCCATGGGGTGGCAACTCTAGGGGATATTCCAGACCAGCCTATCGATCCTTTAGCTTGTCCAGGTCATTAGGATGTTACATATCACATTGCTTAGGTTACTACGGCAGCTGATGTTGTCCATGGTGCATATACTCAGCTTCTTTTTGCCACTAATACTGTACATGCTACAAATCCCCCTGCGATGTCCTTGCATTCTAATGAGCTTAGTGACATTGGTAGAGCCCTCAATTAGGCATGTCAGGTACTTGAATAATTTACAATATATAAATACACTTAATTGTGTTCTAAAAAATTACGTACGATACATGTTTAACATGTTTAACTATTGATTGAAATTGACACATACAAGCGAAATTTTTTAAGTAGTATGATGATTTTTCAGAGTTTGGGAATTTGGCACATGATGGCAATCCCATACAACACACAAATGAGGTACATTTATATTAATTTTTTTAAACATATATATATATATATATATATATATATATATATATAAGTTGTACATGTACACACGCTTAAATTAAATTAAATTTTAAGAGTTCATATATGTGTGCACGTACTTGAACACATGCAGGGCTCAGGACACGCATCCAGAGAGCTTGGATCGGGACATGGATCCACACATGATCGTGGTCCCATGCAGCACATACCTGAGGTACATTTAAATAATTTTAAATCTAATTTTTAAAATTTAATTTTACTCGATTTGTAAGTTTGAACACATTGAAAGTTTGTATGCACATGTATATATATGTAAGTTTAGATAATTTCATGTGCACGTACTTGAACACATGCAGGTTTTGGGATGAGGCTCAGGACACGCATCCAAAGAGCTTGGATTGAGAAATGAATCCACACATCTTGGATCAGGAGATGGATTAGTCCATGGATCGAAGGAGAGATTGAGGGAGAGATTGAGGGAGATATTGGACCATAGATCTGATGATTCTATTCACAGTAGATTTCCCTCTCTTTGAGATCAGATTATTATGTTGTCCAGACACTTCTTATGATTTATGTACATTACATGTTTATGTTTTATGGTATATATTTGTACACTTGTTATGATTTATAGATCACATTCACATATGTTTGTACATGTTTTATGGTTTGTTCATAGATTTGTTATTGTGCATTATTATGGTTTTCAAACACTTGTTAAATGTATATATTTACATCGTGCAAATTCTTACATGGTTTTATTTATTTAGCAAGTTTGTACAGGTTTAAATTTAAATTTAATTTATGGTTTGTTCACACAAGTGTTACACACATCTATATTGACAAGTTAACTACTTTTAACTTTCAACTAATTTAGATCATGTATAATTATGATGTACACAATTTGTATTCAATTATCATGCATGATATATATATAGTTGTATGGTACAATCTCTAGCTAATCATATTGAAAATATTTAGATCAAAATGATCTTATAGCTATATAAATACCATATTACAAACTTTAGGCACTTTGCTAAAAATGGAATCTAGGTCACTATTTACTTTTTATTGATTTTGAATGTTCTCTAACTTACATCATAATAGTCTGGAATGAGCAACTCTTTTATAAAGATTCAAAACTAAATAAAATAAATCATAAAAAATAAATTGTAAGTTATACATGTATGTATATATCACTAATATACTTCATCTAAAAATAGCAATGTAACCTTTACACAAATAATACTAGATCTTCTACAAACCATGTTGTTAGGATAAAATAATTCCTAGACATGTTGCACTCCAAATCCTTCCTACACAAGCATTGAACTTGTAATTTAAGAGAGGGGTAAAAAATAGGTAAATAAATTAAATGAATAAGATTAACTATCAAATGGATTAAAATACCATTTTGTGCCAACAATAAGATCTCTTGGATGATATTAAAATCCTCTATAAAAAAAATTTGGATTATTCTTTTTAAATAAAAATTTAAAGGGTGTAAATAAAGTTTTTCATGCTTCAATTTAGCACAAAATGGTCACTTAGGAAGGGTTCTATTATTTTTGGAAATGTTTATTGTGATTCTAGATAAAATATTAAAAACTTGTCCTAGGGTTATGATTCTTATTTAGATTGTGTGCCTAATTTAATGAAACATGTTATTTGGGCCAATTAACAAGAGTAACTTTAAATATCCTTTACACTTCAATCTCTACAAAGGTTAGGATGAATTGATCCTTAAAGGATTTAAAGGATAATCATACATAAATTTTATAATTTACTTTATCAAAATAATTCTAAACCTTAAGACAAATTGAATTCATTCTTTACTTTGTCACTGACTCTTTTCTATGTGAACTTTCGTGATCTCATTTGTTAACTTGTAGGTTTATATTTTCCTTTATTGGGGTTATTGCATTTTTCATATATATATATATTTTTAGGATTTTTTATGTTGTTAGGATAGAATCCTTTATGAGGGTGGATGACATCTTCCATTAGTGTAATTAACACCTATTTTTGGTGGTTAGAGTTATTTTTATTAGTTCTATTTTTCTCCTCTCTTATGTATATATACTCATGACCTTTTCTCTATAGATGCCTGCATAATTTCCTATTAGAATGGTGATTATTCATATTAGGATTAGAATGAGTTCATGATTATACATGAGTTCACATGTGATTAGGATTAGAATGGTGATTATTAGATAGAACATGTGATCTTTAATGAATGATTAGGATGAAGGGGGATGCTTAGGATGAAAATAATAATTTTCTAGGACGTGACATGCATACTAGGATATGAAAATGGATGATCTTGAAAATTTGAAGGTGAACAAGTAATTTCATATTAACTTTCAAAAATTTATGACCAAGCCTTTGAAAAAACCCATTCTAAATCATGCCACATGTTCCAATCAATTTATAAATTATATATATAGATCTAGCTCGATCTATAAAAAGTTTGAGTATGTACACACGTGGGTATCCAAAAAACAACTTAAAGCTCCTGGTATATAAAATCTGGATCCTCTCTATCTTTAATTATCTCTAAATTTTTTTCATGATCTTCAATAGGCAACCTCCACTTTTGTTTGGCATGTCCTTTTTTAGGTAAAGTTTCTAAATTTATTTTTGTTTCTATAACTAGGTGACTATAATGTAGAACCTTTTGTCTTGGCATATAATCAACAAAATAAATTCCATTTTTATCTGTCTTTATTTGTTGATAATATGTTCCTTCAATAACGACTCATCCAATGGGATACTCTTGTCCATCACCATCTCTCATTGATTCCACCAATTTTCTTTTTGGTTGCGTACATCTTAGTAGATAGTAATCTACACCTTTCGCATTGTTAGGATCTACAACAACAACGAAAATATCTCCTGTACACACCATATATGTTTAATCAATTTTAACTAAATTAAACACATTCCCTTAAAACTTACTTAAACATGGAATATATTTAAATCAAATTTAACTAAATTAAGATCAATTTCCATACCTGTAACAACTAAATTAGATACACGTTCGTAATCAGCTGAATAGAGAGGATTGTAGACATCGACATGTCATCTTCAACAAAAGGAGGCATTGATATTAATTGTTTCATTTCCCATTGTGAAACATACCCATCTCTAATATTCTCACATTGAACAATATCTGCATTGTTTTCAATGCAATCATCACAAAAACATGATTTTTCTCTCACATTAATTACATCAGGCTTACTACTTTCCACTGTCATGATTTGATGTAGACTTCTAATACCATGAATTTCTTGACAATTATAAGGATTTGATCGATCAATATCTATAAATTCAAATTTGAAAATTCAATTAAAAATCATGTACACTTGAACTTTGAAATTCTTGATTTTTTAACAAATTTTGAGTAGATGTACCTGTAACTTCCCAAAAATAACGTGTGTTGTATGTTGAGTTGTGAACGGAAAAATGACTTTTACACCATTCAAAAATTTCATTTGCATTTTGTATGGCATTACCTGCAAGTACACATGTGTTGGCACAATTTGCCACCTATTACTTTCAAGGAACTTATAATTTTAAATTTAATTTAAATATATATATATCTATAATATTTTCAAAAATATATCTACATGTTCCATATATATATATATATGGTGAAATTTACCAGCAAGTTCATGTTGACAAAGTGCACGCTTCACACATGCTCCTGCTCCATCGTGCTCTCCTTTTCCATGTCCACTCTCATAAAAACTCCACAAAAAATTGGTGTTGCATCTAGCATGTTGATGGCTTAACCAAACAAAAGCTTTTGAAGACTTAAATTGTCCTGCACGAAGTTACAAATAATTGTAAACTAAAACCAAATTAGCTCAAGTCAAAAAAGTATTTATATATATATATATATATAACTTGCAATTAGACTTGATTTAAGTCTCAAAATTAAAAGTAAATATAAATAAATAATATTTTTTTTAAAATGACATGTAAACTTACTAGCACATCCATCAGACCATATCCAGTGTTGTTCTTGATTTATGCGACATCGTCTCAGGTCTTCAAAAAGAATTTTGAAACAATGAGCTGCATAGCTTCTATTATGATTTGTATCATCACTGATATAAAAGTGAACCTCTTTGATGATAATTCGACCATCTTTTCTACTTTGTATTCCATCGACCTCTAATTTGACATGCCTATAGAAAACTTGCACAAAGATTGCAACTTGCTCTGAATGATAATATTGACTTTGAATCTCAATTTGAGGACTAAATGTATAGTTCTCAAAGAAATCTACAATAGAGAGAATACAACTTGGTGGAAAACAATTCTTTGAATCACGAAATTGTTTAGCTTGCCATCTTGCACCATGACAATGTTGGATATGTGGATATATGATATTGTGAAATTTACTCATGAATTCATTGTAAGGCAATCCACTCTCTTTGAGAACAATTTTTTTGGCCTCAACTCCTGACTTCGTTAAGTATGTCTCATATTCATATCTCTTCCAAACAACTTGCATTTCATTATTGTCAACATGTGAAAGATTCTTCAAATCTCCACAATCATTACATACATTTTTTATACACTGAACATTGAATTCTTCTGAATCTTCTGATTTTTTGCATACAAGAGACTTCACAAATTGTGTTGTACTTCCAGGGATGGCTAAATTTTGATCAATTGTTGTCATAGATTTTCTACATGATTGTAGATGTAAATCAAATTCAACATGATATGGACAACAACAAGTTTCGTGTACATTATTTATACATACAAATGATGGTCGTAGTGTCTCAAACATCCTTTGACAAATCTTCACATTTGAAAAATCTTGCTTGAATTCTTCAAAAAGTTCACTTTGTGTTGTATCTATAAAATGTTTTGGATGAGAAATTTTTGTACTATCGTCACTTATTATTTGTATAGTATCCCTTCTATTGGATGAAACACGAGAGTGAGTAGTCCAATATTCAACCACCCATTTCTTTATATCTTCTGAAATTCTATCTTTTCGGGGAACCCTACAAATATTTACCCAAAATTTCTCAAGTTTTTCATCTATTCGATTTCTCTTTTCAATATACCTTTGAACAGTTCTCCTAGAAACATTTAGTAATTCATAAATTGCTTGAACTTGTTTTCTATGTGATAATTTCTTACTAGAAATTACAGTCATTAATGCTCTATGTGCAATACTTAAATCACTTGATCGACTCTTTTTTTCAATACATTCTAATGCTTCTTGCAAGTTTTCAACAATTGTGTGTTTTAAATCTAATGAATTTTTCCTATTATCAACCCCTAACAACTCCAAAACAGGGGTCATTTCTTTTCATCTAAATAACTTTGCAACTAACTGTGCTCTTCCAATTAGAGATTTTTCTTCAAAAAAATCATCCCATATTCTTTTTGAGTGTAATTTTAATGTGCTTTCAGATAACATATCTTCAAATGAAAAATTATTGAAAAGATAATCCTCATCCATCTCCATCAAAATTTCAATATGATTGTCCAAAAAAAAACTATTATTAGGTTCAGTTTGTTCTTGTACCTATACGTCACCTTTGTCATTGATATTTTCCATGGGTTGTTCTTCATGAGATGTTCCTTCACCCGCTCTTCTCTTCCTTTGTCTTGTTCGTGTTCGTTCATACTTCCTTGATCTATTCCTTTTACACGCCATCACAAATTGCACTCAAATTTGAATTCACATGCATACAAATTTGTACACACATGATCTTTCAATGAAACATGTACTTGATTAATATTGCATTTAAATATCTAAGACTTAAAAAAATAATGGAATCACATATATCTAATTGGTGATCAATAATAATGAAATCTAGGAATATAAATAGTGAAAAAAAAATTCAAATGTATTAATGAAAATAAAAAACATAATCAATTAAATAAGTTTAAGATCAATGTACTTTCGAATATAGCTCTCCTATTGTTTAAATACGTTTTCTTTTGTTGAAATAAACCTTCTAAATTTTTGATATAAACATTATTTTGTCGAAATAAGTTTTTGGACAATAGTATATCGATTGAGTGGGTTTTGGTTGAGTCAATAAGCTCTCCTTAGTCGAGATCAAATATATTTTGGTCGAAATATATTTTATTGAATTACTTGAGTTGAAAAATCTAAAATAAAATAAAATATATTATATATTGCCCAATTTCGGTCAAATCACTTTAGACCGAAACATTTTCGGTCGAAAGGATATCGGTCAAAATAGTTTCGGCCGAAACTATTTCGACCGAACATGTCTAGGTGGCATCCTACATGGCAGCATGCTCAACCTTTTCTGAAACATTCAACTTTGGCAAAGTGTTTCTCCTCTCAGAATTATTAGTTTGCAGAAAACAAAAATACCATTTTGTAGAGCTCGGAGTGGTGAATCCAAATATATATATATATTAATATTTTGATTAGTTTAAATATATATATATTTTTTAAATAATGAAAGTAGGTTGTTAAAATGAAAAAAGGTTGATTAGAAATTTAAAAAATATAGTAAAACATATTAAATTTTTTTAAAAATTATATGGTGCAGTAGAGTAGAGAGTCTTCTTCAAAAGGGTATAATCTTTTTATTAAAAATGATTAAAAAAATTGAAAATAGTTGACAGCCCGTGAAAACTATCAAATTCTGACATGTTCAACTTTAAAATGTTATTACGAGTAAAATATACATCAAAATTTGAAAAAACAAAATTCATGCAATAGATATTGAAGTTACCTATTTAGGGAAAAAAAATTTAGAGAAAAATAATGTTTTTTTCAGTTTGTTTCTTGACAGCCCGCGAAGTCACTGTTTTTTGAAATTTTTAGCATTCCAAAATTTGTCCTTAAATTGAAAAAAACATAATGAAAATGATTTTTTAAAAAATTTAAAAAAATTACAGGTTTAATCTTCATCAAAAGTTCTACATTTCATTAGTTTACACCATTTTGAAATTCAAAACATAAAGACTACTTTTATGTGGCCGAAGTTCAGAATTTTTTTTGTTGTTGACCGATTCCTTTATAAAGTGTGACACAGGTTTGTGCTTTTACCTGCTGAGAGTGCATCGAAATGAAATAAAGCCCTCGAAATGCTAGTAGATTGGCAATATAGTGAAACATGAAAATAATGAAGGGTGAGCCATGGAATTTACAAACTCGGGATGATAATATGCACAGGGGTTTTCTAATGACATTTAAAAGTTTATAGTTTTTGGCATGTCTTCCTGTATTTTTGTCCATGGCCGTGGCCCAAGAGAGCAAGATCAACAGGTATGGTTTTATTCAAGAGGGGTATGAGTTCGACCCAACATAGCCCCAAAGAAATTTAGAGCTTTTTATCAAATTCAAAAGCACTTGAGGAAAAAAATATGATTAGGAAAGGAAATATATACTAAGTCTTACCGAGTATGGCTGCAGCCCACCAATCTACAGTAAAAAAAGAAAGAAATAGAAATCATTCTTGCATATACAGAGGCAAATACCCAAGGAGTGATGGGATCTAAATGAGCATAGACAACCGTGGCAAGGGAACAACCATGATGTCTTTAAATGCCTTGCGTTATTTCGAGAATACAAAGCTTCCACTTGCGGATATATGGAAAATTTGCAGATTCTTCATTATCTCAGTTCCAATAGAAATATTCAATTCAAAAAAGAAAAACCTTTCAATTATAAGTGTGGTTTGTCTTCTTTCTCTAGTCTATTTTCAAAAAATGACAGAGAAATTAGGAAGTTCTTACTAGAGTGCATGAGCTGTAAGAGAACATTAAAATAACATAGAAAAAGAAGCTACCAGAAGAAACAAGGAGGTCGTGGCCTGTGTTTAGTTTAAAAATTTCTCAAAAGGAGAAAATAATCCCAGATTCAATAAAAATAAAGGGAAATCGATTACCTTAGGATTCCATGCTTCATAGATCCCTAGAATATGCAAAGAAAATGGCGAAAAGGTAGAGTTTTCTAGCTTTAAAGATCAGCTAGGGTTTTCCCAATGGCGGCAGACTTAGCTTCATCCAAATGATTCGAGAAAAACAAAGTGAAAATGCCTTGCATTGTTTCACATTTTTTTATTTTATGGTTTTACCCTAATGGTTAATGCATATCGATGGTTTATTGCATTTTTTTTGTTTGTTTTAAATATAAGAATTTTTAATTTTCCTTAAGTCTTATGACTCATTTGCCACTTCAATCTTGTAAACAATAAATACCCTTCTATTCTTGCACTAGAGTACGAATGTAAAGCTCATGATTTTGATGATGGCCTTATAAATCATTTAAATCATGTGTCTATTATTATGCAAGGATAAGATGCGTACCCTTACTTTATTTTATGAGAGTTGTTAAAGTCTAATACCTTTTGAAGGAATATTGGGAGATTGTTTGCAGTTTACAAACATTAGGAGGGTATCTAGGGATGTTAGAGAAGATTCGAGGTTTGGATTTGACTTCTCCCGAGCAGTTGGGATGTCTTTATGGTCAATTGGAGTGCGTTTTGGGGTTGTTTTGCTGATTCATAGGGTGATTAATGTTATGTGTAGTTAAGTCAAGATATCATCATAATTTCGGTGTATCACCTTAGAAATTTCAAATGTCCAGTAGTTTTATTATTTAGTTTTCTTCCTATCCTTTTCCCTTTTCAAATTTTCAAGTTTTTAAGTGCTTCCAGGTGATTATCCAAAAAGGACTCGGCCTAAAACCTAGAGGTTTCACTTCATCCCAAGTGTTCCATATAGAAGTGAATCCCATGTTTTACTAAAATTGTTGAACTTTTCAAATTCAGAATCGGGTGGAAATTTTAGATACATTTTTATGCAGCTGCTCACCTGCAAAAAAGTTGTGTTTTATATGCTTATTTCTATTAGCTTTACTATTATGTGTTGTTAAGTCAAGATATCATCATAATTTTGGTGTATCACCTTAGAAATTTCAAATATTGAGTAGTTTTATTATTTAGTTTTCTTCCTATCCTTTTCCCTTTTCAAATTTTCAAGGTTTTAAGTGCTTCCAAGTGATTATCCAAAAAGGAGCCAGCCTAGAACCCGGAGGTTTCACTTCATCCCAAGTGTCCCACATAGAAGTGAGTCCCATGTTTTACCAAAATTGCTGAACTTGTCAAATTCAGAATCAGGTGCAAATTTTGGTAACTAACACTAACAATTATATCCCTTTGCTAATTTTTAGAGTGAATGGTTTTACTGTTCACATATTTCTCAAGTTAACTTAGGGGTAGTTTTTCCTTTAATTTATTTAATCATCGGGTGGTTTTTTCTCGTGCTGGGTAGTTGTGCACCCATCACATATTTTCATGCCTTTATAAGGCACTTTGTACATTATGTATATCATCAAGTCTCAATGCATTTGTTTTCATTCCTGGTGAAATAGCTTCTTATTCTTCTTTTGTTCCTTCGTGAAGGTTGTTTTGTCTTGCAGTTGCTCTTGGGTGCTCCAACACTAATTCTTGACCATTTGACTTTCTTTTGTGAATATACATCTTTTTCTCAATATAAATGTTTGTCACCATTTTTTTCCACCTTATCAGAATTCTTCAATGCAGATTTATTTTTCTTTGTCTTCTTATTATTACATGCCTCATACTCTTCCAACATGCACCATAACTCCTCCAACTAGAACTCAAGTTATTTTAACTCATTTTTTTTCTCTTTGGTTTGCTTCTGTCTCTGCCTTTGTCTTATTCTTTACTCCAACTTGGTTGGCCTCTTCCACATATCATGATATAAATCCATATTTGAATTGCAGGCAAAGCTCAAAACACATAATTACGTTTACTTCTTGTTAAGTTAACGAGCTTCACCATAATCTCCCGACCCACAATATCAATAACCAGCTCCTTGTTTCACCTGCACAAAACAAAACTTTCTCTTCACCTCCTTGCTTTTGATTCCCCTCTTCTCATGCTTTCTCCTATTTCATTCTTCTTCAAGATCACTTGAAAACGGAGATCCTTCTCTTGTACTTCCATTATTAAAACACTGCTTTCTCTGTAAAGGAAGATGTAAAGGCGCAACTGAAAAAATGTTGTGTTATGGCTCTCTTTTGAATCAGTAGCCTACTTATAATATGATAAATCTTCATAAAAAAATCCCACGCCAAAATCTTACTAGTTTACATTCGACGCCGAGAGTTTTCATTACCTTTGGAGTAGACAACTATAATAAGGAACTAACTTCAGGACAACCGGGGGTGAGGATGGGAGGTGGTAGTTAATTACCTCGGGAGTAGACAACTATAATAAGGAACTAACTCCAGGACAGCCAAACAAAGTTAGTTAGGTTCTCAGAGGTTAAGGTTGAGTTCGACATGGGTGCCAGCCCACAAACTATAGCTTTACACCGGATATAGAAACTTAGGATGGCCAGAACAAATAGAAGTTCAGGCTGTCTATTACTCATCCCCTGTTCTGCACCCAACACGTACAAGATCTCCAATACAACAGTGATGGCATTCACTCGCGCTGCCAGGAAGACCTAGTCAAGTGCAAACTAATATTGGTCCTGGTCTTGATTTTTGCAGCCTCAAACCACTTACCGTCTTCTTTGTCTTTGCCCTCCTTTTCTTTTTATCTTCACACTAACTGGTCTTGATTTGCTCTATGTCAATGGGGAGATTTGTCTTCCATCTTGGGCCCTTACTATTGTCCTCCTTCCGTGACAAAAAGAAGGCTTACATTTGGCAGGATTCAATGACGGTGGCAATGTCTTCTTCCAACATTTTCCCACAGTAGATGTCTGATAAGGGTAGCTTCTTCCACAATTTTTCACCGGCGGTGAAGATTCTTCTCTGACAGAAGAAGACAGTGAGAAAAGAAGAAGACAGTGAGAAAAGATTTCTCACTGGATCTGTTGCCCTCGATCATCAAAAACTATCGCTCTCTCCTTTGTTGAGTTGATTAGCTCAAGAATTTGAGACAACTTTAAAAAGTGCATTGCCCCTTCTCCGTGGGATTCCTTCTACGCATGCGTATTTGGATTCTTTAACTTACCCGTACTGCCTAAAGCATCTATGCAAGCTAGTTGAAAATGTTGAGGATGACAGGAAACGCCTTTTTCGATTTGGCTTCACGTTGGATTCACTACACTTCCGCTGGCAAAGAATAATTTGGAATAGAACTCAGTGGGTAAATATCTCTTAGCATTGTCTTATTGGTCTGATACCAAATTGTGCAGTGGGTCTACTCCTCAGTTTAAAAACTGAAACATCAACAGACTTCACAAAACACAAACACAAAGAAATTGAAGAACATCCAAAGACAGATAATGAAGTACACATTTAGTAAACATTACAACAGTTCAGGGAGGAAAGAAACCATCCACAATATCCAGTATACAAGAAAATTCACAACCACCTTATATTTACCATTAAAAACGGCATACAAAAGTTTCTTATCAACAAATGCCTCCACCAATCACTTCTCTATCTGTCTCCTCTAAACCTTTAGATATCTTTCCTTACATTTTCACCTCCTCCTGGCTTACTAGCTTTCTAAAACTAGCATCCACACAACTGCTCTACCCGAAAAGTATGAGTGATTAAAAACCACTTCTAGATATAGTAAATACGAGTCAACAGGCCTCCTGATTCTGAGGAATCAGTTTGTCCAACGTAATGAGTTTGAGGAGTCGATTTGAATCAGTTTGTCAAAATCCTCTCTGTCGTTTATAAAGCTGATTTATTTATTTATTTTTATCAAGACGCAAGCATGGACTAAACCAAGCTTTAAAGGGAAAGAGTAACAAGCATTATGATTGACAAACATTCAACTTTTTATTCTTTAGCACTAAGACTTTGATCTACAAACATCATTTAAAGGAAAAATAATATTTTTATTTTTATTATTTATATAATGTCCCGATAAACTCTTGAATAAGTCCCTTAAATGGTATAATAGGGAGAAAGCTGCACAACTGCTGCCCAATTATTTAATTTTACCACAAGAAAGAAAAACTATCGCTGTTGAGGCGATCACTGATCCATTGCATTCGATGCTGCAGATATACAAAAAAATCCAAATCAAAACTTGTTCAACAATGAAATCTTATCAATCAACAAACTTAAAGATAGAAGGAGCAGTCTTACCTTTGGTGGAGAGAATCCAGTTGCTATCCTGGACGACGTTCCAGAAGAAATAGCCTAACAAGCCTTTCTGTTTAGCATACTCCACCTTGGCAGCAACAGACTGTTCGTTGTCGTAGCCAATCCATACAAGCCCAGCATAGCAATAAGCCGACACGGTGGTGGTGTCATAAACCTCGGTGGCGGCGTTGTTACTGATAAAATCCTTAATCTGGGCGAAGGTCAATACATCGGGGTTGCCTGGACCGCTGGCCTCGGCTCCTATTCCTACATTTGCTGCGGTCTTCAGCGTCCACGAATATCCATAAATGGGCATCCCGACTACAATTTTCTGTCCAGAGAGGCCCGCATTCAACCAAGACTCGACCCCATAGCTGGTGCTGAATTTTGAGTTGGGATCGTAGAGAACCGCGTGCTCTCCCGTCTTGTTAATCCGATTTGGGCTGGTAAAATCGTAGGTCATAATGTTCACCCAGTCCAAATTGGCAGTTATAGAAGCAATCGGATATTCTCTCACTACACCCCACTGAAAGAACTGGTTTGAGAAGTAGACGGCAGCGGTGAGCAGCAAGGGATCCTTGCCGGAGGTTCGAGCCTCTTCAGCCACTGCAGCTTTCCATTCGGTGAACAGCTGCCCCCAGTTTCCCATGTCCGCGAGGGTTTGCGGATACTCCCAGTCGAGATCAAGGCCGTGGAAGGAATATTGCCTGGCCAGAGATATGGCCGAGTCGATGAACTTTATGCGTAGTGAAGAGTCGGCTGCCATTGCTGAGAAGTCGTCCATGTTGGCATTTCCTCCGCCGATGGAAAGCAGGGTTTTCACTGAGTGATTCTTCTTCTGCACTGTGGAGGTGAAGAGTGCGATGCTTTCCTGGTTGCCTGCAGAGACGGTCACCTCATACGTTTGCGGATTGAGATCAGCGAAAGCGTAGAGGAGATGGGTGTATAGAGAGGCATCCACAGAGGAGAGAGAGAAATAAGAATAGCTGTAGGCAGGCCAGTACCCCACTTTCACGCCAATGACTGTGAGACAAATTAACAGGAGGCTGATGAGCAGGACTTTCAATTCGCGCTCCATTATTCTCAGGCTTGTGTAGAATAATACAAATGTAGTTATATCAGACGTGTGATTATCTCTAGATATAGAAAGAGCCTCCGCCTGTTGAGTGACGTGTATGAATGTATTCCACAGAAACCAATCGTGGAGGCAGCGTTGACATTTAACTCAAAGAAGCCGAATGCCATAAAAAGGGCAAAAAGATTTATGGCTTGTTGGTAAAGGGCCGGGGCGTTCAAAGATGATGTCGATTGTTAACGTGTGGGGACTTGTGGTCTCTCATAAAAAGCCTGTTCGTCCTTATCCATTATTTGGTCAAAACACGCGCAGTTTCCAAATAAACTTTAGACGCGTGAGTGAAGGATGAGAAGATGGTTTCGGAAGTCGTGTAATGTTTTGTTGACAAAGAGCACAATATCGTGTTGAATGGATCGTGGAACGCTATTTTATTAGCTTAGCGCGTCGACTCTGCAACCCTCGCCGGCATCGGTGATTTCAGTCTTCTGATTCTATTGTCAAACGAAAATAATAAATCTGCACTGAAATTTATCATGAAGTCGGTCAATTATATTAATTTAAAATTCAAGCAGATTTTCAGATTCTTCATTATGTTGTGACAGAGAGCTCTTATTTTGGCACAATTAAGGAGAAAGTAGACAAAGGTTTTTTGAGATTGACTTTATACATATCAATTGCATTTGTTTGAAAGTTTAAAAGGAATTTTCAATAAATTTATTTTGTGCATATTCTACAATTGTAGAAAGCCATGAAAGCATATCTTAATGAAATTCTACCAAACAATTTTCTTCCACAAAATTTGATCACTTTGAGTTTTAGCAGTCTAGGGTTGAAACAAACATCCATCGTTCAACTAGAACGTATATGTTGGATGAAGTTCACAATGTGAACTGTCTGATTGGTCTCCAAGTATAATGATTCATTACTTCTTACCCAAAAAATGATGTGTGAAGTTCTTTCTAGCCAATGCATTGACAAAGACCTTATAGAACAAGGGACTGGAAAAAATAATCAAAAGGACAAGGATCCAACAAAAGTCCCAAATCAATGTGAATCCTTGGGAATTTGAAGTATCAAACAGCTGACCTATCAAACAAGGCAGAGGAAGACATAGGAATTCTAGAAGACATGGTCGTGATTTGTATATTTATAGGCCCAAAGTTTGAGAGGAGAAGGATTAGGGAGTGGATTGAAAAAAATGGAAAACACTAGAGATCACAAAATTACCAAAAGGATTTTTAATTAGAATTTTTTCCATGGAGGAAGAAAGGGAAAAAGTCCTACATGAAGGCCTGTGGGAGATGGATGGCCACCTATTACATATGCAAAAATATCACCAAAAATTTAATCCCCTTGAGATGGATTCCTATGAGAGATTGGTTTGGATCAGGCTATATAATTTTCCACTAGAATATTGGTCAGAAAGTTGTATGGAGAAGATTAGGTACTCCTTGGGAACACTAATAGATATTGATGTAGATATTTTTGAAGGGGACTCAAGCATCTATGCTAGGATTTAAGTAGTATAAATAAGGAAGATTCCAAATGAAATCTTATTGTGTATAAATGGCGAGCATTGGAAACAAATAAATGAGAGAGAGGAACTCAATATTTTTTGTCTCAAATGTCGCAATATGAAACATAATGAAAAATATTGTAAAAATAAAATGGCCAAGGAACATCCAAAAAAATAGCCACCTTAGAAGATGGTATGGAGAAAGAAAGTCAACAATAGTTGCACATTCCACAATACCAATTCACAAAATAAAGAGGTTGAACCATCAGGAATTGATCAGGTAACCATTATTGAAATTGCTAATGAAGGAAGCCCATTAGGGAATTTAGTGGACTCAAGAAAGGAAAAATTAGGTTTGAAGGTGAAGAATGAGAAATAGAGAAAGTGAAAGAAGACAATATGGAAAAGACTCTATATCTTGCTTAGGAAGAATCAAAATTTGAGGAACTACTTGCAAAAGAGGAAATAATGGATGACAATGAATTGGATATCATTAACCCAAGGTGCGTAAGACAAAATGTTGCAAGAGAAATGGGTAAAATAAAAAAAGGGAAGGGGAGGAAATCAAACAAACGAAATCATGAGGAGGATGGAGTGGAAAAAGGATTAAAAACAATCAATTTTCTTATATCAAAGGGAGGAAAAAAATTCCTTGGAGGGTAATGAAGATAGCTACATGGAATGTAATGGGCTTAAATGCCCCTAACAAAAGATGCTTGATGAAGCATCACATGGAGAGTGTACGAGTAGATATAGTGATGATACATGAAACCAAGCTAAAAAATCTGGAAGAAGAGAAATTTCTCAAATTTTGCAAATCTTGGGCAGGTTTGTTTAAAGAAGCTATAGGTGCAGTTGGAGGATTAGAAATCTTATGGAAAAATGCTAGAATAACAATAAACCTTGTAAAAGAGCACAGTAATTGGGATGGAATGCAAGGTATTTGATGGCGACATGAATTTCAATTTTTTTAATGTCTACGACCTACAAAGATAGAAGACAAGAGGGAAACTTGAAAAGCAATCAACAGTAGAATAGGTCAAATAAGAAATTAATTTTACATCATACACAAATATTTCAATGCAATCATTCATCTTTCTGAGAAGAGTGGAGGTGTGATGAAAATTAACAGGAAAATGCTAGACTTTAGGGACTTTGTGGGAGAGGTTAAAAGCATAGATTATCAAACATCTAATGGGATCTACATTTGGACAAAATGTAGACTAGGCTTCAGCAACACAACATAGAGACTTGACATATTTCTAATCTCTACTAAGTGGATGGGAAGTGCCAAAACAATGCATGCCAAAATTATTCCAATAATATTCTTAGACTATTATTCTATCCTATTAAACATCAACACTGGGCCTAATGAGATACAAAATTACTTCATGTTTGAAAAAATGTGGTGGAGAGAGGAAATCCTGTTGCCATCCATAGAATCTTGGTGGAATGAGTGCGAGTTCAAGGGAACACCCAACTATACTTTCATGAAGAAGATCTAGGCACTAAAATTAAAACTAAAAAGTGGAATAAAGAAGTATTCAAGAATATATTTGGGTGATCACACATAATAGTTTACAATTTTGGGCCAAACTGGACACTGAACTAGTTTTTTCTAACTGAATCTTCACTTTCGAGCACTTATAGTGGCTAAACCATGAGGAATTTGAAGATGATGCAAACCAATGATTTGTGACATTTTTTTTGTAGATTCTAAATATATTTTTTTCAAAAAATTTGGAATTAGATTGCACTTCTTTTTCCTTCTCCTTCAAAAATTAGTTTTTTTCAGTAAACACCATTTTTAAGGAGTGATGCTCACTGTATACAACATAATTTCTTTCCATGAAGGATAAAATTCTTAAAAAAAAATAAAAAATATTTGTAACTATGATATCTAGTGCTTTCATTTGGTTTCATAGTGTTTTATTCAATATTTTTTCCTTAATCAAGTTTTGAAGTCAAACCGATTACAATTCAAACATAGGAGGACTATATACAATATAAGTTTTTTTGTATGTATCAATTTTTTTTTTGTTAGATCAAGGAATTCAATATCTAGTGCATTGATATTTTTCAGATTTATTTTCGATAATCTGCTATTTTTCCATGCGTGCAAAATAGAGAGCTTGATTTTCGGTGAAAAACCTACATTCACTATAAATAAAAAATAAATATAATTATCAAATTAAATTCATTTAAAATTATAATTTTTGGCAAGCTTATAATAAGGACTATGTACTTGCAAAAAAAAATTAAATGAATTCATTTGATCCCCCAAAAGGTAAATCAAAAGTGGTTTTTCATTAGCATTTTGATAGGTGTAAGGGAGACTCTGTTATAGGTATAGTTTAAAGTTCTAGCAGGGTTCTATCCAAAGGGGTTTGATTTAAGGTGATTTGAACAAACCCTCTTCAATTGGAATCCTTTATATGGAACTTTTCAAGGCTTAAATCATTATATTTTCTAAAAATATGTGATTTCAACAAAAATTAGGATCTCCTAGAAATTATAAACCAGTATTGTGGGATCACCCATTTCAAGAAAAGGAAAAGGTGGAAAAAGAGATGGAAGAATTAAATAACAAGATAATAAATTCTGGCATGTTCCAAGAAGAATAGTTTTTAGAGAAGAAACCAAAAAGCTATCACAAAGAGATCCTGGCTAGAGAAGAAATTTACTGGAGAGACAAAAGTAGAGAAACATGGTTAAAGAAAGGAGATATGAATACCAAAAAAATTCATGCAACCTCCAAAACTCGAAAGGATATCAATAGAATAAGTGAAATCAAGATAGAGAATGGAGACACAATCAAAGATAAGTAGGCTATAAAAATGGAAGTTGTTAGATTCATTGAAAAATATTGGGTGCTAAACCTGACACAGAACCAATTGAAAACATTTCTATTCTAGAGTGTATCCCAAAATGTGTCATAAATGAGGATAATCAGATGTTAACTGAATGCATAAAATTAGAAGATATTAGAATTTCTACCTTCCAATTGCATCTAGACAAAGCTCTGGAGACAAATGGATTTATAGCCATTTTTTACAAGAAATGTTGGCAACTAATCAAAAGATCTTCATAATGTGTGGTGATAGCTTTGGTACCAAATAAGAATGTGTGCAACTCTCTTGATGATTATAGATCAATCTCTTTTTGTAACACAATATACAAGATTATCACTAAAGTATTGGTGAATAGATTAAAGAAAATCTTAAACTCAATTATCTTAGAAGAGAAAAGTGGATTTTTTCTAGGCAAGGAGATTATTGATAGAATGATTGTCACGAATGAAACATTCCACACAATGTCAACTAAAAAAATAGAAGGAATAATGATAAAATTAGACATCATTAAGGACTATGATAAAGTAAGGTGGAATTTATTATTCAAGGTTCTCTAAAGAATTGGTATTGATAAAACTTGGATAGCCATGGGTGATCCCACAAAACTGGTTTACAATTTCTGAGAGGAACTAATTTTTGCTAAAGTCATATATTTTTAGAAAATATAATGATTTAAGCCTTTAGAAGTTCCATTTTTAGGATTCCAATTGAAGAGGGTTTGATCAAACCACCTTAGATCAAATCCCCTTGGATAAATCCTCGCTATTTTTAAACCATACCTATAAACGAGTCTCCTTTACACCTATCAAAATGCAGATAAAGAATCAATTTTGATTTACCTTTTGGGGGATGAAATGAATTCATTTAAAATTTATTTTAAATGATTATTTTAGTTCTCAAAATTATCTATCTAACGAATATAATTTTAATATGTTTTGGTTTTATTGTGTATGTATTTTTTTAGTTTATTAAACATAGGTTTCTCATTGAAAATCAAGCTCTCTATTTTGCAAATGTGGAGAAATATAAAATTATCAAAATATTCTTTAAAAAAATATGTTTGTGTTGGGTATTGATGTCCTCGATCCATTAAAAAAAATAAAAATTGAATTTTGATACATACATAAAAAGTTGTGTTGTATATAGTTCGCCTATGTTTGAATTGTAATTAGTTTGACTTTGAAACTCTATTAAGGAAAAAATATTCAATAAAAAACTATGAGACCAAATGAAAGTGCTAGATATTGTAGTAACAAATCTAAATTTGAAAAAAATAGAATTTTATCCTTCATACAAAAAGAATTATGTTGTATACGGCGAGTGTCACTTTTAAAAAATGTTGTTTTCTGAAAACAAGCAGTTCTCATGGGAGATAGAAAATGAACTGCAGTCTTATTTTAAAAAAAATGAATTTTTTTTTTTTAGAACCTACATACAATGAGACTCTAGTTTGCATCATCTTCAAATTCCTTACGGTTTAGCAACTATAGGTGTTTGAATGTGAAGATTTAGTTAAAAATAATAATTTCAGTGTCCAGTTTGGCCAAAAATATAAACCACTATTGTGGGATCACCCCCCTCATTCAACAGTGCATAATGACAGTAAGATATTCATTGGGCATTAATGGATCTATGTGTTGCTTCTTCCCTACCACAAATGGGCTAAGGCAAGGTGACCCCTTATGATCATTCCTTTTCATAATCATGGCAAAAACCACTAGAAGGTCCTTCAAGTGAAAACTTGATAATAATAGTTGGAAGGGAATAAAAGTGGCACAAGGGATCAACTCAATAAAACACAATTCACAAATGATACAATACTTTTTGTGGAAGCTAATATGAGGGAGGCAGCAATAATAATAAAATATCTAGATGATTATTCTAGGTGTTCCAAGGAGTTGGTGAATAAAAAAAATCCTCAATATTGTTCTTTAATACAAATAAAAATACCCAAGGAAGGATTACAAATTATCTTGGTTTCTCTATTGCTTCTATTCAAGCCAAATACCTAGGGGCACTATTGTTTGCAAGAGCATGTCGATCCCAACATTGGATGGAAACATTAGAAATGTGTAGAAATAAGGAAACAGTTTGGAAGAACAAGTGGCTTACACTTGTTGGAAGGATGCTAATGATAAAAGTGGTCCTATCAGCAGTGCCAATCTATGTAATGACCTATTTTCACATCACTCATAAGGAATAAACTAATATGGAAAGTTTTTCCAAAAAATTCTTATGGGTCGGAGCCAAAGATGAAAAGAAAATATCATTGGTACATTGGGATAAAAAATGATTTTCTAAAGAAGAAGGTGGAGTAGGATTGAGAAAATTAAGGGAGAAAAACTTGGCTAGATAGGAGCAAAATTATCACAGAAAATTTATTGGGACCCAAACTACCTATGGTGCAAAATCTTTTAGAACAAGTATTTCGATTGCCCTAATCCCAAAATAATATTAACCATAAAAAACATGAATGGGGGTTTTGTAGTATGGAATTTTCTCTGGAGTAGTAGGAAAATTATAACAAAGTACCTGACTAGGAAAATTAATAATGGGAAGCAAGCCAATTTTTTGACTGATTCATGGAATAAAAAGACCACTAGAAGAATTGGAGGGAATAAAAGAACAAATTGAATAGATCTCAAGCCTAATGGGGCACAAAGTTAGAGATTACATATTATTGAAATAATTAAAGTTTGGTAATCAATAGGATTGGTTAGATGTAGGGATTCTACCAATTCTAGCAGAGGTTAAGATGAGGTTAAAAAAAGCACTGGCAGAAAGAAATATCATATTGAAATAAGAGGAGGATGAAATTATATGGTGTGGAGCATGATCAGGAGAATACTCTATCAGATTGGGGTACTAGATCCAAAAGGCCATAACAAAGAAATCTGATTAGCCAACTAAATTATATTGGAACCATACAGTCCTACATAAGGTATGCTCCTTTCTTTGGATGGCATTGCAAAAATGAATTATTAGAGTGGAGAAATTGGAAATAATTGGAATACACAACCCAAGTAGATGCATCACGTGTTGTAAAAATGGTGAAACAATTAATTATCTATTGTTAGACTATGCATAAGCCTTGAATTGTTAGGATTGGATACATGAAGTAATAGAATGGAGAGGGGCAAGTGGACAAACAATCTAAATGACTAGCTAAGTAGATGGACAAAAGGAAATAAAATAATTCTATGGGAAAACTTATGGGTGGTAGCATCCTCAATGGTAGTTTGACATATATGGAAAGAAAGGAATTGAAGAATTTTCAAGGAAAAGAGTATGGAAGAAATAAATTTGATTGAAAAAATTGAAGAAGGTATATAATTTGTGAGACATTAAATAAAAAAAAATGTGATAAAGAAAGGAGCTACCTTCACAAAGAGGGATGAGGATTTAAAGAAAAATTTGGTCAAGCTTAATAGGCCCAAGGGACAATTTAAAGACAAATCAAAAACCTGAAAGGAATTCAAATGGAAAGGAACTAAACAAGGAAGGTATAAATTCAAATTTGATAGAGTAGCTAAATGCAACCCTAGACTAGCTGGGCAGGGTGCGTTATAAGAAATAGCCAAGGGTAATGTATTTGGGCACTATCTAAAAAAATTTGAAGAACAACCAATAGTGAAGCAGAAATGGAAGCCTTGGCTTTTGGGATTATGAATGTGAGTAGAAAAAGTCTTCAAACATGTATACATTGAAGGGGATTCATTATTGCACATTCTGGAAATTACAAGAAAGGAAATGCCAAACTGTAAATTAAAAAATCTAGGTAAGGAAAACATGAGAATTCCTAGAGAAATTGGATGACTTCAAAAGCATGCATGTGTACAAACAATATAATGGGGTGGTAGAATTATTGGCCAATATAAGAGTCAAGTAGGGTAAGGAAATCATCTTAGAAAAGGATTGAAGGAGGTGGGAAGGAATAAAAGAATTACTACTAAAAGATCAACGTAAAATTGCAATTAAGATTGCAAAATCTTTCAAGAAGAGATACCAAAGTCATTTTGTATCAAGAAAGGTAAAAGTGAGGTGTGCACTCTACCAAGTAAAGCTAATACTTAGGTTCGAATCAAAAATCTCACCTTATCCCTGAAATAAAATGTAGAATTTTCCACAATAGAAGCATAAGCTATTGATAGGGGAAACTTGCTCAAGTTGGATTAGGGAGTCAGATTGTTTAAGATTTCAAAACCACTTTGTGCAAACTAATTACCCTCCCTCCAAATTTTAGAAAAAAATCAAGAATACTAAAGTTGGACAATTTAAACCCTCATATATACACTTGGCTAGGGTTGATGTCTAGTATTCTAAAGACTTTGAGTACCATGGAATTTAAAATTTTCTCAATCTGAAAGGAAAGATATATACAAAAAGTATTTAGATGGTTTTGGTGAAGTTAAGTTAGAAAGGAATATAAATTTGAACCACCAAACCAATTAGCATTCCCTAAACTACACACATCATTCTTATCTCTCTCTTAACTTAGGGTTTGCATAAAAAAAATAGTTACATTTAGGATTGAACAAGAGATTGAAACAAAATACAACTTTGGATTTCCATTGCAACAAAAGCGCATAAAGAAAAAATAATTCTAGATCATTCATTCAAACAATGAAACCCTCACACATTTGGATGAGTTCAATATTTAATCTATGCCTGGCACTTCTAAAACCATTAGATACCAGGGTATTTTAAACCTCTCTTAATCTAAAACGAATGATTTGAACCAACAAACCTTTTTTATTTATAAAATTATCCACATCATTCAGAGTTCGCATACAATCTATTAAAAATAACAAATGCATTCTAGATAGAAAAAGAGATTGAAATGAATTACGGTCCCAATTTCTTCTACAACAAAATCACATAAAAAAAAAAAAACTTTGAACCATTCACTCATGCACTTAAATAGAAGTGCTAGTTTGTATTTATACGATATTTGTTAAAACAAAACATACACCTTAACACTATTCCTTTATATTATAACTGATTACAATCAATTGTAAGGGACCACAACCCATATGTTTATCCACTTGATCGATATTTACATTACCCCATTTTATTAAATGAGATGAAATTCATAAAATTGTAGTTTGAAATGGGGAAATAGCAATAGCAAAAAAAAAGGCTTTTCTACCATAAGGCTGAGAAGACCAAAAGACTTCGTCACTCCAAAAGTTGAGAATTCCACATGCAAACCCTTGTTGTCATCGAAGTCAATGAAATTGGTCACCCACTGGAAGTCTTTTACTGCCACATAATGATATAGTGGTTTGAGGAAATCATATCCTGTGTTTGCACAAAAAATGACGATACCAGTACTCTAGTTCTCTAACATCAAGCAAAAATAGCAGAAATTCAAGAGCTAGATCCTGATGACATTCTAGATATAAGGGACGAGGAAGCCCTTCTCCCAAACGGTCTGCTAGCAAATCCTCTTCCAATCCACAAAGTAAAGAAGGGACAAAGAGTTCCTTAGCCATGCTATGCACCATTTCCTTGGATATGTGAAGGTCTAATAAGGAAGCCACAAACCGAGATGAGATATCAGTGTTCACACGATATATCTCCCAAGATACTAGAAAAACCTTACCCAGAATCATTTTGACGGCCTTGATAGTTAAAGGGTCCTTCTCTCGGAGAACACTTTTCAGAAAATAGTCTATAATTTGTCCTAAAAATGCTAACTGGTCTTTCGAGCTAGTAAGAAAATCTTGTGTCTCCATTCCTCGAAAACCCTCCATTTCTGGAGTAAGAATGCTAAATATAAAAGCCCAAGAGAGAACCTCACATGATGAGAAATGATGGCCATGAAAGAAAAATGGAGGTGGCCAGTACCTAACATCACCACTCCTCACAATTATAGGGATTACGCGAACGACGGTGGTCATTTCTCATTATGATATCCCTGCAATATGCTAGTTCCAAAACTCAAAACTTAAAACCCTCTCTCAATATTGAGTGTCTTTGAGTGTGGATGGCATGGCTTTCTAAGAGGTTAGATCAGTTGAGAAGGTGGTTGCGTGCATTTAGCAACATACCTTGATGCGGTACTCAACTGGGTACTGAAGACTGATAACACCTTAGCTCATCTATGGTGCACAACTCCTTATATAGGTCTTCATAACATCAATGACATAGGGAACAAGATTGCCAAGATCACCTCACACTCAAGGAAAGGATTGGAAGTAATAACGGCACATCATATCATTTGAATTATAATATGAAGGAATAATCATTCGGCAAGATTTTATCACATGGCAAATGGGCTTAGGTCCATTATCCCCAGTTTTAAGGTAGAACTAACCATATCTACATATATATACTCATTTGAGTACTCAATAATATAAGATTGAAGGAGGAAATTATACAACGGTAATCCAAAGTTAGGATATATTAGTAGAAATGAGTCATGGATCTCACAAAATTATCAAATATTTTAATAGAAAATTATATCGAAAAAGATCGAGTATTTGAACATGTTCCAATAGTTGTTAGAGTATTTGTTGATTTAATACCCAATATTTGAGTACCCAAACCTTAATGAAATGTATTCCTTAGATCTAAAAAGCAATAAATCATGTGATGCCACACCAACACACTGATAAAACATGACCTAGTGAATAACTATTAGTCTAATATTTTTTTTGGGTCTTTTTGGACACCTATGAAAAACCCCTAATGCATGAAACCCTAATTCTAAGAAGGGGGCTTGCTATGTAAGTCGAAAAAAAAATATTGGGAGTCATTTTAAATCTCCAAGTAGAATTTTGAGAAGTGCAAAGATAGGGTGCTCAAGTATTGGGTCCTCTCCCCTATCCTTGCCCTATATAAACAATAAAAGTGTCGGGATCCATAATAAAGAAGCATCTTTCTTGGCCTCTCCCCTCTATAAAGAAGTGTGGTGATGGAGGTACTTTTCCTATGTTCTATAAAATCTTGCTATTATGATGGTCCTAAATTCTCTCCACACTCTTGTCATCTATAGCATCTAGTTGTATGCTTGACATAAACAAAAGTAAAACCCCTTGCCAATGCATCTACATAAAAACCAATTGCCATGAATAGATGTTTTTCTATGCAGAGGATGAGATGCCAATAAAGCCAGTGTAAACTATTTAGAGTTGTCATCTTCATGCCTTTAATTGTCATTGTATGTAATCGTGTGGATTATTTCATCAATAATTTAACTACCATTTACAATCAAGTTTTGGGTGAAGAAGAAGCCATTACAAGTAATGGCATGCTTAAAAAAATAAAATAGCTTACTCTATATTCAATTGAGTAGAGAAAGAGTATGTGAAATTTACAAGACTAAGCCCATTGCAAGCAAGTAGTCTTCATACAAAAGCAGATAACTATAACAACTATATATAAGAATCTAGTATAAAATATGCATATTGTGAAGATGAGGAGACATAGGTGGAAGAATACAAAATATTATCGAAGGTGTGGCAATAAAGGTGAGAAGATGTGGTCCTTATTGGGATACAATCTTCTTCATATCTACCAATTTGTAACATGCAAAGGGGGATACATCAATGATGTGTAAAAGGGGGGATTGAGAGGAATATACTGTCTTTATATATAAGTTTACACTCACAAGGATGGTTGCTACCAAGCACATAAAGATAGTGTTGGAATTATGGAGCCTTGTAACATGAGCAATGAAGTGTAGTTGGTTCAAATGTTGGTTGTTCTTGTGTTGTGATTGATGTTAACATGGTGACAATTGTACGAGAAGTTTACTTAGTTTACTAGAAGTTTTTGATAAAAGGGTAAAATGGGTTTTACATGGACCTGAAACCACAAAGTTTACAAGAAAGCAAGAAGAACAACAAAGTTCCACCAAAAAAACAGCTACCCGAGAAAACTAGTAGCACCAAAACAAAAAGGACCAGAAGGGTCAGGAAAGAAGGGACAACAGAGAAAGCACGTAGGAAACCCCAACAATTACTTTAGAGATCTAAGGACAGACTCTGTCTCCACCTCCATATCCTGCATATCTTTAACCCCCTATTTAAAGGTTTGAACCATTTTCAGAGTAAGGGGGGCCTTGCACTTCAGGTTGGCATAGGTTCTTTTGGAGATTCCAGCTTCCGTGTCCTAGCATTTATCTCCAACATCTTCAAGATCCACCACCAGAGACCCATGCTGGGCTTTGTCAAGCTTTTCTGTCATCGCATTAATAATAATAGCATTATGTCTTGCTATGTGGTAGTTTTGTTCAGTGGCAGTTCTGATGTTATTCCTTAGGCTCTCAGCTTCAATGTCCATGTTCCTATTACTATGATCCGCTTCTTTCTTTTCCATCTCTGCAATCTTAGCACCCATTTCATCAATCTTACTATGCAGGGCCCAATTTTTAATTTTCAACTCATTGATTTCAGAGAAAGTCCAATCCAGTAATGTTATTTTGTGATGAACCAGTGCATTGGTATTTGAGTCTAGAATTCACCGCAAGAATAAATATGGCTCTATTATTTTAACCATGATATCATGTCTCATTTAGACAACTCCTGGATCTTGAGATGTTTTGGGTTGTGAGCATAAAGTTATCTCTGGCAGAGTTCAACTCTATATTTTATTGTTGTTCCCTGCACCGTATATCAGTGTGGGAGACACCGCATTTTCTTAAGGAGAACATTCTAATGTTGTGATTTCAATGGTAGTATCTATGATGGTAGTATGATGAGAAATTGATGTTAGATCTAGAAGGTGTTTTATTTGAGGATTGTATGTTGGTCTAGAGATTTTGTGAATTAAGTTCTAGTCTTGGCTGACCTACCGTATGCAATTCACTAAGGAGACTAGTTATGCTTTATGGATGTTAGCCGACTTGGTATTATGTACTACATGGATAAATTGTTTTAAATCATATATGGTGTTGCCAAGAGTGTTTTGATTATTGGGTATGTGCAAGATCATCATGGAAAAAATAGGCCCTTAAGTGGCAATAAAATTCAAAAAATCAGAGGTAGGCAACTTGACGTAAATTTTTGAATAAGTTAGCTATATTATTTCAAAATGTAAGAATAGAATCTATAGAAAATTGAATGTAGTTTCTAAACTACAAGGTTTAATTAAAAATAAATAAAATCTATTTGGTGAAAATTTTAAATTTCAATGCAGTAGTACTTAAATATCAAGGAAAAAATAAGAAGTGGGTGTGTGTCTGACCACCCTAACCACAATAAAATGATAATATTTTCTTATAATATTTTATATATGGGTATGTGTAGGATCATGATGGGCCAAAAAGTGGCGATATGTAAGTGATATGATGGCCCATGTGGCTGACAACTTTTTTTTAACCCAAAATTGATGAAACGAAAAGGGTTTTTAAAGGATATTCTCAGGTTTCCACCAATATAAATTATTCTAAACTTTGAATTTAGTAAATAATTATTATTCATTTTCTATTTGAATTACGACTAAAGTCCTGATTGATAGGTTGATTGAAAAAAATCTATAGCTTTCAAACGGTATCACATTTTTTGAATCCAAAACATGTGTCACATTCTATGCTTCACATACTATAGGATTAAAAAAAAAAAAATTGAATTTCATGAAGGTTTGACCAAGTTAAGGTGGTAAGGCATACGAGTTTTTATATTTTTCAAAAGTTGTAATAAAAAATCATAATTAATTATTTACTTGGAAAAAAATTACAAAAAAATATGCACTATATCAGGACATGAGTCCTCTACTTATATCTGAAATCTTATAAAAAAAATATTATCATTTTATTGTGGTTAGTGTGGTCAGATAGACACCTACTTCTTATTTTTTCTTGAAATTTAAGTACTATATTATTGAAATTTCAAATTTTCACCAAATAGATTTTTTTTGTTTTTAAATAAACCTAATAGTTTAGAAACCACATTTAATTTTCTATAGATTCTATTCTTACATATTTTTGAAATAATATAGATAACTTATTCAATTTTTTACGTCAAGTTTCCTAACTCTGGTTTTTTAAATTTTTATTGCCACTTAAGGGCTTATTTTTTCCATGATGATCCTGCACATGCCCATCTAAGTAGGGGACTCATGTCCCGATGTGGTGCATATTTTTTTGTAATTTTTTTCCAAGTAAATAATTAATTATAATTTTTTTATTACAAATTTTAGAAAATATAAAAACTCGTATGTCTAACCACCTTAACTTAGTCAAAACTTCATGAAATTCAGTTGTATTTTTTTTAATCCTATAGTATGCAAAGCATATAATGTGATGCATGTTTTGGATTCAAAACATGTGATACAATTTGAAAGTTATAGATTTTTTTAAATCAGCCTATCAATCAGGACTTTAGTCATAATTCATATAGAAAATGAATAATAATTATTTATTATATTCAAAGTAAAGCATAATTTATATTGGTGGAAAGATGAGAATCTCCTTTAAAACCCTTTTTCGTTTCATTAATTTTGGGTAAAAAATTTTTATTCAGCCACATGAGCCATCATATCACTTAGATATCGCCATTTTTTGGCCCATCATGATCCTACACATACCCATTTATGTTCTCATCTAATTAGGCCAACCTAATTGACAAATAAGATATACTCATATATATAAGATGGTTTGAAGAAGATGAATAAGAGTGGGTGTGAGAGTGGAAAGGTGCAAAAGAGATTAAGGGTATGTGAAGATCCGAGGGCCTAAATGCTTTGTCAATTGAGGATTAGAGTAGATTTGTTGAAGGAATGTTGTGTGAGGTAGTACTTCATATTATGTGCTTCATTGGAACTAAACCCTACACACTGAAGGTGTATTCTATTAGTTCAAGCTTTTGGTAGTGAGCCACAATATTTGTATCTTGGCAGTTAGCCATCTTTTATATTTAGGTTGTGAGTCTTTCAAGGATAGTGAGTCTTGGAAGTGAGCCCTGTAATATCTTGTATTTAGATATAATATATTATGAGTTAACCTTCACCGTGGTTTTTCCCTTTTTGGGTTTTCCACATGAAAATCATGGTGTTCATGTGTGTGGCTGCATTGATTTGTTTCTATGTTATCTCTTGTTTATTTAGTTAGATTTGTGATAATGGTTAGATGGATTTTATTTAAATGGTTTTATAGAATATTGATTCACCCCCTCTCACTATTCCAAGTGTTCAAAAATTGGTATCAGAGCTCGGTTCCTCGAAAGAAGCCTTATAGGTTGAGGAAGGTCTTGAAATTTGAGTATAAGAAATTTTTTCCTCTAGAAGTAATATTTGTTAGATATTTAGAAGAAATAAAATATTTGAAGGACAAGTTGATGAAATAAAATGATTATATTTAAAAATTGCAAAGTAAATATGAAGAAGTGTGTGATCTGCTAGATAAGGAAGATGAGACTGTCTTCGGCCTGCTACAACAATTGGATGAAAAGAAAAGAACTGAAGGCTATCAAAAAAATGAAATTCAAAGGAAGACTGATGAATGCACAAAGCTTGAGCAAGAAGAAGAAATCTTGAGATCTGATTTGGAAAAAGGCAAGAAATTTTGAAGATAAATTTATGGTAATCTCTCCAATTCTTGATGAGTTGATTACTTCTTAGAAGCCAACAATGGATAAATATGGTTTAGGGTTTGAAAAAGGTCTGAATTCTAAAGACAAGCAATCTACTAGCAAGAAGACTTAGTGCAAATATGGATTAATCAAGAACCTAAGAAGCAATTTTGGAAGAAATCTCAAAAAACCTGATGCTAAAAGGTATTTTTATTTCAATGGTGTTTGTCATTCCTACAAGAAATTTGGTCTTATAGCAAAAGATTCCAAAATTAAAATGAATGATACTCTATCATTCTCGGACAAATTCTTTAAGTGCAAGAAGGTTGGACATAAAGCTAATTAGTGTGAAAATAAGTTGAATAAAATAAAGAATGGAAGGAATAATGTTGTTTGTTCTAAGTGCAACAATCCAAAACATCTTGTTAATATCTATAGAAGAAGAAAAAATAACTATCTGGCAAAGAAGCATGAACAAATCATTAATCTAGAAGAAGTAAGAAAAAAGATGAAAAGGATCTGGAGAAAGGAAAGAGAACTCAAGCAAGTTGAATCAAAACCATCAGTCTTATCTGTGTCGACCTCCAATGCAAATATGGCTGTCAACTTTTAAGGCTAGCAATAGCTAAGGGGGAGCAATTATCAGAAAATTTAGTAAACCCCTTCATCGATACTTATGTCACATCATGACATAAGTATGTGGTAATGAATATAAGGAATTTCTCAGTTGCATGTGTGAAGAATGAAGTTTGTAGAATTCAAAAGAATGGAGGCACACATAATTTTTGAGGTAATCTACCTACAATTTGAAGCATTTATTGCGAAAGCATTCAAAATAAAAGAAATAAATTTAGATATTTCAAGAGGCATATGTATTTTCAGAGAATCATGCAAAGGAATTTTAGAGAGTAATTCATAGTTTCAAGGTTTGAAGGAGAAATCAAGTGGATTCAGAGTGTGATCCAAAAGCTGGATATCTATCCATTTCTTGTTGGCATTTACAAAGGTATACCTATTTGCACAATATTTTAATTTTATTGCTATGGATAATTCAAAGGTTGTGAATAGTGTGGAGCGGGTGCATGAAGATGGGTAGCAATTTTGTGGCCAATTTTTTTAAAAATTGAAAACTCATAATGCGAGTGCGTTATAATGCACTCGTGTTATGGCTTGTTAAAAGCAAAAAAAAAAAAAAGAAGTCAAAATTCATTTTCATTTGTGACTATTTTTTTTTCATGGCCAAAAACCCCAGAATTTTGTGCTCGCATTTTAGGAGGAGATTTTTTGCAAAAATATTCATCAACGGTTGTTGATTCATTGCTAGGATGTCGCCACGTTGACGAGGAGTTTAAAGAGGTAAGGATTGTTTGTTTGTTTTGAATTTATTAGTTTTAGGTTGTAATTGATATTTACTTTTTGAAATTGTAGGAGATGTTAATCAACCTAGAAACCCTCCTCAAAATCCACAGCAAGAACAAAATCCCGAACAAGAAAATCCTCAGCAACAAAATCCTCAACCAAAACAACAACCTCCTCCACAAATCCCTCAATACCCTCCTTGCACTCAAAAATATTAATGGGTGAAATTGAGAACAATAAAAAATAAATTGAGGATTTAATCGGGAGGTTGAACAATCAAAAGGGTTAAACTACGGAAAGAATGACCCTAGAAACTTCACTGCAAGATATGTTAAAAAATGTAGATTCAATCAACAAACAATTATCTGGTTGGTAGGATAGGAGGTAGGCGGCTAGGGCTTTCTACCAAGATAAATTATTATATAAAGAAGTAAAATATTTAAAAATTACAAAATTAGATTTGTGTGCATTATTCATTGACCCACGGTCAAATGGAAATCTCTCCCTCAATGCGAAAAGGTTTCCTTTTCATTGGTGCCACCACCAAGAGGTTACAGAATATTTTTGGGACAGGTGGTACATAGTTTCTGATGACCCATCATTCAACAATTTTGAAGTCCTGCAGTATGTCCTTAGGAAATTATATGTTGAGTTCATCTTGAATAAAATCCCAAATTATTTTGATATGAGGTACTTCTAGGGTAGAGGTGGGGGGTCAGTGCAAGATAGACCTGATGCACAACTCAATCCTATGTGACAAGCGAGATGACCTCTCGCTAGGCTGCCTCATGAGCACATCATCATCCCTTCCATCACGAAGGAGAGTGCTGATGTAGAGACTTTGCAGGACATCAACTCTTTGACGCAAAGTGCCATCCAACATGGTATTCCTCTTGTACAATGTCATCCATGGGAGTCTTCGATAGGTGGGATTCGATCCCATGTGTGTCAATCTTGCGGGGAAACTTGTTCATATGACCCCACTGACAGTCAGGAGGTTGTTGCGCAGGATCTGTTTGCAGCTATGGAGATGGAGAGGGCAACTGACATTTTGCATGATGTGTATGGAATTGATACTCAGGTAAAATTTAGCATGTTCATTGAATTTAGTTTATTAAATTTTGATTTTGAAATGCAAGATTAACTAATTTAGTTTTATGATTTTAATAAACTTGCAAGGTCACAATTTTGATACTAGATACACCGACCCTACATCTACTTATTTTTATAGTACACCTATCAGTGGGGTATGTAACTAGTAAACAATTATAAATTTATTACATGTTAATAACATTGTTTTACGAATGGTATTTTAATATGTGATTTTGGATGTTGAATAGGCTAACATCTCGGTGCTAGTGGATTTAGTCAAACCTTCATGCAGGTAATAGAATAAAGAGTTTAACTAATGAATTGTAGTTAATAGATTTATGTAGTTTATATTCATATCATTGATTACGTTGCATTGCACATCATTGAAACTCAAATCATTACTTCACATTCCATAAATAATAACTAGATGTTGATAGATGAAAAAATTTCAACTACAATATAGTTGTTTAGAAAGTCAACATAAGTAGTGATGCAATTACTTCACATAGCATAAGTAATAAGTTTAGGAGCAACTTCCAATTGAATTTTTTTGTCATGGCATTCCATGAGACCACATTTTACTAAGGAATATTTTAAAATAGTTCACTACCTTGTCTATGCTCTAAAATATGCACCCATTATGGCTTGCTCTCACATATCTGAAACTCACTTGCAAATCTTTTGGAGAAACTATCCCAAATCTGGCTTTTAATGCTAAATTAGGCCACAATTAGGCCTCTTTTTCAAAGAGACACCTCTCCAAACACACAGTAAACACTTTAAACCTCCAAAATATCAAAATACAACCAAGAAAACCTTAGATTATTTAACTTTCAGGTCTCCTCTTGCTCATTTAGACCCCTTTTCATAAAACCCTCACTTTCCTTGCAATCAATTAGGGCTTATTGAAAATATTATCCCCTAACCTCCCAAAAGTTGATGATCACTTCAATAAGGCTTATTTATGCCTTTACATGCTCATTCCATCCTGAAATAGTGCTTCCCAAAGATCTACATACACTTCCTTCACAAAATCACTCTTTTTCACTAGTTTTCACCCTCTTTCACCTAGGGTTTCTCACTTATTCACCTATATAACCACTTACAACCTCTCGGATCTTCTAAACACCCTCCAATTCACCTTTTCTCATAGTTTTTAGGTGATCCTATCCACTTCTAAAACCCTATCCTCTTTTCACTCACTCTAGCCTTGTTTAAAAGGCACCAAAACTGGTTTTTCACTAGGGCAGCGAGGAGAACTCACACAAAAACTTCACCAAACTAGTTCATTTCCTTCTACATCTACTCCTACTTCAGACCGGTCCATTCCACCAAGAAATAGTTGCTACAAGACGGTGGAATGGAATTTTTAGTTCATTTGGGAAATCAAACCCTTAGCCCCTCTTTTCTGACCACCTAGAGAAATCAGGCCACCAAAAGCTTGAAACTCAATATGAAACACTCATATAAGTTTTAAATTGATGCCAACACCTAAATAATTCAATTAAAACACATTATAGATGCACTACCACCTGCACATAACCGTACATTGGTAGATAATGGAGGAAAACACATAAAAGAGCAGTATAATAGTGATATTTCATTAGTTTTCTCATTCAAAATGCTTCAACAATAGCTAACAATGATGAATCACATATTTTAAACACTTTCCCAATAATTTCAACTTACTAAGTGCCTAAGATTCCTCTAGAACTACCTTGACTCTTCATATTCCTCCACTTTCCACCTTTTTGCATTTTTACAACATTGATTGAATACTTTTCTTAAGATTTTGCAACTTTACAATTTATGCCTAAAATGACTACCAAAGACCTTTACAAACTCAAAAATGGCTATTTAAGCCTTATTACATCATGAAAATACCTATACAACCTCAAAATCCTAAATTTTCCTCATGGAGGCATGCTCTTGTAAAGGTGCACCTGCACCACGTTTTCAAATAGCTCACCACGTTTTCTATGCTACTACATTTTCCATACATGTCTACAAAATATTTTTATCAAATAGTTCATTTCCTCACTACTATGGCTAAAAGCTTAAAAAAGGCGCTTTAAAACAAACTATAGATTCTTGGAAAAAACATATCAAAGCATAATAGTAAGCAATAGCATAGACAAGGCAGTTAGTAGGTTGAAAAAATGCCTTGAAGAAATGCGGTCTCATGGTGATGGAATTCCATTCCATCACCATGAGACCATATTTCTTTGAGGCATTTCTTCAAACAACTCACCACCTTTTCTATGATACCAAATTTTCCATACATGCGTACCAAAGCATTTTATCAAGCTACTCACTTCCTTGCTGCTATGGCTAAAAGCCTAAAATAGGTGATTTCCAACAAACTATGGAGGCTTAGAAAAATATCTATGAAAACATAATAGTAAGCATTAATACGATAGAGAAGGCAATGAACTGTCTAAAAAAATGCTTGAATGAAATGTGGTCTTATGGTGATGGAATTCCATGACATGCATTTGTTTGTAATGGCATTCCATCACCACAAGACCCCATTTATTTGAGGCACTTTTTCAAACAATTCACTGCCTTTTCTATGCTACCACAATTATCATACATGTCTACAAAGGCATTTTGTCAAATGGTTCACCAGCATGTCGCAATGGGTAAAAGCCTAAAAACACGTGCTTTCGAACAAGATATGGATAGGGAAAATAGTAAGCATGATAGTCAGAAATATATAGTTTAATAAGTACTCAAAATTTTGTTTATTATCTCATACATTATAAGTCATTATGTAGATCACTATTGTAGTTTTTTTGATTGAATAATTTGTTGTTTTATTTTCAGCTATTGTAAGCGGAGACACCTCTGAATGTGATGAGGGAAATGGAGATTAGTGTTTCATCTACTATATAACCCTCGATGGCTCTAACAGGGGAGGTATAAGGCAAATTACTAAATTTCAATTTACATTCATTGTTATAGATGTTACCTAGTCAAAAATTAAACCATTATTGATTTGTGGTTTAATTTCTATTTGGATGGTTTATACAGGGCTTCAAAACACCTCAACCTGGGCGTGCACATATTTCCCTTGTGGAGAGTGATCATCAAATGGCAGTAAGTGATTATTTTTTTAAACATATCATTTTTCATAATGTAATTTCTATATATTAATATATTTACTTCTTATCGTAATATATAAAACTTCACCAAGAACTAAACACTAGGAGGAGGAGTAGGAGCACTCCTCGAGCACAGCATAAACGAGTGAAAAATGTATCACCATTCAATTGACAAGCAAAGGGAAAGAGTTTATTTTGAGAGCATGGAGAGCAATGACTTTTGATTCTAGAGCCCTTTGTTGTATGCCTACATGGCAGTTTTGTACATATTTTGTATTGGATATATTTGACATTGTATGCCTATATGGCATTCTTGTAAGCCTATGTGGCTATTTTGTACCTATATTTCATACTTATATCGACATATATTGATGTATGCCTACATGGCGATTTGGTTAATACAAATATATTTTTATCTATGGTGTCCATATTTGCATTCTAAATTCATGGTTCAATAGATATGAGTTACATGTATTCAAGTGTATACTTTACAACTTACATGTGTTCCAATGTTTGTGTCTTATGTGTTTTCATGCGTATACCTTGTATTTGTGCATATACTTTGTATTAATTTGTGTATACCATGTATTCATGTGTATACTTCAAGGCTTATGTGTTTTTGATTACTTGTGCTTCCCTTATTCACATGTACATGCTTGAATTATTCAAGTGTATACATATTAATTGGTTACCCCTAGCATTGATAATTGTTTTCCTTCATGGTTTGTCTTGAATATTAACTGATTGATGCTAAACAACTTTATGTAGAAGAAAAAAACACGTTTTCAATTGGTATTGCATGAAATGATTCATAAAAAAATTCAAAAAGTATCCTTGATATTACAAAAATATATGTGTTTATACACATCAATTGCGCAGTCACCCTTTGGTTCTTTCAAAGAAAAATCTGCCTATGCCACTGTTACACTGCACAGGTAAACTAGATTTTGTATTGTGGAGCTATGTTAAGCTACCATTCTCAAGACCAATGTAACAATGATACAAAATAATGTTTGAGACTGTAGAAAGACATCAAAATGGCTAGTTTACTAAACAAATTCCTATGATTTTTGACGAATGTTGATAACTCTACTCAGTTGACTTCATTTTTCAAAATCATACAAATTGAACCCTGGCATCAATAGACTATGTATATCAAGCTATCACAATTCAAGTTTCAATGATGAATATTTATCATGCATGTTTTAAATGAAATTCAAGTTTATGGTGGTTTTGTTGTTTATATGATGTTATGTGATATTCTAATACCAATTCATGCTTCTAGGCTACATATATATATATATATATATTGTTTTTACCTGTTTTTTGTACTAACGAACTGAACCCCCCTCCAAATGTTTTTGGCTGAACTAGCAAACCGAACCCCCGAACCCAAACTCGAACCTCATACAAACTTAAAACATCTTCCAACACTCTTCATTCTACTTGCACAAACTTAATTGACCATCGAATTATGCTGCCCTTTGACTTTACCCACTTTTACTCCCTCAAGCCTATCTTTTTTATTGAAAACCCCTCTTTTCCCAACTAGGACATCATGCCATAACATACTTTTGACCTCCCTTGTGCTTGTAGACATTTTGAGCACATCAAAATCTACAACCTCACTTAATTTAGAACCTATTCTAACTTATTCTCAAGCAATTTCTTCTTTTTACCTCTTCTAGCATTACTTTTAAGGCCTAAGTTCTGAATTTTCAATAGGGGCAGCGTTAGTAATATATTCCAATGCCTTTACCAATGCTATTTTCTTATACCTACTCCCTATCCTACTTACATCAGGCCCATTCCACCAAGACACATCCTGAACAATAGGTGGAATGGCCTATTTCAACATATTACACTCAAACCCTTGTACAAGCAAGTTCAGACCTATTTCAGAAATCTACTTCTAAGTTGCTTGGAACCTAATAGAATTCCACAAGAATGGATTCTAATCAAAGCTAAAACAATTCTACAACAGATTCAGATAATCTTAAAGAGAAAACTTCTATTGTACAGACCCATACACACGATGGAAATGAAGAAAATGAACATAAATTAACAAAGAAACAAAGATATTTGATTGATATTCTCCTTCAAACTCTTCAAAAACCACTAAATTTGAGTTTCCAATGGTCATACGCTTTTTTGTGGAAAAATTAGACTTCTCAATCATCGTGTGTATGTTTTTCTTTTCAATTGTTTTCCATGCCATCATAAGGGATGAAGTCGGTTGAACGTAGCTTGGAGCAATTCCGTGTGTTTGGGTGCGAAAGAGGAACATGCCTAGAATAAATTTACCTACTGGGATGCATTGGAGCAATTTTTTTGGTCACACGAATTGCAAAATGAATGTTGCACCACTTTGCAACTTTACATTGCTTGCATTTGACACTTTTTCCATCAAGTGAAAACTGGACACCATAGGAAAATGACTTTGAGATAACAAAAACCGAGAGAGGTTATTGTAGAGGGGCCCAACATGATATTTTAGACTCAAATGAATATTTTGTAGGCATCATGGTTTCTGAGTAATATCCTATCAAATATTTCTTCCCTTTTGCACTTTGGACCCTTAAGGGATCGATCGGTTGAATGTAGCTCGAAGCGATCCCGTGTATTTGGGTGCAAAAGAGGACCATGTATAGTGTAAATGTATCTAGTCAAATGTGTTGGAATAGTGTGTTTGGTCACACAAGTTGCACCACTTTGCAACTTTCAACTACTTGCATTTGACAACTTTTTCCCAAAGTGAAAAAATTTGACCATGGGAAAATGCCTCTGGTATAGCAAAAACCAAGAGAGGTTATTGTAGAGGGGCCCAACACAATCCCATAGGATCATATGAGAAGTTTCTAAGAATCACGGTATCTAAGTAACAACATGTTGAAGTTTGCAGCTATTTTACACTTTGGACCGTTAAGGGATCGATCCGGTTGAACGTAGCTCGGAGCGATTCCATGTGTTGGGGTGTGAAAGAGGACCATGAATACTATAAAAATACCTATTCAGATGCATTGGAACAGTCCATTTGGTTAGACGAGCTACAAAACGAAAGTTGCACCACTTTACAACTTTCAACTACTTGCATTTGACAATTTTTTCCCCAAGTGAAAACTCGCCACCACGGAAAAATTCCTCCAAGATAGAAAAAATTGAGAGAGGTTATTATAGAGGGGCCCAACACAATCCCATAGGATCAAATGAGAAGTTTCTAAGCATCATGATATCTATGTAACATGTTGAAGTTTGCAACCATTTTGCACTTTGGACCCTTAAGGGATCGATCCTATTGAATGTAACTTAGAGCGATTCCACATGTTTGGGTTTGAAAGAGGACCATTCTTAGCATAAAAATACCTATTTGGACACATTGGAACAGTCCATTTGGTCAACAATCTATAGAACGAAAGTTGCACCACTTTGCAACTTTCAACTACTTGCCTATAATTTGACAATTTTTTTCCCAAGTGAAAATTCACCACCAAAAAAAAATATGACGGTGATAGCAAAAACTGAGAGAGGTTATTGTAGAGGGGCCCCACAAAATCCCATAGGACTAGACAAGAATTTTCCAAGCATCACAGTATCCGAGGAACAACATGTTGAACTTTGTAGCCATTTTACACTTTGGACCCTAAGGGATCGATCTGGTTGAATGTAGCTCAGAGAGATTTCACATGTTTGGGTGTGAAAGAGGACCATTCCTAGCATAAAAATACCTATTCAGATGAGTTGGAGCATTTTTTTTGGTCACACGAGCTGCAAAACGAAAGTTGCACCACTTTGCAACTTTCAACTACTTGCATTTGACAACTTTTACCCCAATTGAAAATTCGCCACCACAGGAAAATGCCTCTGAGATAGCAAAAATCGAGAGAGGTTATTTTAGAGGGGCCCAATGTGATCTTGTAGGATTATATGAGAGGTTTCTAAGGATCACTTTATTTGAGTAGCAACATGTTGATGTTTTCAGCCATTTTGTAGTCTGGACCCTTAAGGGATCGATCTGGTTGAATGTAGCTTGGAGCGATTCTGCGTGTTTGGGTGTCAAATTGGACCATAGTCTATTTGGTCGTAGGAGTTGTAGAACGAAAGTTGCACCACTTTACAACTTTGCACTACTTGCATTTGACACCTTTTCCATCAAGTGAAAACTGGACACAACGAGAAAACCACTCCAAGATAACAAAAACTGAGAGAGGTTATTGTCTAGGGACCCAACATGATCTCGTAGGTTCAGACGAATATTTTACAAGAACCATGGTTTTCGAGTAATGTTCTATCAAATATTGTTACCATTTTACACTTTGGACCCTTAAGGGATCAAGCTGGTTGAACATAACTCAAAGAGATTATGGTCTCTTTTCAATTGAATTAGGTGGGAAGAAAACTTAACTCTGTTTTAGTTTTGATTTGGTTGGATTTCAAGTGATTTTGTGCATTTTAGAAACCAAAAACTGAGGGTCGATCTATATACCTTGTTTTAAGAGAATCTCTTAGGTACTCTATTTTACTGAGGTGTCTTAAGAGGGTCAGTCTGTATGTCAATAAACCAATTCCTAACTTGTGAATGAAAATTTTTTCGGGGTTTTGTTATGTTAGAGGGATTATCACTCCATAAAAGTGGAGGAATTGGTGGTTTGGCGGATTGGTTATTGTTGTCCATTGGTGGTTTGCGTGTGATAGGAAGAATAAAGGGGGGATTCTTGTTTTGTGAAATTTGATCCAAAAGATTCTTATGATGGTTTGATGTATGTTGAAGAAGGATTAAATGGGTGCTTAAAATGGTGGTTTTTTGCAGAGGTTGTTAAGGAATTTTGAGAGTTAAGGTGGGAAAAATAGGTTTGTAGACCTACAGGAGTGACTAGGTGCAAAGTTTAAAATAAGCCAAGATTGAGTTTTGAGGGAAGGAAGGAGGTTAGAATCCTTTTATATTGTGGAAGTGAGTTGATGTCCTCCCTATATTGCCATCAGAATCACTTCAAGTTTACATTTTTTTGCACTTTTTTCACATTGACAACTTTTTAATTTTTGCAATTTTACATCATTTTGACAAATATGCAACATGAACTCCAAAATGAGCCCAAAACCAACTAAAATGACTTATTACATTATATCATTGGTCTAATATGACCTTATTCAATTGAAAAAACTTGGAACACAAAACTAACTTAAGACTTCCATGAATCAAATTTGCTCAATAACCTTGGTGCCCCTGCACCAAATTTCATTATTTTAGTAAATCTCATTATAATTCCTTAAGTAGTCTATTCTCACAAATATTTTACAATTTGACTCATACATGCGAGACTCTCTTATAATTTCTACATCATAGGTGCTCATTATGAGGTTAACTTCAAATGAGTAACTTGAGATTCCCTCGCAAAGCTTCACACACTCTTTTATAATGGCTTCAAATCAGAATTGAGATTTCTCACGATCATCAAAATAAGGATGTTGCATTGATTTTTTGGATGATATTCTCTTCGATGGCTCATAAATCGGCATTTTTTGCAAGGAGAGACCAATCAATTTTTAGTAGTTTACTTCTAGATATGCAAAGTAAAAGAAGAAAAAGAAAGAGCATCCAAAATGGAAATGAAATGAAAATAGATTGAAGGCACTTATAGATAGGCATGCAAGTGTCTCAAATTTTTCACTTCTAGTCATAAATCTTCACTAGGATTTCCAAGATACCTATTGCACACAACACCTCTCATGAATAAAATATCTTGAAATTTGAGATGCTCTTATAATGTCTACAACATAGGTGCTCATGATAAGGTTAACTTAAAATGAATAAATTGAAATTCCCTCACCAATCTTTGCACACACTTTTGTAATGGCTTACAATCATAATTGAGATTTGTCAAGATCATCAAAATAAGGATGTTGCATTGCTTTTCTGGTTGAGATTCTATTGGATGGCTCATAAATCTACATTTTCTACAAGGGGACACCAATGAATGTTTAGTAGGTTAAGTTTACAAATAGGAAAAGTAAAAGAAGATGATATTATTGGCATCAAAAAAATTAATGTGCATACAAATATTAAATGAATAAGAACTAGTGTGCATATACTTATAAATTAATCCAGCAAACCATCCGGATCTGCTCTACTCTTTATTATGTCAAGTATTGCCTCATGGTCAGACTCACAGACCTTCCACAAGGTCTTGTTCAAAGGTCTACCGCCATATTTGGTCAAATGAACATTGGATACCTTGACAAGGTTTGAGTAATGAAGAATCTTATGATGCGTGTGAAATTCCTGAAATAACCAATGTTTAACACTCTTATGTGGGTACCTTCTAAGCCACGTTCTAGTAACCACAATTGAGCCTATAGGGTATTCAAATTTTTCTCCATCTATAACTAGGGACTCCAATTTATTTTTGGCCTCAACATAATGACACAAGTAATAGTGAGTTCCCTCTTCGTTCTCTTCATCTTCAATAACTGTATAAACATGCCCTGCATTGATATGTGCATCAAATCTCTTTAAATTATTCAACATTATGAATACACTACAAAGTAAAATAACAATATGGAATTTCAACAGCTAAGCAAGTAGATATATTACCTAGTTGAACTAAATCTGGTATGTGGTCAAAGTCGATCGATGATTCCATCTGTGTCAGTTCCAATTCCATCGGAGGGTGATACATGTGAAGTGGGCTAAGATAACTTGTTAACCATTTTTCAACTCACTCCCCTGACTCACAATCATTCTAGACTTGCATTATACATGAAGAAAAAAAGCATGCCATCTTTCATGTATCAATACTCCATGAACCTGCATTTGAGCTAAGGAAATAGTGTATCTCACTTGATCTTGTTAGTGTACAATAGTCCTCATATGGTGCAATGTTAGTATCATCCATCAACCAAAAAATATATGAACTGAAAATGTACCTTCACTACCTAGACCCATCGAAGCATTACACCACTCGATGATTGATCTTGCATCTGTCAGCTTTGCATTGTCTTTATACTTTAACTCTTCTTATGCTAATGTTATTTTCATGCATGATATTTCACCATCATGCTCCTCCTTTGGATGCTCGGCCTCACAAAAGTTCCAAATATACTGAAAACCTGTAATGACATGCATCATGCACAACCAGTAGAACATGCACGAGTTCTTGAACTGTGTTGTACAATTATCCAACCATATTATATGCCGAGCGTATACTATGCCCCTTTGAGCCAAACCACTGTAGAACATCTAGAAGGAACCTTGCACAAAATCTGGAGAATGTGTGTGATCATCACTAATTTAAAACTAGTAGTCCCTCAATACCTTCCTTTGGTCCTTTGTACTATCAGATGCATGAATGAATGCTATGTGCACAAATATCAAAACCTATGTGGATTTTTAATGCTATGACTGCACCTCACACTTTAATTGTAGAATGTAGTTCTCCACAAATTCAACCACTGATACTATGCTTCCAACTAGAAAGGTATCCTTGCATAGCTTGAATTTTGTGTCCAACCATCGAGCTCTATGGGTATGCATTGCATACTCAAACAGTATATTGTCACGAAACATGGACATAAACTGATACACTGGAATCTTTTGAATAACCAAATCACACCTTTTTTCTTGAGACCCATCTTTTGTAGCATATGCCACTATTTTATACTTCCCAAACTCTACTAGGTTTTGTCCCACCTCATCTGTGATTTCCATATGTTGACATACTGACATACGCTGCAAGTCACCACAATGCTCGCATGAACCATCCAAGCATGTTGTCCTATAGAATATCTGGCCATCCTCTATTTCACATAATTTTTTTCATAAGAACTCTCTTGAAGATTTTGGTGGGGCTTTTATGCCACAATCATGCAAAACATCGTTAGTATGAAAATCTAAACATATAGAACGATAAACATCATAATTGTTAGAGAATTCAATATGTAGTCTACAACAACAAGTAGTGCATGTATGATTTATCTTGACATAAAAAGGTTTAAGAATTTCAAAAAAATATTTGAGAAATACTAATTTTAGGATAATCATTTTGAAATTTATGAAAAAATTGGGTTTAAGTCATATCCAAAAAATTCTTGGATGTGGCTCATGGTTCCGACTATCGATTCTCCTTCTTACCACATCCCTTTGATTCGGAGATGGCCTTGTGTTATTCTTCCAATACTCTTCAATTAGTGTTCTCATGGCTTCAACAACTTCTTTACCTTTTCATGGAAGTCTCCTCGAGAATGCCCATAATTCAATTGAATCGGTGCCCTCAATTATTTTCCATTTTTGAATGGTTGTTGATAATTTTTTTCTAATAATTCTCATTTGTTCACTCGTCTTCTTAATGAGACGAGCTCTCTTTTTTTGGAAGCTTACCAAAGTTGATGTAATGACACATCAGGTGAAATTACTATCCTTTGAGCATGAGCTCTTACCCACACTCTCATAAGCATCCATTAGATTCTTCACAATAGTGTTTTCACTTGATGCATTTAATTTTATCAACCCAACAGTCTTCATGATGTATATATAATTTACACCCTGCATCATTTTAACAAATATTTGACATCTTGCGGTCTCATTTAACCTTTCAAAGAATAATTTCCAAATCTTCTTAGCATATCTTCTACAAGTGCGTGTTGAAATCTTACCTTCCATGTGTTACAAAATATCCTCATCAATATTAATCAGTTACTTTGGCTTTCTACACAAAATTCTAGGTGGTATTCTCCTAGGTAGGGTGAACCCACAAAAATGATTTACAGGTCGAATGACGAAGGAAAACTTCCAAAAAATTTCCCCACTCAAAAAAAAATTGTTTTGAGGGGTTCAAACAAACTCAAGGTTCGAGCGAACCCAAAAGGGGTTCATTCGAACCAGGGTTCATTTGAACCCCTTTGAATGTGGAAACATGTGTTTTCCATAGTGGAAGGGGTGTTCATTCGAACCCTAGTTCAAGCGAACCAGGGTTTGAGTGAACCAGGGTTCGAGAAAACCAAGGTTCGAGCAAACCAGGGTTCAAGCGAACTTGTGGGGGTTCGCTCCTTTTCCCACCTTCCCACCCTCTCTCACAAAAAACTTCCAGATTTTTTTCCTTTGAAGCTCGGGTTGAGGATGAAAATGAAGGAGACTTCACAGACCCAACTGGAATATGGTAGTCCTCAAAACAATCTATCCAATGAATATAATTTTAATATCTTTAGGTTTTATTATGTATGTGTTTTTTTAGTTTTATTAAACATAGGTTTTTCACCGAAAATCAAGCTGTCTATTCTGCACATGTGGAAAATAGCAGATTATCAAAATAAAATTTTGAAAAATATGTTTGGGTTGGGTATTGATGTCCTTGATCCATTAATTTTTTTTTGAATTTCGATACATACAGAAAAAGTTATGTTGTATACAGTTCGCCTATGTCTGAGTTGTAATTGGTTTGAACTCAAAACTTGATTGAGGAAAAAATATTCAATAAAACACTATAAAACCAAATGAAAGTGCTAGATGTCATAGTTAAAAATCTAAATTCGAAAAAAATAGAATTTTATCCTTCATATAAAAAAATTTATGTTGTATACGGTGAGCGTCACTCCTTAAAAATGCTGATTTTTAAAAAAAACAAGTTTTCAAAGGAGATGGAAAAATAAGTGCAATCTGATTCCAAAAAAAATGAAAAAACCATATTTAGAATCTATAGACAAAATTTCACAAATCACTAGTTTTCATCATCTTCCAATTCCTCATAGTTTAGCCGCTATAGGAGCCCGAAAGTGAAGATTTAGTTAAAAAAAATTAGTTCGGTGTCGAATTTGCCCAAAAATTGAAACCAGTATTGTGGGATCACCCGATACATACATCTCAACATTAGGAATTTCATCAATATTTAATAAAGATGGGTTAGATTTTTTACCTTCGATCAAGGGTGGAGTAGAAGACATACCTTCTTCGTCAAATCCAAGTGATGATGTGCTCTCAACTTGAGATACGTTGGATGGTGTCCAACAATATTCACTTGTGGTAGATGGTGTCCCTCAATATGCACTTGTGGTAGATGGTGTCCCTCCATATTCTTTTGTGCTTAATGGTGTCCCTTCATATTCACTTGTTGTAGAGGGTGTGTCTCCAGCTATGGTATCTGAATCTGTCTTACCACAATGCTTTCGTATTCATTCCTTTTGTGTTGCCAATTCCTTTCCTCTTTTTGAAGGTTGAGGTTCCTCTTCAATTTTTTTGTTTTCTTCAATTGTTTTCAATTTCTTCTTTTCACGATATTTTTCCACTCAATCTCTCTCCTTTTGTTTGAAGGTTTCATACTTTTCATCTGTTAGTTTCTTCCTTGTTCGTTTCTTCAGAATTGCAAATAATTTTACCTGTAGCATGGTAATGAGATGAGTATTAGTTCCTCAAAAAGTTATCCATTCAAATAAATCAAAATATATGTCATTCAAGGCTTCATAAAGAATACTTACAATCATCTTGTACAAGAGAATTTCTAGCATAGACAAAAGTCACATGATTTTTTTTAATAGAATGCCTTAAAGAAATGTGGTAATGTGGCATGCCATAATTGCAAGATAGGCTCAAAATGGAAGCATGGACAAGCCATGCATGGTATGCACATCCATAATAAATTATTGAGAAATGATTTTTTTTTTTTACTTACTTAAAACTTATGTCATATATATGTGTATACAAAATGTAGAAGCATACATGGTGCAAGAGCACCATTGAATGAAATTTGTCAATTAAAGAAGTTGTTGTCTAGGCTTTAGGATTTTGGAACTTTTGCATTAAATAAGGCCAATAAGACAAATGTCCATTGTAATGAGTCATGTTTTATGTTTCCTAGGTGTTTAGAAGGTTTAGATTTCAAAATTGAAAAAAACATTGGTAAGTTACCAATTGTTTAAAAGGGAAAAATTGTAAAGTTGTTAAAAGCATATTTTGAGGAAGGCAAATGGTCATACCATTTTAAATGTTAGTTGAAGGTGTTAGGATAGTTAATTTTGTGGGAAAATAATATATATTATGGAGATAATTGATGTAAATATTTATTTTGAAAATTTGAAGGAAGATTGAATTGAAAAATCACTGTTTTTTCATATTTTTTGTATTTCTTTGTCTTTTGTAGCCTTGGTACGAACCGTACAGAGAGGTTTTGAATATAAATATTCTTGAATCACTTTGGTACATGTGTTAATAGTTTATTTTATTTTATTTGAGACTGTAAATCCATTTCTATTGGTATTTTGGATTGAATCTCTTGCTACAGGTCTGTGTGCCCTAATTAAAGGGTTTTGAAGGTCTCAATTATGTAAATTGGCCCATTTCACTCATTGTGATTATTGTAATTGGTGGAATGGGTCTGCATCATCAATAAATAGGTGAGGGATTTTTTTTTGTGTGCACGGGAGGTCTAAAAGGGTGTTAGGCATGAAGCCGTAGAGTGACTTTTTGAGTTTTCCATGAGATTTCGAGTGGTTTTGATATGCTAAAGTGTGTTTTGTGTTGGGGAAGTGTGGATTCTTGTTGAATTGAGTTTGTGCAGGCCATTTTAGACCTATTTGAAGTATTCATAAGATTTTACGAGGGTTGGATGAGTGTTTTTCAATAAACCCCTATTTCCTTGGGTAAAAAGGAGGGTTTTGTGATTTGGCACTTTGGTGAGTGATTTTTTGAAAAAAAATGGAGGAATCCTTGGTTTGATAACATATTGACTGCTGCCCAATCGAGTTTGTTGTTTTGGAAAAGGATTTAAGATAAGGTCCTTTGTAAAAGAGGTCTATTTTGAGGCCTAGTTGGTGTAGAAATCCCCTGATTGCATCAATACACAACGTAAGTCAATTGTTAAATAACAAAATGCCTTAAAGAGATGTGGTTTTGCTGCACTAGGGGGTTCAAGAGTCTAAGAAGGTTCATTATGACTAATCCACGATCTAGGTTTTGGAGTTAGGTGGAGTAGGTTAGTTTGAGGCTATGTAAGGTGTGTGCATGGCATTTTTTGCAGGGGAAAGCAATAATCCATCATTTGGTTGTTTTCCTCTTAAGAAATACATAAGTTTTCTAATGAAAATGGATGGTTACAAGTTGGTGATTAAGGAAAGAGGATTCAATGAGACTATAATTTTGTTCCTAAAGCATGGGTAAACATTTCTAAACATTTTTCAAGTAGTGGTAGAGCATGTGAAGGTTTAAAGTATTCTTTTCTAATAAATCCTCATTTGGAAAGCTTGTTTGGGAGCATAAAGTAAGGGTTTTGTTGAACAACATTTATTTGAGCCTTTCCATTCCTAAAATTGGTTGAATCTGGTGTTTCGTGACCTGGCTAAAGAGTGTTTGGAGTTATTAGGTGTTTTGGTGGTGATTTTAGGATACTTCATTTGTGAATTTGGCCTAATTTGAGGCTTTTTCCAGCATTTGGTCAAGTTTTTTGATGTTTGTTTCAAAACAAGATTAACTGACATTACGGTATGTGAATGTATGTCAAAATGAGATTCACATTGTGCCTTTAGGTTTTAAAGATGCAAAATTATTGAAGATGGATCACCTGATTTAAGGGTTTGGTGACATTCTTGGAATATGGTGGATGGTTTGCTAGGAGTGAATCAGATAAAACAATGAAAAGGTTGTTTGTTTATGTTTGGAAACTATTTAAAATATGTTGGAAAATATGTCTCAATTCATGGTAGAAGTTAGAAAGGCTAACTTGTGGAGTTTGTTGTTTTGAGAAAAGTTGACTCCTTATGCAAAATGATGTTATAATTGCAAGAATCAAACATCCTGATGGATCTGTGGTTTGTGAATGTGTATTTGGTTGATTTCAATCAATAACATGCTGATTACAGTGTCTTGGATGTCTAGTTAAAGGTTGGTAGCAAGAATCCATGATTTGTTGTTATTTTCCATGTAAGTCACATTAAAGAGTGAATTAGTGAATCATGAAGGAATTGAATGGCTTTGAGTTTCTAATAAGGTTTATGCTATGTTACAATAAATTTTATAATGGTTAATTTGTTTTTGAGTCTAACAAAGAGTTGGATCCAAGTTCTAATTTTTTGTGGATATATTAAATCAAGTGAATTTGAAGGATTTTGATATAAATATGACTGAGTTTGTTGGTTGATCTTCTCAAATTTAAGTTAGGGTCAAAATTACCCTTGATGATTTGTTTATCCTGGTAGATGTTGGATCGATTAGGTTTAAAAAAATAATTGGAAAGTGTATTTAATTTTGTAATTTAAAATGTGCATTGACAAACTAAGGTTATAATGACAAATAAAGAATGAAATAAAATTTGTAAAGACTTCACATACCTAAAAAAATAGAGCTTCAAATGGAGGAGTTCAACCCAATTATGGAGCTATTGATTCTTTTTTCTTCAAACTCCTCAACAATTTGACTTTTTCAAAAGCTTTTTCCCCTCCAAACTTCAATTGTATATCACTTCTGAATGGAATTCAAACTTGAATTGATATTATATGCCTTTCAATGTGAAAACTCTAATATTTCATGCAAAGGTGGTGGAAAGATCATGAAAAAGGTGGTGGAATGTGAAAAACTTGCATGCACACTTCACAACATCATCATAAAGCATATTTTTGTTGTCACATATGCAGAACTAGGAGAACATGTAGAATGTGGGCCTTGAGATCATGGGTATATTGAGTTTTTTACCATTTTTAGTGCAAGACAAAATTTTCTTGCATTATAACATGCTCACACTATAACGGACGTACAAGTGCATTATTTATTGCTCTACTTCTTCAAAACACGCTCACGTTATGTGAAAGATGGTTTTTTTAATACATTTGTTTTCTCTATCTGTGTTTATACACTCTACCATAATTATATATCTCTCCCCTGCACCTTTATAGTAGAGGAGATAGAGGTGTGTGTGTGTGTATGTGTGTGTGTGTGTTTGTGTGTGTGTGTGTGTGTGTGTGAGAGAGAGAGAGAGAGAGAGAGAGAGAGAGATAAATAGCTAGACAGAGGGAGAGGAGAGATATATAGTATAGAGGGATGGGGGGTTTAGGGTTTTAAAAAAATTAGAGTTTAAGGGTTAAGAGTAGAGGGTTAAGGTTTTATGGTTTAAGGGTAGAGGGTGTAAAGTTGAGAGAGAGAGAGTGGGAGAAATAGAGAGTGGGAGAGACAAAGAGAATGGGAGAGATGGAGATGGAGAGGGAGGGAGAGATGGGGAGAGTGGGAGAAAGAGAGATTGGGAGAGAGTGGGAGGGTGGGAGAGATGGAGAGTAGGAGGGAGAGCAAGAGTGGGAGAGAGATAGAGAGGGGGAGAAAGAGGGAGAGAAGGAGAGAGGGAGGGAGAGGGAGAGTGGGAGAAAGAGAGAGTGGGAGTGATTGCACAATGAGAGAGAGACCTAAGAGAGGGAGAGGGGGTAAGAGGGAGATATTTGAGAGAGAGAGAGGGAGTGGGAGAGAGATAGAGGGTAGAGGGTTAAGAGTTAATATTTTAAGGGTTAAGGGTTAAGGATAGAGGGGAGAGAGATAGGAGTGAGAGAGAGAGAGAGAGAGACCTGAGAGAGAGAGGGGGTAGGTGGGAGAGTCTTAACCCTTTAACCCTCTACCCTCTACCCTATAAACCCCTAAACACTCAACCCTAAACCCAAAAACATCAACCCTCAACCCTTAAACCATAACCTCTCAATCCCTATATCCTCTTAATCCCTCAACCCTCAACCCTCAACCCTCAACCCTCAACCCTGAACCCTCTTAATCCCTCAACCCTCAACCCTCAACACTTAAACCCTAATCCCTCAACCCCTATACCCTCTTATTCCCTCAACCCTCAACCCTTAAACCCTAATCCATCAACCCCTATACCCTCTTAATCCATCAACCCTCATCCCTTAACCTTCAAACCTTAAACCCTAATCCCTCAACACCCATAGCCTCTAAATACCTCAACCCTCAAACCCTCTACCCTATACCCTCTACCCTATAAACCCTTAAACACTCAACCCTAAACCCTAAACCCTCAACCATTAAACCCTAAAACCTTAAACCCTTTACCCTCTACCCTCAATCATCTACCCTCTACCCTCAACCCTCAACCCTCAACCCTCAACCCTAATCCCTCAACCCCTATACCCTATTAATCCCTCAACCCTCAACCCTCAACCCTTAAACTCTAATCCCTCAACCCCTATACCCTCTTAATCCCTCAACCATCAACCCTCAACCCTTAAACCCTAGTCCCTCAATCCCTATACCCTTTTAATCCCTCAACCCTCAACCCTTAAACCCTTCAACCCTCAACCCTCAAACCTTAAACCCTAATTCCTCAACCCCTATACCCTCTTAATTCATCAATCGTTAAACCTTATTTCCTCAACCCCATATACCCTCTACCCTTTACATTGGACCCTAAATCCTAATCCCCTACAACTATACCCTAAATCCTCTACCCTCAACCTTAAACCCTCAACCCTCAAACCATCTACCCTCTACCCTCTACCCTATAAACCCTTAAACACCCAACCCTAAACCCTTAAACACTCTACACTCTACCCTCAATCCTCTACCCTCTACCCTCTACCATCAACCCTAATCCCTCAACCCCTAACCCTCTTAATCCCTCAACCCTCAACCCTCAACCCTTAAACCCTAATCCTTCAACCCCTATACCCTCTTAATCCCTTAACCATCAACCGTCAACCGTCAACCCTTAAACCCTAATCTCTCAACACCTATACCCTCTTAATCCCTCAACCCTCAACCCTCAACCCTCAACCCTTAAACCCTAATCCCTCAACCCATATACCCTCTTAATCCCTCAACCCTTAACCCTTTAACCCTAATCCATCAACCCTTATACCCTCTTAATCCCTCAAACCTCAACCCTTAAACCCTAATCCCTCAACCCCTATACCCTCAACCATCAACCCTCAACCCTTAAACCCTAATCCCTCAACCCCTATACCCTCTTAATCCCTCAACCCTAGACCCTCAACCACCCTAATCTGTCAACCCCTATATCCTCTTAATCCCTCAACCCTTATACCCTATTCCCTCAACTCCTATACCTTCTACCCTAAACCCTATCCCCTTTTCCTATACCCTCAATCCTCTACCCTCAACCTTAAACCCTCAACCCTAAAACCCTCATCCCTCTACTCTCTACCTTATAAACCCTAAAAATACTCAACCCTAGACCCTAAAATCTCAACCCTTAAACATTATACCTTTAAATTCTCTATGCTCTACCCTCTACCCTCTACCCTCTACCCTAATCTCCAACCCTTAAACCCTTAAACCCACTTAGTAAAATCTATACCCTAATCCATCAACTCTCTTGACCCTTAATCCCTCAATCCTTAAACACTAATCCCTCAACCCCTATACCCTCTACCCTATACATTAGGCCCTTAACCATAATCCCCCAACCCTATACCCTCAATCCTCTACCCTCAACCTTAAACACTCAACCCTTAAACCCTCAAACCTCTACCATCTACCCTATAAACCCTTAAACACTCAAGCCTAAACCCTAAACCATAAACCCTCAACCCTTAAACCCTCTATCCTCTACCCTCAATCATCTACCCTCTACCTCAACCCTAATCCCTCAACCCTTAAGCCTACTTAGTAAAATATTTACCCTAATCCCTCAACTTCTATACCCTCTGCCATATATATTAGACCCTCAACCCTAATCCCCCCACCTCCATACCCTCAATCGTCCACCCTCAACCTTAAACCCTCAACCCTCAACTCTTAAACCCTCTACCCTCTACCCTCTACCCTCTACCCTCTACCTTATACATCAAAAACCCAACCCTCAATTCTTGACCCTCAACCCTTAATCCCTCAATCCTCAACCCTCAAACCCTAAACCATCAACCTCGATACCCTATTCCCTATAAATTGGAAACTTAACCCCAATCCTTCAACCATATGTAGCCTCAACCCTAATCCATCAACCCTATACCATCAACCCAATACCCTAATCCCTCAACCCTATAGGTCGTCAACCCTATACCCTCTATTCTCAACCATCTACCCTATACTTTGGATCCTCAACCCTCATATATCTATGTCCCTCCCTCCTCTTCTATCCTTCTCTCTATCCTTCTATCCCTCCCTCTCTACCCTAATCCGTCAAACCTAAACCCTAAACCCTTAAACCCTTAAAAACTCAACCCTAAACCCTCAACCCTTAAACCCTAAATTCTTAAACCCTCTACCCTCAACCCAATACCATCTACCCTAAACCCTAATCCCTCAACTCTTACACCCTTAAATCCATGAAAATTCTTTACTCTAATCCCTAAACCCTCAACCCTTAAAACCTCTACCCTCTACCCTCTACCCTCAACCCTCAACCCTTAAACCCTAATCCATCAACCCCTATAACCTCTACCTTGTAGATTGGACCCTCAACCCTAATCCCTCGACCCTATACCCTATACCCTCAATCCTCTACCCTCAAGCCTAAACCCTCAACCCTCAACCCTCAACCCTCAACCCTTAAACCTAAACCCTTAAACCCTCTACCTTCTACCATATACCCTATACATTAAACTATCAACCCTCAATTCTCAAACCTCAACCCTTAATCCATCAACCCTCGATCCTTAAACCCTAAACCATCAACCCTTTTACCCTCTACCCTTTACATTGGACCCTCAACCTAATCCTTCAACCATATACCCTCAAACCTATACCCTAAATCCTCTACCCTCAACCCTAAACCCTTAACCCTAAACCATTCAACCCTAAACCCTTAAACCTTCTACCCTATACCCTAAACCCAATAACCTCTACCATCGACCCTAATCCCTCAACCCTCAACCCTTAAACCCTAATACCCTAGAAACCATTAACCCTATAGGTCATCCACCTTAATCCCTCAACCCTATACCCTCAACCCCTATCACTTTATCTCTATCTATACATCTCATGTCTCCCTCCCTCCCTCTCTCCTACCCTCTCTAATTGTCTCTATCTACCCTCTCCCTCTTCTACGTACATCTAGTTCAATCAATCCCTAGCACCCTCTCCAGATCCTTCTATCCATCTCTCTATGTCCCTCCCACTCTCTCCCACTCCCTCTCTCTCATGTCTCTCTGTCCGACTCCCTCTCTCTCTCAGGTCTCTCCCTCTGGCAACCTACCTAGGTAACTTTCTCTCTCCCCTCTCTCTATCTATCCCTCCCACCCTACCTACATAAGTCCCTCTCACTCCACCCTGCTCTTTCTCTACCTCTATTAGGCCACTCCCTCCCACACCCTCTCCCTCTCTCTCTCTCACTCCCTTTCTCTTGCACTCCCTGTCACCCCCCCTCACACTCTCAAGTCGATCCCTTTGGCACCCTACCTACATAACTCTCTCTTTCTCTTTGTGTGTCTCTCTCTCCCCCTGCTCTCTTGCACCCTCTCTCAATTCTCTCGCCCACCCCCCTCTATCTCTCTCTCCCTCGCACTATCCCTCACACCCTACCTAGCTAATTCCCTCTCACTCCAACCTCTTCTCTCCCACTTCCTCTCTCTTAAACTCTCACTTCCACCCCCTCCCTCTCTCTCTCTTAAAATTATCCCTCCCTCTAAAGACATACATAAATACATACATAAATGCATACATACTTACATACATAAAAGCATAATACATATGTACATACAATCCTACATCCATACAGGCATACATACATACATACATGTGTAGATACAATCTTACATACATATATGCATACATACAATATACATGGACAAATACATACATGCATACATACATACATACAAGAATGCATACATGCATACATACATGACATACAAGAATACATGTACATACAAACATACAAATATATCAGGATGCATTCAATAGAGTGGAATTTAACATAAAGGAAGACATAATGCGAGTGTGTTATAACACGCTCGCATTATGTCTTGGTTGACATGTTTCCCGTATAAGCAAAAAACCATGTCAAAACTGAGATATAATGCTAACGCATTATAACGCACTCGTGTTATATCTTGCTTTGGGAATCCACAAGCCTTAGGATTGGTATTTTCCTTGGAATACCAACCCAAAGGCTTGGAGGGCATTCCTAATGACCAGATACGTGTTATTGAAAATTCTACAATATTTCACATAATCGAGTTTGTGCTCATTATCAGGATTGCGCATGGTTCAATATCAAATAAATCGAACATCTGGGTAATGTTACATTCTCTCTTAGACATCAAACAATCTAATTTTTTTCACTTTGTAACAATGTTAAGCCTTTCATCCATAATTTATTTTGTTTGTATGTCTCTTTTTTGGAAAAAAGTAGTGTTTGGTGTTTTTTCCATTATAAAATAACTGCTCATCAAAATTTCAAATAAATTACCTTTTTAGAAACTAGACCCCATCCTACAATGTTTAAAAAAATTAAAAAATCAATTATTCTCCAAAAATTGTAGGGGTACAATGGCCAAAATTCTATTTTTTAGGGAGTGTCCACTTTGAAAATTAGTAAAAAGTCAAATATTCATTGAAAAATTATCAGAAAAATCGTGCATCAACTAAATACTATTAGCTAAATTTTGATCGTAGTGATTTTAAAAAAGCTAACAAAAAGTACATTGTGCTAGGGTTGTACAAGATTTGTTATGTTATGTTCATCTAACAAAAACAAAACCAAGTTGTGTGCGTCCCTCATTTGAACCCCTTAATCTCAAGAATTTTAAAAGTAGACTCGGTGCATTTTGATCCTTGTTTTTGTTCCATCTCAAAAATTTGAGTGTAACTATCCTCAATTTCATGTCCAAGGTCAGTATTTCCTGATTTTAGAAAAAAGGTGTGCACTTAAGTCCCCTTTTTGGGAACCATCTTTGTGCGCTTACCATGTGGATAAAGTACAAGTCAATTTGACAAAATATTTGAAGAATGTGTTAGAAGAGTTTGTTGGTGCATTCTCTTGCATCCCTCCTAGAGTGTTGCCCACAAAAGATATCTATGCATTTTTTTATAGTAAGATAGAAGAAATGTTACCAATCTAGTTAAGTTTTCTATGGAAGAATGAATGGGAAGAGAATCATGATTCCTACAAAGTGTTAGTTGAGAAGTTGGATGTTTGGTGAAAAGCCCATGTATTTGAGTTTTACAGGAAGTTTGTTCGAATAGGTTTGAGTGGAATTCATAATGAATCTTTGTGGATTGATGAATCACATTTGATTACCATATAAGCAATCAAAGATGTAACTAGTTTGTGTTCCTCCAGACTAGTTCCCAAGCATAAGTTTGTGGATGAGCAAGAGATAATTGAGGTAACTGATGCAACTCTTGAAGGGAAAGAGATTGATTTAAGATCAATTGTGGATCCAATCATTAGGTATGCTGCTATGGTCATCAGTCACAAAGTTTTTTTACCTAGCAATGAACTCACATTTTCTACTACTATTATGCATACATTTGTTGATATGGTTAAATGAGGTAAAGATTATGACATATGTAAATGTGTCGCAAAAAAGTGTAGACGTTGATACTTTTCGCTCATTTAGACATTTTCTTATGGATTTTGGACCATTTTCAGCCTCTTTTTATCCCTTTCCAAGCCTTGTGAAAAAATGTTGTAAGGTGCTGGAAAAAAAATTCACACTCTCCTAGGCTTGTCATCAATTAATTAACCCTTTATTATGCTATAATGATCCCTTAATACACATATAAGTCCTATCTTAGTGTGTTTTGAGGAGAAAAAGATAAATAATTACATTTTAATTACCGAAAACCAATGAAAATTTCCCAGGTGGACTTGGTTGCCACCTTGGGCAACCTAGTCCCATGTGGCATAAATTTCAAATTTAACTTAATTTCTTTCAGAATTCTTGTCTCTAAAACCCTAAGGTCAGCCTGTATGGTGATATTTCGGGAAAATTATGGCTTAACTTGTATAAATAAGCCTAGAAACCCTAATTTTTCATTAGATGCATCATTCAACTCACACTCATCTCTTCTCTCTCCTTCTCAAGCAAGCTAGGGTTTGATCCTTCCAAGTCAACTAGACATCATTTTTTAAGCATTCAAGGGTTGAATGCTACAACAACACTTGAGATCTCTAATCATGGCAAGGTAACTCACTTCATTACTTCATGTTTCATGTTTCATTACATTATGTCTATTCATTTTGGTTTAGTTACCTAAAAGTGGTTTGACTAAGGGCTGATGCAAGAAGTTGGGTCCACAAAAAGCTCAAAAAGTGGAAGTGTTTTTGCTGTTTTTCATAAATTGTCACACTTAGACTAAAAATTTGAGGCACTTACACAATGAATTTTAAAAAATGTCAATAATATGAAATTTTTGAATTTTGAATCTAGTTTCTAAATATGTAAATTATTCAAATACCCAGATTGTAGAAATTAAATTTTGATAGGGATCTATAAAAACCACTTTTTAAAAGTCCCTGTTTTTTTACCATACCATGCACGTGTACGGACACCACTTTTTGACCCAAATAAAAGTATTTTTCTAATTCCTTTTGGGGAAAGAGAACTAACAACATGAAGATTGATGACGAATTCTTTTTGTAACTTTTTGTTGAATATTTTTTTTTTATTAAATTTTTATTGGCCTTAATTGTTTTTTTTAAATCAACGTGTATGGACAACATAATTTGACCTAAACAAAACATTTTTTGAAACTTTTCTTTTTCATTGTGTAAAGAATTGTCTAAAAATTGATGCCATATAATTTTTTTTGCAAGAAACTTCACCAAAAAAAAGTTATTAAAAAGGAAAAAAAGTTTGATATTTCAAGTTTAAGGACTAGTTTTCTTTAAAATTAATTAGAAAATACACAATTTAATCCAATAATAATATAAATTATATATTTGGAAACTAGACATCGTGTTATGTAATGGGTTTTAATTTTATAGACTGATTTAGAAAAAAAGTCCATTAGCCATATTGTCAAAGTTGGACATTCTTCTTGAATCTGCCTTAGTTTTTAAGTTGTAGGTCAAAGGCTAAGGCTCGGATTGCCAAGCCTTTCCCGAACCTAAAACCAAGGTTGTAGGTGGGTTGGAGATTCAATTTTTTAATAATGTGTATGCGTTTTTAAAAACGCATACGCATTACAAAACGCATATGCGTTCTTTATTTGTTTGATTATTTAAAAAAAAAATGCTTTTTAGAAACAGGTACTCGTTTTAAAATGCGTATGCATTTTGAAAAGAAAATGCATACACGTTTTAAAACGGGTACCCGTTTTGCTTTTCAAAACACGTACGTGTTTTAAAACGACTACCCATTTTTCTTTTCAAAACGTGTACGCATTATAAAATGGGTATGCATTTTAAAACGGGTACCCGTTTCTAAATTTTTTTTGTTTTTTAATAAATAAATTGTACGTGTTATAAAACGCGTATGCGTTATATAACACGTACGTGTTTTTTAGTGCATATGTGTTTTTTAGGCTCAGGTATCCGATGCATAATGCATACACATTTTTTAATAATGGATATGCGTTTTCTACGAGATTTTTTTTTTGCCAAAACTTCCCCTCTTCGTGGACTCAACTTCTTGCACTTACCCCTAAGACAAACCCCTAATCCCTAACAATTTACATTTTTCTCTTTCTCTCCTTGTGTGTTTTGTAGATTTAGGTACATTGAAGAACACTAAAGACTTTGAAGACTTGTTTAAGACCTCTCCTTGCTTGCAAATTCCAATCATTCACCAAAAGTCACTTTCATGCCTGAATATCAGAGTTTTAGAAGGGGAGAACTATGAAGTACCAAAGTGTAGACTTAGGGATTTTGTTTCCCCTTCAAAAATTCCAAAAATCTTGAAGAGGACTAAGTCACCAAGAATGGCGACCTAGTCCCACTAGATAGGCCATTATGTGATTTTCACATTTTTAGACACCCATTTGGAAAAAATGAGCTTTGGACGAGTTCTGGGAATCTGGGACTAAGTCGCCCAGATTGGCACAAGTGTCCCTTTTAGCTTTTGCAACATTTTCATCAATATTCTAGACCTTAATCATATCTTTATTATGTTTCCAGGTGCATACATTCTAACTCTTTCATTTTTGTAATAGTTTATGTATATTTCTTAGGTTACCTTGTACATACTTGCATACCACAATGTGTATTCAAACATAGTTGCATTCCTTAGATTTTAAATTCTTAATTAGTTTCTTTATCAGTTCATTCCACTTGGATACACTTCATATCACACACCTCACAACAAACCCCAACTCTTTGAATGAACTTACCCAAAATCATATCACCAAGGTGAAAGAGTGTCATTCCTAAACCAGGTGCTCCTTAGGAGAAAAACCCTAGGTGCCTAGTTTGGGAATCCTCTTTCCCTTCCTAGCATATCTTTTTGGTGGTTCATTCTAGTGAACCTGACCTTCTTACACCCTCTTGTCTGATTTATATTCCTTCATTGTCCTAGGATTAACTTCCATTGCATGTTGCATTAGTGAAGTTGCAACCTAGGGTTTCCAAATTTTGCATTGGTGAAAGTCCAAACTAGGTTGCATTTTTGCATTTTAAATCATTACACATCTCTAAAATTTTGCATTTTAATGTTAGGTCTGCATCACCCCATATAGAAACCACCTGAATCAATCCAAAACACCTGAAAAATCTCAAAAAAACCACTAGGAGGACTAGGTCACCCAAAAGGGCGACCTAGTCCCTTCAAGCTTCTAAAACTGCCCTTTATAAAGCTGAAAACCCAGTTTTTAAGCTGTTTTTTTGTGCCATTACCTACGTGTATCAATAGGTAGTATTTATGTTACATATATTTTATTAGAATTAGCTTAGTGTAGCTCATTTCATGCATTTTACATTTCAATTTTTCATTTATAAACTTTCATTTTCAGATCATTGATAGTGTAATCAACAAACTACCTTCTTTGTAAGCTAAAAATTGTATTTCCTTTTTCTTTACATTGCATTGTACATTATTCAAACATGTTAGTTTCAATTTTTCCTAAAATCTCAATGAAAAAGTTAGGAAATAAACATGTTAATCATTCATTCAATGCATTCCCTAGTTATGAGAGTCTAGTAAAAGACACCGTTTATAATTGTCTTGAACATACACTTCCTTCTATCTATCCTATTTGTGAGGATGATGTGTTAGAAGAAAACACAAACATATACAATCATGTTGATCATAATTGATCCTCTCTTGATACCTCTCCTTCTAGTGATGAAGGTATCTTGCTAAAATAAGGTACAATCGTTGAGCATTATGAAGGTCTTGCTTGTTCTTCTACTCATACCCTTTGGGAAGATATTTCAGAACAAGAAATTGACATTATAAACACTTTCCTAAACATTACCTTACCTAGTCTCCCTAACTATGATGATCAACCTTGCCCTTCTCCTAATGTCCCTCCTCGATGCAAAGAGGACATGTTGGTGTTAGAAGATTCCTCTCTGAAGATTCATAAGACTCTTGACCCTCTCTCCCTTTTTTAAAATCATAGTGGTCTTTCTCTTAATGCCTCCTCCCTTTGTGTTGAAGCATGTGATGAACCTCTTCCAATATCTTCTCCTAGGGTAGATCATACGAAACAATAGAATGAAACCTTTGACAATCAAATAAAACCCTATCCTAATCCTTCCTCTCCTCATAATCCCATAATTAATCATTTCCTTCATAATATTATACCCTTACAAGAAGATGTAGAGCCTATCTTAGACTCACCTTCCCTTAGAGATGTTAATATTATTCAACCTGAACTCATCCTTTACCCTCCTTCAACAAAAACTAAACTTGAATTTACCCTCTACCCACCTACATCTACTATATTGCAGCAATTGAGTCATAATACTATTGCTCATACACATAAAACTTACAAAAACTGTGTTCTCAACCATAAACCTCAACACCCTTACCTTTACCTAATCCCATCTTACCCACCACCCCTCACCTCGATTCCCTCCTTAGTTCCCATCCCTTCTAGTGAGCCATCAAATGACATAGCAACTATTATTCATGGAATAAATGCTAACATTGTTTTCACCAAAATGATCTCCCTCCTTTGGATGTACAAAAAAAAAATGAAGCTTTCATGATAATCTGTCAGTACAAAAAAAAAGGGATAAAGAGAACTCTTGTAGATAATGGCTCTTTCCTTAATGTGAGTAGTGAGAGCCTTTTGGACAGGCTTGGCATAGATAGATCCCACATAAAACATGATTCTCTCTCTATCTGTGGCTTTGAAAAAGTCACTAAGCAACCGCTCGGTGTGATCACTATACTTCTTATAGTTGGAATGGCCACATTGGATACCAAAATCCATGTTATGCCTCAGGAGGTTTAATTCAATCTTCTCTTAGGTAGGTCATGGATTCATGCTATGAATGGATTGTCTTCCTCACTTCGTCATAAGAAGTACATCTAAAAAAATAAAGTGTACACACTTGATGTCGATCTCGAACCTAATAGTTACTTACACATTGACAAATCCAAAGAGAATCACTTCAACACCTTAACACCAACCACCCATGTGGAACCCTCACACCACCCAAATAAAGAACATCTTGATCCAATCACCAATCTCTTAGATGATGATGGGGTTCCTTAGATTTCACGCCTCCTTTACTAGGAGAATCCAAGATCACCAACACAGACTCTGCAAAGGGAAACACAGGATTGTCCACACAAGGCTTGATTGATCCTTTGTAAGCATCCACCTCAACTACTTCAGCTAATGACACACATAACAAACAATCACCCGATCCAAAAAGGCTAAACAATATTTATGGAAAAGGTTATGATCTCAGGAAGAAAATTGGCTATAGTGGAAAAGTTTGTGGTGCTAATGAACAAGGTATCCACAACCCTATTGAGCCTATCCAATGACCATCACATCATGGTCTTGGTTTTTGTCCTCTCATTGATACTACCAATCCTTCCCCTCCCATCAACACTATCCTTCATCACCCTTCACAAGTGCTCCTTTGAAACCAAAAAAGGACTCTTTTCTTACATCCCATGTCATCTCACAACCTCCTATTGATTCATATTTTACACAATCCTCTCAAGGAGTATACAAAATCTCACAATCCACAACACCTTGTGTAGGTATGACATCCTATACTAAGCCAAACCCTTCCTTGTCGCATGCCAAAGGAACACCTTCTCCCCTCAATCAAGAGGGCATATTGTTGAGACTCCTCCAAGACCATGTGATCTCCCCTCCTCCCCAAACCTGAAAATAAAGTTTTAACAAACATCCCTTTTGTGCTTACCACCGAGTTCATGGCCACTCCAAAAATGCATGTAAGGCCTTGAGTAGTAGAATCCAACATCTTATGGAGCTTGGTGATTTCCCTTATCTAGGGGCACCTCATCCCTCTAATTGATACTAATTTTAACTCGACCTTGCAACTCATCAACCCTTTCGACACACTCTCGTCCTTCACTAAGTGGGGGCAAGAGGTTAGTTAGCCTTCTTCCCTCCTATGTCACTTGTTGTTGTCTGTTTTGGCTAGTCGTTAACCTTTCATGAACATACAAGAGAAAGCTTGAGATGTGGAGGACGTGTCTTAAGCTGACTCGCATGTGACATACTCCCCTTTTTCATGATGAAGCCTACTTCAGAAACATATGACTCGAAATAGGGATTTCTGAACAAGCTCTCATGTCCTCCTCCTCCTCTTCTACTTTAAAGCAATTTCTCACAGTACGGTGTTTTTAAATTTCTTTAAAGTGGGGGCATACATCACCACTTTCATTTCAATGTGTGATCTTATTTTTCTCGTGATTCCTTCTCTTGAAAACATTACACATAGTGTTACTTAGGATGAGATATTTTTCAGTTTTCCTCTTTTGCATACAAGATGAGCCTTTGCCTCTCTTGGATACAATATGAGTAAATTTTCACTTTTCCTCTCTTGGAGACATTATGCATAATGTTCCTTAGGATGATACATTGCATGAACAAAAGAAAAATCCCTTGAAGAACATCACTTTTCTCTTGTGGCACCTTATTAAATTTATCACAAGGTATAACTTTGATATGGTTTGAGCGGGAAGCCCAAAAAGTGGCATGACTTTCCCCATAGCCACCTTTGTGTGTGAGTACATACCAACCATGTGTATGTTTCTCACCTTTTGGGACAACTCACCCTATGGATGACCTGATGTTATGTGGCCCCAGAGTGAGCACATATTTTTCATCCTTTCCCTCTCTCTTCCTTCAAGTTCTTGTCATTGCATGATCATGTATCTTTTTTTGGTGTAATGTATTCACCATTGAATATATCTCTTGCATTGATGTATTTTTGTCTTAGAATATCAAATCCTTGGGGCCTTGACCACCTCCTTCATCTTTCTCATTCTTCTTCTTCACCATTCTTCACCATCTCCACTAGACTACTTTAGTGTGTGTTTGAAGCAAGTTTATACTCTCACTAAAGTGGGGGCTAAATGTGTCACCAAAAAGTGTAGATGTTGACACTTTTCGCTCATTTGGACCTTTCCCTATGGATTTTGGACCCTTTTTAACCTCTTTTTACCCCTTTGCAAGCCTTGTGCCGAAGTGTTGTAAGGAGTTGTAAAACATTTTCACACTCTCCTAGGCTTGTCATCACTTAATTAACCCTTTATTATGCTATAATGACCCCTTAATACACATATAAGTCCTATCTTAGTGTGTTTTCAGGAGACAATCCTAACAAACATAAATAATTACATTTTAATTATCAAAAACCAATGCAAATTTCCCAGGTGGACTAGGTTGCCACCTTGGGTGACCTAGTCCCATGTGGCATAATTTTCAAATTTAACTTAATTTATTTCGGGATTCTTGTTTCTAAACCCCTAAGGTCGGCCTCTATGGTGCTATTTCTGGAAAAATAGGGAATAACTTGTATAAATAAGCCCAGAAACCCTAATTTCTCATTAGACACATCATTCAACTACCACTCTTCTTATCTCTTCTCTCTCCTTCTTCTCAAGCAAGCTAGGGTTTGATCCTTCTTAGTCAACTAGACATCATTTCTGAAGCATTCAAGGGTTGATTGTTGTAACAACATAAGATCTCTCATCATGGCAAGGTAACTCACTCCATTAATTTATGTTTCATGTTATGATTCATTCTGGTTTAGTTACCTAAAAGGGGTTTGACTAAAGCAAACCCCTAATCCCTAATAATCAAAAAATTTCTCTCTCTCTCTCTTGATGTGTATTTGCAAATTTAGGTACATTGAAGATCATTGAAGACTTGGAAGACTTTTGGAATACCTCTACTTTCTTAAAAATTCCAATCATTCACCAAAAGTCACTTTCAGGCTCGAATATCAGAGGTTTAGAAGTGGACAAATGTGAAGTACCAAAGTGCAGACTTAGGGCTTTTGTTTCCCCTTCAAAAATTCCAATTTTTTTGAAGAGGACTAAATCGCCAAGAATGGCGACCTAGTCCCACTTGATATGCCATTGTATGATTTTCATATTTTCAGACACCCATTTGGCAAAAATGGGCTACAGACTAGTTTTGAGAATCTGGGACAAGGCCACCAAGATTGGCACAAGTGTCCCTTTCAGCTTCTGCAACATTTTCATTAGTATTCTAGACCTCCATCAGATCCTTCTTCTATTTCTAGTTGCATGCATTCTAACCCTTTCATTTTTGTAATAGTTTATGTATATTTCTTAGGTTATCTTGTACATACTTGCATACCACAATGTGTATTCAAACATAGTTACATTCCTTAGATTTCACATTATTAAATAGTTTATTTATCAGTTCATTGTACTTGGATACACTTCATATCACACAACTCACCACAAACCCCCAACTCTTTGAATGAAGTTACTCGAAAGAATATCACCAACATGAAAGAGTGTCATTCCTAAACCAAGTGCTCCTTAGGTGAAAAACCCTAGGTGCCTAGTTGGGGAATTCTCTCTCCATAGTTAGTATATATTTTTGGTGGTTCAGTAAATGACATTGAATACATATTTTGAATAACTTAAGAGAAATCAAGAAGACTAGGAAGAATACATTATGATATGGCAATTTGGTTGTCTATTTAATCTTTTCCTTTTTGAAAGAATTACTAGTAATATGAAGAATAGAATGGTCAAATATGGAGCCTATTTCCCATCAAATCAGGAAATTCATGTTAAATCTTGGTAATTTTAATGCAAAAGAGACTACTCTTGCTGCATTATTGGGAACATTTCAGATGGGGATGAACAGAAGGTCAATAATTCCATTAAGTGTTACTAAAAGGTACTTTAGAAATATCAATTTCCTAGCTTCTATAGATTTTTGTCACATAGAAGGAGTTGAAGTAAGGTTAGTATGGATATCTGAGTTAGATTATGAGGTGTCAGAGGCTGAAATTGATTATTATACAAATATAGTTTTAGAAAGCCCTAAGAATACCAATGTAGAAGTTACATCTAGTAGTACAATCAGAACAGGGAAGAAAAGGAAGAGTGTTGTCAAAACATAAGTTGTAGAAGTGAGTTAGAGAGAGTTCAACATAAGCATGGAAGAAAAAAAAATTAAGGAGCTTTGGAAGAACTGCAAAAGGTTATTCCTGGTGCTAATTTTGTATTCATCTATTTATGTTGTGGAGAATCTCATAAACAAAATTAATTCTTTGAAGGACTACATCTTTGGACTAGAAGTGCATGTTGGAATTAGGTCTATAGAAGGAAATATAGAAGATATCAAGGAGAAATGTGCAAATACACATAGTCGAGTGTTGAAGGAATTGGAGAGTGTACAAGTTTGTGAGGAAGAGGCACAAGAACTACTTTATTTTTTCCCAAATTGGTCTCACAACACACTTAACATAAGAGATGACATAAGGAAAAGTGAAACCCGAATGAGAACTCAATTAGACACATACAAATTGGTGGAAGATAGAGATAATTAGAGGTGGTCCTACATTGTGTAGTTTCAAGAGAAAATATTTTCCCTGTAGGACCAAAGGATAGAGGTTATTAAGAATTTTGTGGCACTCAGAGACATGATTAAACTTAGGCACATTCATGTTTCTATTGCTCTTGAAAGTATTGGTGAATTATCAGAGATTAATCTTAGTCCCAATACTTAAGCAGATGGTATAGAGTCCTTAACTAAGCTTGAATTATTACACAAGAATCTTGTAAGTGCAAAATGATCATGGGAGGAAGGAAAAGCATCATGGAAGGTCATCTTGAAGAATCTGGAATGTTTTTCTTCTTCAAGTTAATTCAATTTTGTGTTCACATCTTTTTGGTTATTTTTTGATGCATATACATATATACTAGACCCCATCCTTTTCCATTGATGTCAAACGGGGAGAGATACAAGTTGGTAGAGGAAAAACATTTTGTAGAACATTTTTGATAGGGGAGTATTTAGTTACCATATATTAAAAAATGTTTTTGATATGTATGTTGTCATCAATGCCAAAGGGGGACATTGTTAGAATTATGGAGCCTTGCGATATGAGCATGACGTGTAGTTGGTTTATGTTGGTTTTTCTTTTGTTGTCATTGAAGTCAACATGGTGACAAATGTATGGGAAGTTTACTTAGTTTACAAAAAGTTGTTCTCTACTGGTAATGTTCTTTTATGATGAACCGATGTGCTAGTATTTGAGTCTATAATTCACTACAAGGATAAATATGACTCTATTCTCTTAACCATTTTATCATGTCTCATTCATATAGCTATATTCTAGATCTTGAGATGTTTTGGGTTGTGAGAATTTTTTTTTATCTCTGATAGAGTTCAACTTTGTATTTTACTATTATTCCCTACTTGGCACACTAGTGTGGGAGACTCTGGATTTTCTTAAGGAGAAAATTCTAATGTTTTAGTTTCAATGGTAGTCTCTATGATGGTAGTATAATGAGAAATTGATGTTATCTCACATTCAGAAGGCGTTTTCTTTGAGGATTGCATGTTGTTTTGGATATTTTGTTAATTAAATTATATTCTTGGCTAACCTAATGTATGCAATTCACTAAGGAGACTAGTTATGCTTTATGGATGTCAGCTGACTTGGTATGATGCACTACATGGATAAATTCTTTTAAATCATATATGGTTCCAACAAGAGTGTTTCAATTTTTTTCTTTCATCTAATTAGGCTAGACTAATTGATGAATAAGATATACTTGCATATATATAAGACGGTTTGAAGAAGATGAATGAGAGAGTGTGAGGGTGGAAATGTGAAAAAAATATTAAGGGTGTGTGAAGATGCGAGCCTAAATGCTTTATCAGTTAAGGATCATATTATATTTGTTGAGAGACTACTATGTGAGGGAGTACTTCATAATCTAAGCTTCATTGGAGCTGAACCCTGCACACTGAAGGTGTATTCTATTAGTTCAAGATTCTGGCAGTGAGCCACAATATTTGTATCTTGGTGTTTAGCCATCTTTTGTATTCAGACTGTGAGCCTTTCAAGGATAGTGAGACCTAGAAATGAGCCCTGTAATATCTTGTATCCAGATATAATATATTGTGACTTAACCCTCATTGTGGTTTTTCCCTTTTTGGGTTTTCCAATTAACAATCCTAGTTTTGATGTGTGTGGTTGCATTGATTTGTTTCTATATTCTCTCTTACCGATTCAATCAGATTTATGATAATGGTTAGATGGATTTTATTTAAATGGTTTTATGGAATACTAGTTCACCCCCTCTTAGTATTTAGGGCATTCAATAGATAGATGTCATGAGACTTATGACGATACACTAGGAAGGGGAAGATGATAAATGATGAAATCAATGAGAGCTCTATACAAACTATACAAACTAGTGAGTCATTCAAGAATGGTAACTTTGAAATAATTTTCAATTTTAAGAATCCCTCTTCCATAGGAATTTTCTAACTTTAAGTGAATTGAAGGTTTAAATTTTTGAATGTTTTAACAAATATAAACATCTAGAATAGTCTTACTTGAAAGAATGACTTGAAAATATTTTTAAAAAGGTCATAGATGACTGGAATATGCTTTTAAAATAATTAGTCCCTCTAAAAACTACTAGAGATTCACTACCTATAGGAAGCTAAAACATAATTTAAATAAAATAAATTCATTTTAAATATCTCTAAGAAGCTTCACCAATTTTTCAATGATAATAAATGCATGCATGGTCGGCATCAATAATATTTAATTTTCCACCTTCTCAATATACTATCAACTTATTACCCATCATGCCATCTCACTCAATATTTTGAATGGTACCTCACTTACACTACATGCCAAGTTGCATGTCTATTACTAGCATTTGATTTTCTTACCATTATGAAAGCTCCAAAACTCAAATGATATATTAAAGGGTAACCTCATAGTTTTCGCACTCCAATTATATTCATAAAATTCCATTGTTGTCCACTACTTGAATCTCAATTTCATATAGAGATGGGTAGTTGAAGAAGGTCTTAACTCATTTTGATACCCTATGCACATATATTGATACATGTTTATGGGATAAGGATGGGATAAACAACATGTAATGATAATTAAAAGCCAAAGTTGTGATCATGAAATTATATAGAGTATCAATGAATTACTAAGACTAGATATACCACATTGGAAAGCATAATGAAGTAAATCATTTAAAATGGGATAAAATGAGTCTTAATACTTAGTAAGTCCCCCTACTAAGGTTAAGGTTAATTAATAACTAATGAATGCCATGACATACTTAGATAATCACAATTTGGAAGAATAATGAGTCTATGAATCCATACAATCATCAAGAGCACTATCTAAAGATTACATGTAATAGTAATCAATATAATATCGAGATGATTCATGTGAAGATGTGAATCAGTCATAAAAATGTGTTTCATCTCCTTACTAAAATAGTTTTGGTATGTTAAATATTAAATATACTGAGAGGGGGCGAGTGAATCAGTATCATCTAAAAATTATTGAACAAGCACCTTTAATTACGTTACTACATAGAATAGGTGAGAGCAAGAAAAAAACATGAAATTCCACAACACAAGAACACCAGATTTTTTACGTGGAAAACCCAATGAGGGAAAAACCACAGTGAGGAATAACTTACAATATATAGTTATTTCAATATTGGTTACAAAAGAGGCTCACTACCAAATACAAAATCTCACTACTTACAAGGACTTACTATCTAGACATGAAGGCTCACTACCTATAGAGATTATAGAAACAAAAATGGCTAGCCACCAAAGTTTAAACTAATGAAGTTACACCACAAGTGTAGATTCAGTTGCTTTGATGCTCAGAGTATTCACTCACATGACAATAGACTAAACTTTACCCTTCTATTTTCACACTTCGCATACATACTCGCACACCTTGTTCACCCACATACCATTCCTCTTCAAACCATCTTGTATATATATACCTGATATATCTGCATGCATCAATTAGGTTAGCCTAATTGGATGCAATTCATATTTTCAAAAGAAGATAACTTTTTGACTTCATAAAAATTAATTCAACCATGTCATGCAATATTATATTGGCTTGGACCAAAGCTAGGTCATACATATAACCTTAATTCTTGTAGAGCTATAAATTGATTATTAGGTTGGCCATGATTAACCTAATCAAGAAATGAAATATCTAAACTCGATGCCAACATAGCTTCCAGTCAAATGAACATTTGGGAACATATACATACATGCTTCTAGTGATAATAAACATTTTCCCCAAAACCTTAAACCATAATGTTTACCAGAGAGAATATGTGCACCAAAGTATAGGATCAAATACGAGATGTAGTAAGCCTATTCTGCACACCGGTTAAAGGTACCAGACCAACATGGTGAAATCAATGACAACATAAGACTAATATTCTTCATACTTCCAACAATATCCCCCTTTGGCATTGATGGAAACATGTGCAAAAATCTAACTCAAAACTCTCCTCCAATCTCTCCAATTTCTTCCCAAAATTCCACATCAGTCCCCCTTTGACATCAATGGAAAAGGGCACCAAAAATATGTAAACATGGTGACATTAAATATTGCAAAAAAGTTCCAATTAAAAAACTTCCAGAGTCTTCATCAAAATTTCAAAACTTAAAAAAATTCAAAAATTCAAAATTCCTTCAAGTAAGAATGACAATTTTCACCTAAAATACCTTCTTGTACCTTTCTTTGATAACGAGATATAATTTCTTCCATTCAAGTATCACAAAATCCATTCTTGTACATATGCTTTCCAATAGAGCCAATAGTGTGAAAGAAGATGACCGATCAATAGATGAGTATTGTCTTTCACAATCTTCTACATCAGAGAGTGTTCTGGAAAGATGGTCTAACCGGACTTCAACAATCTCCTTAAGTAGCCAAAAGGTTTTGACTACATCATCTCTTTATCTATGTATAATGATAAGCTTAGCTTGTAGTTCACTGACTCTCATCCTTTTCTTTCCCTCTTTGTCTTCAAAAATATCAAACTTATTTCCAATGTTGTCCACCTCAGATTCAATTGCTTCAATCTTGCTTCTAAAATTATCAACTAGAGTAGGCCACCAGAGACAATATTTGTGGATATCCGACATTTATTTTATGCATTTCCTAATTTCAATGATAAGTTTAGATAACTTATTCTTGTCTTTACAACATCTCTTTTCAACCAAGGCTTCCAACTTGCATCCTTCTAAATCTTCAAGAAAGATTCTTTCTTCAACTACCTCAACTAAAGTTTTCGACAAGGAATCAAAAATAATCAATACATCAATACCTTTTCGAAGTAGATACTCAACTAGAGCATCATCAATTTTGAGTATGTCAATAGGAGAGGCCGAACTCCATAAATCACCAATTTTCTTTATTTTCACTTTAACGAACATATATTGGATGTCATCTAGATGAAGATTCAGATCTAGGAAAACATTCTTCTCCTTCTTCCTTCTCTTCCAGAATAACAATGATGTTTTTAGTGATAGCTTTTCTTTTCTTTGATTCTGGAGGGGAATGACTAGTGATCACTTCCAATTATTTTGTTCTAGAGGAATATCCTTCCTCAAATCGACTAGACATAACTTCACCAGAGCTCATTTATTTCTACAAAGATAAGAAAAAGTTTTTACACACACTTACTTTATCTTCCAAGCCTTCCAAGTATCTGTATATTTATCTTGCAATGGGAATCCCAAATTCCCTCTTAACATCTTTCTTTCCCAATAACGAGTCCAAAAAATAGAGTACCGGTAATGTAAGTAAGGACCCAAAATAGAAGGGGTATCCTACCAATGACATTTGTATGTTTTCAACAAGATTTTCAAGAATTAATCCATATAGATCAAACTGCTTGTTCTCTTTTACGATTTCATGTGCCAAAAACACAACAATGGCTAAAGTAGAGCTTTCTCGATTTTAAAAATAGATTTTATAAGAAATTCCATATGCAACATACCTAACCAAGGAATTAGAAATAATATCAATTACTAGTGCTTGAGGATATTTTTCAACTCTCATCAGCTCCTCTACTTTTTTGTACTTTATAGTCTTCTTTCTAGGAAGGTCTCCAACACTACATAACCCAATAACAACTTCGATCGCTTCCTTCGTAATGGGAAAGGATTTATCCAATACAATGTTGTCATCCTTGAATTTTATCTAATGGAATAAGATAAATTATCTATTAGCAATCCAAGGGAATTATTCCCACAAATCCAAACCTAGGGTTTGTAAGCTCCGTAAGTCGCTCGATTCTAACCCTAATTCCATCCTCTTTATTTTAAAATGATCAAATTCATCCAACTCAACTCCCTTTAACCTTAATGGGATATTTCCGCTTGAAATTTTTTTAGAAGGCTCCATTATAGTGCTTTAATTCTTCAAATTTAATAAATTTTTTCTTCTATTAGCTTCCTCTTCAACTGTGAGAGAGAAACTTGCTTTCAAATGTCCACAAATATCTCTTCAGAGCTACTTAAATATGCTTCATCATCGATCCAAGATAGTTTGAATTCGCTCCACAAATCCTTCAAATGCTTTTGACGATTAAAATGATTTGTGCGATTATGCTCTATACACCATTATTTTCCCCTAAATCACATTAATTGCAAAAAGCTGACAAAATTCTCCTTCCACTCTACTGAGAAACCCTAGTTTACTCCATAAAAGAACATGCTTGCTCTTTCTCTTCTGGTTTCTTTTGCATCACCTTTGTCCTATAATTCCTTATAACATATCCATTTTCCAACATCTGACACACCGCATTTTCTTGGGGTTTAATTGATTTTTTCAGAAAGCTCCCCCTAAGACTGGTGGAGCTTTTAAATTTTCCCTCCATGAGTTTTCTTTTACTATGTCCTTGGCTCTAATTGGTTTGGTTTTGGGTTTTAGGGTTTTACCATAAATCTTGGTTGTGGTTGTTCTATTGGAGTGTTGACTTGTTATTGTAGGTGGCTAGTTGGATAAGTATGGTCTGAACCTATTTTGGTCATTGCATTATCGGCCCCTCTTTACCTACCCTCTCGATCTTTTGAATTTCGACTGTGTTTTATTTTTCCTTAGTGTCGGTTTGATAAATGACTAAATTTTTAGAATAAATATCTAAAATTTTCAGTCTCAAGGGTCATTTCCCCATCCACCTAGTCATTCCCTTTTTTATGAATAACTTTTTCACATGTGCAGGTTTCATAACCATCGAATGGAATGATTCACATCCTGACCGTTCCCCGTTGGCCTTGCAAGGTTTTTGATGATGTCAAAATAATGTTGCAAGGTATACGAGATTCTGCCATCTGTCACCTATGATCGTGGGGCCCAATCCTTATTCGCTGACCAATGGAGGACATTGATGCTGCTAGTTGTTTTCTTTATCAACGCATCATGGTCGTTCCTCGCTAGCCTCGTGCAATTAAAACACTAGTTTTAATAATGCTACAAGGTGTGAAAATTGTTGACATGTGGACGTCGATGTCGTATGAGAGATGATTGAGGTGGGACTCATTTGTGCTGAGTTGGTGTCCTATAGGTGAATTTCTATTTTCTTGAGGTTTGGTTAACAAACTTGGAATTTTCAAACCACTTTTGACTCGATCTGAGTCGTTCTTTCTGGCTTACATTGATTTGGATCAACTGTTGGCATTTGAAATAGGCTGGTGTTGTACTATAGCCATTTTATCTCACATGAGTGAATAGTAATGGTTCAGTTCAGACTATGCTCCCATAAATAAATGCTAAAAGATCAGTGAATTTATATTTTCATGTGTATCTCCATGCTAAAGAAGAACTTCCAAGTACCAAGAGAAGCGATTCATCTTCATGAAAATTTAGCTTCACTTCTATTAACATTCTGTAGGTGAAATCGTAAGTAACACATATACCATATCCCGTGTTTTCAAAAGTTCTTATGGTTGTTTGAGAACTATTATCGACTGCATTTTTTTTTGTTCATGAAGGATTGTTTGGGTTAATTTGCTTTAAAAAATTTTAGAGCTTGTACTGATAATTGTTCTAGCTTCTTGAATTGTGAATCATTTTCTCTAAGACTATAGGGTGTAAGTTATAATTGTTTGACAAGTCAAAACCCTAGCTTGAACTATTCTTTATCTTGTGTAAATGGTACCCAAGGCCTGAAGCTTTGGCTCTGAAACCTCTACTGGGTCCTTTTCCTAGGATATTATAGACTTATTAAAACCCTCTACGACCAAAAATCTTGAGGGAAATGCTTTTTTTTTATGGGCCCTTACTCCTAGAAGGGTTAACTGATAAGAAATGTCTATTTGGGACGCTGAGCTACCATGTACTGGATGGCATTTATTTTCAAATTGTTTTGGCAACAAGAATTTGTGTGTTCCTCTATGTAACCATTGGAGGTTGGATCTTGGTAAGATGGTGGTCCCTAATGTCTATTTGGATGTAGATTTATTGAAAGATATTACTACAAGGTATGACCCTGTAACCAGAGTCATCAGAACACATTCTAGCATAGAAATGGTGAGGATAACCAGGGAGAAAATTACAGAGATATTTGGTTTGCATGAATGGACTTAGGATATGGTTACTATTGATCTTGAGGTTTTTAGAGAAGAATATATAAATACTAAGGATTTGTTCATAACATCTTTGTTGATACCTCATTTGGCAACCTTGGGAAGAGGAAAGAATAAGAAACAAATAGTGACTGATAAAAATGAGCCAAAACCTTTTCGTGTGAATTAATTTTCTAACTATTTAGGAAGACAAATTGTGCCTTGTGCCAAGTTCCAGGAATTAGTTTAAGAGACTACTCTGCCTACCGATATCATGTACATGGCTGTAAATCTCTAACATCCGGGTTTTAATGTGGTATATGATTTTTCCACTTGGAAAAAAAAATGCATGGGTGTCTGGTGGCCCTTAAGGAAGGAAAGAATTGGGTTGGTTTTAGGTAGTTTTCCCTATTGATGCACATTTTTTTGTATAGGGCCTAGGCAGTGTTTGGGCAGGATATGGAATTGAAGAAGAGGGAGGATAATGTTGAAATGCCTTTCCAATATTGGACCAAGATCCTTGATATGAATGATTATAAATTTGATTATGTAACGTTCCAAAATGTTTTTGGGTCCAAGTTGAGAAGAGCTCTAGTTCATAATCCACCTAGGATTCCTAAGAAGATTCATGATTTCTTGAGGCCAATGGAAAGAAAGCCTGAATTAAATTTGACACACAATTGGGGAGATATTATCCCTTATCATAATACAATAATTTTTAGAGTATATGGCACTAATACCAACCCATATTTTTTACCAAGGGATGTACCTTTGAGAATTGGGTTTTTAGAAATCATGAGGCAGTTGTGGTGTGCTCAGGATATACATTTTCCAGTAGAACAAAAGAAGGGATCTTTCTTTCCTGAGTATATGGTGTTTGCTGATTTTGTTAAGGAAAATGGATGGAAGGATCTATACACACTGCTTAGACCTTATGGATTAAAGAATGTATGACCTAGGAATCATGACCTTGAGGGTTTTATTTCTCAAATGAAGGCCAAGCACCAGACTGGAACTTTCATCCATAATTTATATTTTCTTGAGGAAATTATCAAGAACATTTTTGATTTAGAGATACAAGAAGAGAGAAAGGAAAATTATATTGCCTTTACCAATATGTTGAAGAAGAAGCAAGAAAAGATACCTACTTTTAATCCCATACCAAATATAAATGGTGAGTTGAATAGGGCTATGTATGCCATTGACAATTTTACAAGTTTGGTGGGGATTCTAAAGGATGAATGGGTTGTGGAAGAAAGGGGAAAGTCACAAAATATTGAGGAATACCCTGAAGCAAGGTTGGAGGAAAGACCTGCCTATCAACCCCTGAAGAAGATCAAGGTTTTTTCTAGGAAAAGGGGAAGTAGGGCTGAAGAATTTTCTAAGGGCGTTGTACCATCATCTTCAGGGCAGTCATTGCCAAATATTGTTGATATGGATTCCCCTCCAAGGTTTTCTAACCAAACATGTCCATCATCACCAAAGAGACAAAAAATTGAAATAAAAAAGGTGGTTGAATATGATGATGATGGGGATGAAGATATCATTGTCCCTCCTAATGAAATGCATCAGGGAATGCCATCTTTTCCATAGGACATTCCATGAAGTTTTGGAGCGATTTTTTTAGGCTAGGAAAAGATAAAATAAGGGGGATAACCAACAATGATGACTTGAGGATGGAAGCCTTTAGAGAGTTCATGATGGATGACTCTTTTATCAAGACCAATGGTTTTAAGGATGTTTTATGGAGGGCACATGTTTCATTATATGTTGAGAAGGTGGATCAAGAAAGAAGTTTGCACCCTGAGCTCCCAGAACAAGTAATTTATTCTAATATCAGGTTGCAGATGAAGGAAAGATTCAAAGAAATAAAACTAGAGCAATTTTGAGCACTGGTACAAAAGAGTGGAGTATTGTTACTTCCTAAATGGGAAATTGTTGATGTTTTGTTTTTTGATACAATAACAAGGGCCAATAGGCCACTTCTTGCAACTGATGAAGAAGCTACATTGGTGCTTAAAGGGTCAACCTTTAGTGAGGAGTGGGATGCTTTGGAAATCTGGTCTTTGTCCACTGCATCTAGGAAGCTAGTAGTCGTAGAACCATCTGATTTCAGTGGTCACCTTGTTGTAAGAATATTTTTTGATACCCCAATGTTGGAGGCTACAAATATGGTAGTGAATGTTGTGAATTTCACTAGGGCAACTATTCAGGATTTGACCAAGGATCAAGATACTTTGAGAGGCCAATACAATGACATTATTATTGAATATAATAAGAGCTAACAAAAGGTAGCAAAACTAGAAACTGAGTTGGCATTACTAAATAAACAAATGGAGATATTGAAATCTCAAGGGAAGGCTAGCTCTAGCCACACTATCTCTGACCCACCAGTTTAGCAACCTCAACCCTCTTCACAAGGATAGTCCTTAGCTATTATTCCATATAATATGGGACAAGTTCCTATTACAGTTCAAAGGGCTAATAGCTCGAGTGGAGGAATCTCTAGGGAGAAATTAATTTTTCAAGTTGAGGAGTATAAGGAGATGGTGCAACAAATCCAGGAAACAGTAGGGAAGAGCAATTAGATGATTGTGGACATTGTGTTGAGACACTTAAACAAGAGGGTCTAGGGAAAATTAAATAGTGTTCATACAAGTTATGCTCTGATGTTGCAAGAACTTAAGATGTTCCTGAGAGATAGAGATTTGGCCACCCCATTGTTGGATAGATGGAGCCCTAGATTTGAGAAACTGACATTCATGACAGTGGGAGAAAAACAATATGGGGATAAGTATCATATGGTTATATAAACTTATCAATTTGTCAAAGGAGTTGTGGAGAAAAAGTTTCAGGGGTATGTTGGCCCTATGGAATTAAAGATCAAAGAGTTAAAGGCCAAATATGATGGAATGGACTTAACTCCATTACCACAAATTCTACATAGTCATGGCGAGGTAAAACCTTTGCAGGTTTGGAAAGATCAAATGATTAATATAATGATAGCTTAGACACATGAGATATGCAGAAATGCTAACATTGGTATGCTGGAGAATACACTTGAGAAACTATCATTTGTCATTAGTTTCTTATAATACTTTGATAAGGAGGCCACGCCAATAATGGTAAAATATGAACCTTATCGAGATAATATTAATTAGGTTATTTCATTTAAGTGGTCGTCTGAGGAAGATTTTGAATTATCGAAAAAAGGTGTTCACCGATGAGTTTGAAATATAAGTACAAAGGTTGAGAAATGTGACTTGGTCATGTATAATACAGGTCTGGCCTCAGAAGTTACATTTGAAAATATGCATTCTTCTCTTGACTTTAGGTACAAGCTGTTGAGGTGGAATAAAGTGTTATAACGATTAACGATGCCTTTGGTATGAACAAGTTTCCCTTTGAAAGGCGATTTATTTTCCTCCATAGTGACTAATGATTATTCTTGTCTTATGCCTTTTCCCTCCAATCGCATAATGCAAATGTAACTGAATTGGGAATTAGCGGTCCAATGAAAAATGGACATGTGTACCCTCTGACCTGAAGCTTGTTTTTCTCCCTTATTTTATAAAAGGGAATTTTGGACCGTGGTGCAGGGTCTTCTGTTGAATCTAAGATTTGAGAAAGAAGAGTTTTATGATACAAAGAGTATGAATGTAAATCCTTGTCTTAAATTTTTGAGTTAGATAAAATAACTTGATCAATTATGGGGTTCTTAGGCATGTTTGTATTGAATATGAAAATCTCTTGAGTCTAATTTCTCTCCTGTTGTGATATCTTGTGTGACTTATTAATGAAATATTAGTCCACGATATTTTTCATTGATCTTTACTATGAATTACATTTTAATGATGGCTCTGGTTCAAAGGATCAGTTAAATGCCTCAATTAATGTGTAAGTTCATACAAGCTAGAAACTAGATTCATAAGGTAGTGATAGAATTTGGTACAAATATGTGGATTGTAATGCAATTTATATAGATCATAATTGTCTAAGATGAAATTTTCCTTGTAGTTCAATTTTCTCATTTGACTCCGTGCTTTAGGATATGGTACTAGTATTCTGATCATGGTTATGTTTCTCATGTCTCATGTTTTGATTGTAGAGAACTTTATCCAAATATTTCCTATCAACCTATTTTAGTTGTGTTTGCAATTCTCTACTAATAGGACTCGAGCCTTTTCGAGGAATAACCAATTTCTTGAAGGTTTTCATCCTTTTAGCGTGTATGGGGAATCTATCTATTGTTCGTAAATGTGTAGTTGAAATTATTTAAGTTGTATTTGAAGAGCACATTTTAGGGAATACCCCCTGGTTCTTACAAAGCCCGGAGCATTTAGGATAAATAGCATTATCACATTTCTTGTCAAGCTAGCCAATCGCTTCCTAGAATTTTATCATTGAACGTGGGAAGTTCATAGAAGCTCTTAGGAAGTCCGCTTGGGTTGTAAAAAAAACACCAACAAAGACCATGCTAGTTCTAATTCCTAGATGATTCATCTACACTGGATGAGGGTACAAATGCATCATTAATCTCCGATTCTTCTTTCTTTTTCCATATCTTTTTCATTTCTTGCTTAACCTCTTCCTTGCCAACCTTTTTCACTAGTTCATCATCTTCCACCAGAGCAAACTACTTTCCCTTTTTACTTATGCACACTTTTGCAATATATCTCAGCTTTTTGCAATTATAGCAAAAAAAAATTCTCTATCTTGATTGATTTCAATCAATCCCTATTCTACATTGATTCTCTTTATGTCCAAACATGTTACAGGTATAAAAATAGCCATGAAAATATTGATTTATCCTTCCTCTATTGAATATGTTCATCATCACCCAATTAACCATCCTTATTTGAGATTTGCATTCAGTAGCTTTATGTCCAATCTTCTTGCATGTATCACATTGTCCAGAGAAGGAACCAAAAAATAGATTCATTCTACTCCTACACTTAGTTGCCTTATGAAAAAAATTATTACATGAAAAATAAACACCATTGACTGATGAGTAACTTTGTGCATTTGGTTGTCCAATAGGTGGTCTCCTTCCTATAGTTCTTTTTCGCTTCCCTTTATCTTGAGTTATCTGATTATTTACTAGATTTGAGTTCTATATCTTTTCATCAACTTCATTGGCCAAGCCACCTTTGTCTTAGAAGGTTTATTTCCAACTATCAATTCATCAAGATTGGTGGAGCTTGTCCTGAAATTATCTTCATAGTGTTTTTCTTTCTCTAATTCTTCTTGCAGATTCATCACTTCCTATTCAAGCCTAGAGCAAACACCAACCTTTCTTTGCATCACTACTTTCAGGCACTCCTCCACTCTCTTCTTTTCATACACTTTCAACTTTAGTTCGGTATTCTCTTCATTTCCTTGTTTCAACTGATCACTAACTTCTTTACATATTTCTTTGAATTTCTTTAACTGTCCTTTCAATTTCTGGATGCATTCATTTGCTACATCAAGATTTTCTTTCAGACCTATGTTTTCAATTTCAGCCTTGTCAAGTTATTCAAGGGTATTATGTAGCTCTTCTTTATCCATTTATTCAATCTATGGGATCTCCCTCAAGCTGTTAGACTTCTCCAAAGGAACCAAAGCTCTAATACCAATTGTTAAATATTCAAGATACTGTGAGGGGAGTGAATCAATATCTTCTAAAAATTATTGAGAGATAATTTTAGGGATTATCTATTTGTATTTACTTCTAGCATTTATATTATATTTGTTTTTTCCCTCAAAACATAAATAGATTTTTTTTAAAGTAATAGAAATGATTTTTTACTTCTTCTAGGTCATTTATCAATTTGTTGTCTACCCATATTGATCCTACTTTTTTGTTGCATTTTTTAATTTAATAAATCTAAATAAGAACTTAAACAACTCATGTATCAATTATTTAATCAATTCATTTTTTCTCTTTTTATTTGTCTTTGCATCATATTAGTTTGTAGTTTTCTTAATGAGATTTTATTGACTCTTAGTTGCTTGTTCAATTCTTCATTTCTAGGATCTTTCTATAGTTTAGTTTCTAATTTGAATGGATTTTCTTGAAGATTATTTTAATTACTTCTCCTATTAATAATTTTTATTTATTTCCTATATTTTGAAGTATATTTCATTCTTTAATATTTTTATTCCATCTCTCAATTTCTAGTTTTTCTTTAAACACCCATTTGTTTATTTCTCTATAGGTAAATATAGCCTTAGTACAATCCTCATCATTTAGTAGATTGGCATTTACTATGAATTTTTCTTCTTTTCTACATTCTTTATGCCTTTCCTTTGATACTATGATCTTTGCATTGATAGGGCGATGATGGTATAAGAGTGTGCATGGGTAATTTTTGATTCTATCACCCTTATTTTAATATAAAATATAAATAAATCCTTATTAGCATAGAACCTGTCAAGCCTAGAGTAAATCCTTTTATTAGCTTTCTAAGAGTTACACCATGTGAAGAATATACTTTTCTTTCCTTCTTAATTAATTCAATAGGATCAAATATTTCAAGTTTTCTTTTTATTCTATACCAAAAGTACCTCTCACCCCTTTCTAACACATGTCTATACCGCCAAATTTATCTTCACTATTTCCAATCATATTGAGATCCCCCCTACAATCTATGGAATATCTTCTAGATTTTGCATCCACCACCTTAACATGATCATCTCCCTGTATTCATTTAGATCTTATTGTAGTGTAAAAAATGTATCCCTTTACATTTTCACACTTGTTTGGTCCCTCCCTGTTTAAATGAGGTTCATTATGCCTTAATTGATCATATTTTTCATCCACAAGCCTAACTAAATTCATTTTTCTGAGGATAATCTCGACACTTAACAAATGAAAAATTATAATTTAATGTTTTTGGTTATGTGTTCCAGATCTAGGTATTTGGGACTCATATGCCCCTCTAGGCATATGGGTTCCACGTAGGTCTCAGGACCTAATTTTAATTGTTATATTGAACAAAACACTTCTTGAAATCTATGTCCCAAGTTTAAGCCACTAGGACAAATTTTCCAAACTTGGTGTATGAGACTTGCTTTAACTTGGACCTATTTTAATTAAAATTCTTGGCGGGATTTTATTATCCTAGATTTGATGTTTGCTTGTAGTGTTGTAATCTCAAGAAATTAAGCATAAACAAGTATAAATGGGTATGTGCAAGGTCATCATGGAAAAAATAGGCCCTTAAGTGGCAATAAAATTTAGAAAATCAGAGTTAGGCAACTTGACATAAAAATTTGAATAAGTTATCTATATTATTTCAAAATAATGTAAGAATAGAATCTATAGAAAATTGAATGTAGTTTCTAAACTAGTAGGTTTTTTAAAAAAAAAAATCTATTTGGTAAAAAATTGAAATTTCAATGCAGTAGTACTTAAATTTCAGGGAAAAAATAAGAAGTAGGTGTCGGTCTAACCACCCTAACCACAATAAAATGATAATATTTTTTAATAATATTTTAGATATAAGTAGGGGAATCATGTCCTGATGTGATGCATATATTTTTGTAATTTTTTCCAAGTAAATAATTGATTATGAATTTTTTATTACAACTTTTAAAAAATATAAAAACTCGTATGTCTGACCACCTTAACTTGGTCAATTTCATTTTTTTTAATCCTATAGTATGTGAAGCATAGAATGTGACACATGTTTTGGATTCAAAAAATGTGATACCATTTGAAAGCTATAGATTTTTTTCAATCAGCCTATCAATTAGAAATTTAGTCATAATTCAAATAGAAAATGAATAATAATAATTTATTAAATTCAAAGTAAAGCATAATTTATATTGGTGGAAAGCTGAGAATCTCCTTTAAAAACCCTTTTCGTTTCATCAATTTCGGGTAAAAAAATTGTCATCAGCCACATGGGCCATCATATCACTTAGATATCGCCACTTTTTGGCCCATCATGATCCTGCACATACCCAAATACAAGGTTATTTCACATAAATTCTCCTAACAATAAATTCTTAACAAGCTAGCAAGTTTCCAAGAACATTCTTAAGGAAATTTTATAAGATCAAGAGAATTCTAAAAATCATCAAGCATTTGGAGCTATATTCAGAATTCAAGCATCATGTCAAAGTCTTCATACATCACGTGTGTTTGTGAGCTAACATTTATGATGTAGCTTTCATGATTTAAGCAAGAATTCAAGATAAAGTTTAAAATATTCAATCAAGAGTCAAGGTCCACATCTATTGAAGTCATTTCACACAATTTCACAACCTTCATTTCAAGGGCTTGGTGACTTGCAACATTGCATTTTTTCATTCATCATTCCTTCATGCTTTTCTATTTCATTTCAAGGTTTAATTACCAAAATGGGTTTTTACCAAGGAAAACCCCTATTCCCTAACACAACAACATTTTTCTCTCTTGATGTTTTTTTTGCAGATCTAGGTGAATTGAAGCTTGAAGATCCTTGTAAGATAAAGTTGCAAAAGTTGTCAAAGTTGTCAAGAAGTTATCATCTTCATAGAAACTCACCTATAGTCTAGAATTTTAACTTTCAAAGCTGAAGACTAGAGAGGAAGGAAGGTACAAAAGATCACTAGAGGCTATATAAATATTAGTCAAACCCTAGTAATGGGACCAAATCACCCAACTGGACGTATGAGTCCCAGTTAGCCCTTTTTCGAGTTTTTGTAGATCCTTATCAATCACCAAAAGATTCTAGATTCTACCTAGATTCTTGTAGCAAGACTAAATCTCCCAACCTAGCATATGAGTCCCATTGCACTTCAAACAGTATAATTTCAAAGTTTTAGAACTTTCTTTGACTACATCATACTTCTAAGTACCTTTAGGTCTCAATCTCTTTTGTTAATCTAATTTCGTGTTCTCAAGTTTCTAGGGTTTTATGTAAGTGTTTGCATTTTTCCTTTGAATATTCATTTAATAGGAACCCCCTAGTTCCCCTTCCTCAAACAAGTCACTTGGTTGAGGAATCTAGGTTCCTAATGAACTAAAGCATGAAATAGGTCCTATGTTCCATATCCTAATAGGTGAACACCCCTATTTTCCTTTGGTTCATTTTGGTGAACTTGACCTTTGGACCCTTGAATTTATAATCTAGAGAACATTGTAGACCTAGATCTATATTGTATTAAATTTTCATTATATTTACATTAGTTGAATTGCATTTAGGGATTCTAAATATTGCATTAGTGAAAAGTGCATATGGGTTGTACTTTTTCATTTTGAATCATTAAATCTCATTGAAAAACTATACTTACAAATATTACTTTGAAAATTTAACCTAGAATTTTTTGAATTTGATTTAAAAAGCCTTATCTAAGACTCACTCACCCACCTGGGTGATTTAGTCCCTATAAAAGTCTTTTTCCTAGGATTTTGGCTATTATGTGCTCTCTATTTTTCAACATCAGAACCTTTCAGAAACCCTAAGTGGGAATCATATGCCCAACTAAGTGTATTAGTCCTTGTTTAGGTTTGATTTTGTATTTTACAACATTAAAACCTTGTGATTTGTGTTTTTTGTTGTTGACTTTTGATTATTGTTTTAGTTTGCAAAATTATTGTCATTAGCAATCTTTTACAAATTGGTTTCATTTCAAGTACATTTGCAAACATAAGAGTTGGAATTAAAGCATATCATTTATCTTGTGTTCATTGCATTTATCTTGCATTCATTGATTGTCCTTTGCATGAGCTTTACATCTTGGTGTCCTATTTCTTATACTATTGTGAGACATAGTGCAAGACTCATGTTATCCCATGATAACACACTTATTCTAGATCTTGGGTTATTTAGCTCTTTCACTCATAGTGTTGACACTAGTGTACTAGGTATGGACCATACCATTGAAAACTCTTTACCTTCAAGTAGTATGAATTTTTTTGAAACAATAGTTACTAGTGTCCCTCAAGAAAACCTAATCCAAATCCATGAAGAATTGGGAAAGCTACAAAACCTAGTGAGTAATGAAAAAAATTTCAACACCGTTATTCCTAGCATAGATAACATACACTGAAGGATTGAAAGTGAAAAATGAATAAATCTTGCGCATAACCTAGCTCAAATTTTTGGAATTTTTTTTACCTCAATGACTAGTTGTGCTAAAACTTTGAATAATACTCAAATTCAAGGAGGAACCCAAATTACTCCTCCTACAACCATTTCCTCTATTCCTACTTACACCAACCCTCAAGTTACCACAACGATGAATCCTACTAGTAATGTCACTTCTTCCTTGGGTATTTCCACTAGCAACCCTTGTACCTTTGTGGCATCTCATGTCATATCTCCTTCAACTCTACCCCCCCCATAAGTATTCCATTCACTTTCCCCTTTAACAAATACACACCTCCATCCCAAAACACAACTAATGATTCCATCCTTAACAAACTCTTACAAAAAAATTCATCCCTTCAACGAAACATTTCCACAATAAATAAAAATAAAAATTGCCAACCATCATAATATCTTAGAAGAAATCCCTTCTCGTTGGAGATATTAAGATTACCAATGCCACAAGGTATAGAGATTCCTAGGTTTGAGAAATATTGAGGGAAAGTATATCCTTCTAACCATGTTTCCACTTACACCACCTTGTTTAGTTATTCCATCCTTGAAGATAATCTCTTGCCCAATATTTTCCCTAGGTCCTTGAAAAATACCACTTTAGAATGGTTTTCCTCATTACCAAATAACTCAATTCGTTCATTCAATGAACTTGTTGAGGCCTTTATCAACCATTGTTTAGTGCACATGACACCTAATATGACCTTAGCTGATATGATGAGATGTAAGAAAAAGGATGATGAAAAGGTTACTAACTTTATTCTATGCTACCAATTTATTTATTTCCAAATTCACATAAAGATTCCCAATCCTCACCTTCAATGAATTTTCATTGAAAATTTACAAACTAAGATGCAACATAATCTTGGCATGATGAAATTTACCACCCTTCGTGATTATCAAAACTAGGTTAGTAGTTGTGAAACAAAACCCACCTCTAGTCATCTTGAAAAGTCTGATACCACATCTCAAAACAATTACCAACCTTTTAGGAAACAAAATAAAGGATTTCTTCAACTAAATGCCCTCAACCAATACACCATGTTGATACCCAAGTGGCTGCTATAAAGAAGATAAATCCTTTTACATTTAGGGATCCGACAAGACAATTTACTTGCTTACCTGATACCCTCCATAAGACCATGTTACAACTTCTATAGAAGAAATTGATTTCCTTATCTCCCATTAAAGATCCTGATCCTACTAAGCCATTACCTCTAAACTTTAGATAAAATTCCTATTGTCATTTTCATCATCAAAATGGATATGATATTGAACATTGTAAGCATCTTAAACATATAGTGCAAGACCTCATTGATTCGAATCATATTCAGATTGGCGGTGTCAATGATCAAGGAAATAATTATGTTGCCCCTCCAAACCAAAATGTGTAAATATTTACCAACCCCATGCCAAATCATAATATTTCATTTTCTAAAGAAAATGAAACTAAGAATGATGTGATGAATGTTGAAACACATGATGACAACACGGATACTAGTGAACAAATTCCTATGGATAATATGGTTGGATTGATCAAAATTCAGCCTCATAAGGGCCAAACTAAAATACCTCTTGACATTGATTTCTCATCGAAAGATATAATTAGAAAGGAACCTGATGGTCCTCTTTACATAGTTGATTGAATCAATGACAAGCCCATAATGAGATATTAATTGATCTCGTCCATGGATAGAATGTGATCACTCAAGAATTCTTACTTGTGCATGAAATCTATCAAGATACATATGATAAAAATGAAATAATGGATAAAAATGAAATAATGGTTTTTCTTTTCCTACAATAGGATTGATCATCCTTCCTTTAAAAGTTTGACCAAAATAATTAGATGTATCATTCTCCATCATCCTAACCTCGGCTCAATTTTGTGTGAAGCTTGGTTATACATGGCTACACTCCATGGAAGTCATCCCGTCAATTGTGTATAAATGTTTAAGGATTCCATTTGACAATGAGATATTTATTGTGCACCAAAGTGGCTTTAATCTTATGTCTTCTAGTGGGAATTTTTCATTAGATTTATTTTGGCTCGAGACTATTGAACCTATTAAACCTCATGAATATTTATTGCTCAAATACTATTAAAATTTTAAGGAAAAATACATATTAGAATTATCGCTTTGAAACATGCTTTAACCGATGAGCTTCCTATCCTTGATGAAACCATGATTGAACCAAAATCCCTTCCAAGTAACCAAGACCAACCCAAGAAAAATCCTTTGTGTATCTCCAACAAATGACCAAGAGGCAACCAAAAAAATCTCATTGTGCCTCCTAAAATAAAACAAGTTTACAAAGCTAAAGAGAAATTGGTTGAACAACATAAAATGATTCCTTTTCTTTCTCCTCTAAGTGAAGAAAAGAAACATATGGTTGATAAACCTGCTCCTACACAAACACAACTTGAAAATCATACCAAAATAAATAGAAATTCTAGAGAGTGTAAGAGTAGACATCATGCTATTGCTCGAAAGTTAAATGAAGAGAACAATAAGGAAAATCATCATACAAACTTAAGTGAAGCAATACATGATGAGTCTCCCCTTTCGTTGCAACAAAAATATCTGGTATCACAACCACAACAGAGAATAACGCCTTCTTTGGACATTATCATTCGACATCTCATTGTGATTAACCTAGACGATGATGATGAGATTGCTAAAATTGATGAAGAAGTGCATAATGAATTTAATTTATTATTTTCTTCTTCCATGAGCTTAGATAATAACAACTGTGATGATCCTCCTAAAAATAGTGACTCACCATGTGTTGAACTTGGTGACGGTCCTAGTACCACACTCACTATTGTCATTTTGGCTAGTTGTGAGCCTTCCATATATGATGAACAAGATTGGGATGCAGATGACCGGCTATAGGTTGACTCATGTGTGTCTTACTAGTCTTGTATTTTTTTCCTTTTTCATGTTATGTGTGTAATTTCATGTGCATAATGTGATCTCCCCATACTACTATATTTGATGTACCTCTCTCTTTGTGACATTCCTCTATTTTTAGCTACATTCTTCTATATGTCATAAACCTTTATCTTTTCTTTTTCTTTTTCTTTTTCCTTTTGGGGATGAAACAAGGCATTGAGACATTTAGGTCTCTTCTATGTTGACCCAAAAAAAATTCTTTGTTTTCACTCTCTTTGTATCATTCTTCATGTTCCATGAGTATTTGAGGAATAATGACATTTTTGAGCTCTCTAACAACACTGTAGAAAAGACATACTAACCTTGAATCCATGGATCCATTATGTGATTTTGGGATTGAAATCTAGGAAATAGGGTTCCAACTTTTGGGAGATGGAAGTAGGTTTTAGGACCTATTTCACTTAATTTCACTCAAGGAAATCTTAGAGATATTAGTCCAAGGATGGAATAGGGTAAAAATATCTACTAGTGGCTATCCTAGGTTTTAATTAAAGACTAAAAGGGTTCTCACCACCAAGCTAGGGCTTGGAAAGGCTAGGAATGTAAAAGATATATAAAACCTAGATATATGACCTAAATTATGAAACTAAAATGTAGAATAAAAGTCTGAGAAAGTACAAAGGTGCAACTGAAAACTGAAGAAGCTTGAATGAAGGCCTAAAATCATGAAAATGCTTACTCTAGCTCTCATTGGGACTCATATGCCAAGCTAGGTGATTTAGTCCCAAATTAGGGTTTTTGAAATAAACTAGAATCTAGAATTGTTGAATCGTGATCTATATAAAATGTCTGAAAATGTGTATACTCAGGCACATATGCCACAAGTGGTGATTTAGTCCCACTATTAGGATTTATTTGAAAATCTGATATCCTTTGATGACTTCTTTTAGCTTCTTTCCTATCAAATCTCCAGGTTTGAATCATTGAGTTGCAACCTATAAGTGACTTTCCGTGATCATGCAAGTAAGGTGATAACTTTGACATATTTTTTCCAATCTTTCTCTTCAATGAATATTCAACCTAGATATACAAATCACACATCAAAGAGGGAAATTTTTTGTTTTATTAGTAGATAGGGGTTTTCCTTGGTCAAACCTTGAAATGAAATGAAATAGAATGGAGGAATGATGAATGAACAAGTATGCAATGTTGAAACTCACCAAACCCTTGAACGAAAGGCTATAATATTGTAAGTAATGGCTAGCATGAATGTGGATCTTGACTCTTTCTTGAATGATATGGATATTGATTTGGATGCTTGCTTGAATCATACAAGCCTACATCACAAATGTTAGCTCAAAAAAAAACATGAAGCATGATGACTTTTACATGATGCTTGATACTTTAAGAATGCTCCAAAATGATTGATAATCACTCTTGAATACTCAAATTCTTAGATCACATGTGCTCCTTAAATTTTATAGCATAAAATATGTGAAATAACCTTGTATTTATACTTGTTTATGCCAAATTTCTAGAAATTACAATACTACAAGCCAACATCAGATCTAAGAGAATAAAATCTAACTCAGAATTTGATTTTAAATTACATCTAAGCTAAGTGGGACTCATACACCATTTAGGGCATACAAGTCCCATTAAGCTAAGCTTGGGACACAATTTTCAATAAATGCTTAGTTTTATGTGAAGTTTAGATCTAGGCCCCAAAATCTAGGTTGGACCCTTATGCCCAAGGTGGCATATGAGTCCTAGATCACTAAATTTGGGCCATACAATCCAAAATCATTAAATTTTAATTGATCACTCGATATATGTCAAGATTGTCCTTGGAAATATTTATTAATTAAGGCTCGTGGATGCAAAATAAAGCCAAATAAGGCATAAAGAAGCCTAATTTTACTGAGGGCCCAAAAAAGTGTGAAAACGTAAAGCGATACATTTTTCTACACTGCAAGGATTTAATTTTGGGGAAACCCATTTTCATGATGTAGCTTCATTTAGAAACATATGATTTAGCATAGGGATTTCTGAATAAGCTCGCATGTCTTCTTTATTGTTAGCATTTATCATTTTCTTCTTTCAAGTAATTGCTCACAGAATGGTGTTTAGAAATTTCTTTAATGTGGAGGTATACATTGGCATTATTCTTTTATATTTCAATTACAACTCATGTTTCATTGTGTGGTCTTCTTACTTCATGTGATGTGTCTTTCTCTTTTTGGTGAAATTGGGCATGACATCCTTCAAAAGAGAGATCTCTCTTAGCATATTATATTCCTCTTAGTGGGTTTATGTGACACGCTGCATTCCCTAAGTTTTGAATCTTCTATTCTTTAATTGGTCCTCTCTTGGAGAAATTAGGCACAATGTTACCTAAGTTAAGACCTTACGCTAAGGAAAACCCCTTTGAAAATACCTTACACTATTTTTCATTTACAATAAGTATTATATGGCCACCTTGCATAAGATAATTTACTTTGTTGTAGAGCCATCATGTTTGTTCATGGGTGTTAGCATACAAATTTTTTCTTGCCTCATGGATCTTGTCATCCATGTCATGTGGTGCATTATCAAATTTATTAGGAGGTATAGCTTTGGTATGGTTAGTACATATCGGAGCTGACCATAGGCATGAATTTCCCATAGCCACATGCTTGTTTGTGTGGGAACAAACCAGGTGTGTGTGTATACTAGGGGCTCACCTAGTGGATACTAGATTCTACTAGCCCTTGCGAGTGTTCATTTTTTTTGCATAGTGGAAATAATTTTCCACTTGTAAAAGTTATTTTGAAAAACAACTTAGGCTTGATCCACCCTCTTTCTTTTTTTCTTTTTGCTTTGTGTCTTTGAAAATGTATGCTTGTATCTTATTGTTTCTTCATACATCATTAACATGCATGTTATTTTGTGCCTATATTGGTTCATTGTAGGATATTGATCCTAGGGGCTTTATCATCCCTCTTGATCGTTGTCATCCTATCTCACTAGAATTGGTACACTTGGACCCCTCATGATGTGAATTTGTCTACTTTAGTGTGAGTTTGATACAAGGCCACCCTCTCACTAAAGTGGGGGCTAAATCTATTGTAGAAAATATTGGAGTATAATACCATTGAGAGTGGGGGTGAACTAATGGTATACCAATTTAAAATGACCTTGAATTAATCTTTCACAACTTTGGACATATAAAATGAAAGTTTTAGAAAAGTTCAACTATCATGTGTTGCATCATGCATGTAAAACTATCAAGCTTGATTGAACATAAAGAACATAAGAAAATTATAAAATTTGAAGACACCATAGAAACTCAAATGTTGAAAGATACACAAGACTGAATGTTTGAACATGCAGACCAAGTAGACCACAAATAATGAGAAACCATAACATAATGATTTATAAGTGGAAAAACCTCATAGGGATTAAAAACAACTCGAGAAAAAAATATTCACTGGCCTAATAAAATCCCACTGATTATAGATCCTTACTAGCTAATTTTTGTCCCTTACTAGCTATACAATATGCCTCAGTGGAAAAGGAACCTCACTGGTTACAAGTATTCCTTTCTGTCATGCCCAAAAAAAATTGCTAGAAAAACCCAACTTTTATTTTTTTTAATATACATTAACTAAGCTTATTATTTTTCTAAGTGATTGAGGTGGGAGATAGATATCTAGAATACACAATGCACACCACTATGTGATCATCTCATAACACAAGTGTGAAGTTTAACTTAAGGGATTGTTAAACGACCATTAGATTCAGTTGGATTTAATGAAGTTAGGACCTTCATTGGACTACAAGCAAGCTAAGGCCTCCAAAATTTGATTCAATCTAATTGTTTAGTTCAAACATAGTGTGGCTATATATATTAACAAGTTCCACCTTAAGGATCATATACTAATATATATTTCTTGGATCTTAACAACTTAATTGTACTACTAGATTTAAACCTTACCCAAGTTGAACTCTTTGAATAATACATGTTCATACCTTTCTTTTCTCAAAATACAATATCTTTAAATCGCCTAAGTCATTTCAAATTAGGCATATCAATAATTAAATAATACTACCCTTAAGTTTAACCTTGCCTTTATTTCAATTTATCTCACATTATTAAAACAACTTAGTCACCTTAAATTTCTAAGATGATATGATACAACGTTTAAATCCCTATCCACTTCTGTGTAATTTTATTTTATTTTCAATTTGACTAATGAAATCGATCCACCTAATATTTATACCAAGTTATGTATGTGATTAGATGGTCAATTAAATTATTTGTTGACACATACCATAAATTGGATTTACCCATAAAATTATTTTTCTCAAACTCATTAGTATAGAAAATTTTCTCATTAGATGCATATGAATAATGCATTCGAACTTGTACTAATTTATAATGATGATATTTAAGTTATTTCACATTAATTCAAGATTGCTTAAAGACATGGAGAAAAATAAGAATGATATCTAAATTCCACATTTTGATTCAATGTTTAGAATCAACTTTTAATTTGCAATATCAAATTCAAGTTAGTTATAAATACAGACCTTTTTGAATTATACATGATTACAAAATTACTTCCTCAGACTTGAAGTTAAAACTAGCTTATCTATCTTAATATATTAAGATATATATATTATACACTGAGAGATATCATTATCTCGGCATATTTTTTGTTTTTTGTTTTTTTTGAATTTAAAAATGTGCCTCGATAATGATATCTCTCGGTGTATAATATATATATCTTAATAGATTAAGATAGATAAGCTAGTAGCAATCACGTCATGCGTAACACATTGAATAAATTAATATATTTAGGGTTATAATTAGAGTTAGCATTTAGGATTAGAGTTTATATCATGGTTAGGGTTAGCATTAGGGTTAGTGTTTGGTTTCGATTCATTGTGATTAGAGTTAGGGTTTAGTGTTAAGGTTGGGTTTATGGTCATAGTTAGTGTGAGAATTATGTTAGAGTTAGGGGTAGAATTATGGTTAGGGTTAGGGTTTGGATTATAATTATAACAGGTTTTAGGTTAGGAATAAGGCTTTGGTTAGTGTTAAGGGTAAGGTTGGAATTACTATTAAGGTTTGGATTGGAATTATAATTAGGGGTAGGGTAAGGATTTATATTTGGTCAAGGGTACAGTTTGGGTTAGGGTTAGGGTCAAGGTTAGGATAAAAGTTAAGATTAGCATTAGGGTTGTGATTTGGTTTACGATTATGATTATGGTGAGGGTTATGGTTTAGACTTATGATTAGGTTTATAGTTAGAATTAGGGTTTAGTGTTATAAATTGAATAAATTATTATAATTAGTGTTATGATTAGGGTTAAAATTTAGGGTTGCAGTTTATATCACACTTAGGGTTAGCATTAGGGTTAAATTTTATATCATGATCACGGTTAGCATTATATTTAGGGTTAACCATTTAGGATTAGGGTTTAGCATTAACCCTAACCTTAATTTTGACCCTATCTTTAACCCTAATCCTATTGCAAATCCCATCCCTAAGTCTAAGTTTAAACCTAATTATATCACAAACCCTAACCCTAATCCTACTTTTATCTCTAACCCTAATCTTGACCCTATCTTTAATCCTAATCATATCCCTAACCTTGATCCTAACACTAACCCAAACCCCAAACCTAATATTAATTTTATTTATAACCCTAATCCTAATTTTATTCCTAATTATCTCTAACCTTAACTTGAACCCTAAAACTAATCCTAATCCTAATCCTAATCCTAACCATAACCATAACACTAATCATTATCCTAACTTGATTCCTAATTTTTCATCTCTAACCCTAATCCTAATAGTAATTGTAACCCTATTTCTAACCCTAACACTAATCATAACCCTATTCTTGATCTTAACCCTATTCCCAACATAAACTCAAACACTTATCCTAATTCTATCTCTAGTTCCCTAAGCATAAATCTAACCCTAATTCTAACACTATCTCTAACCATAACCCTAACCCTAGCCTTAATTGTAACATATTTATAACCCTAACCCTAATCCTAATTCTATTTTTATCTCTAACCTTGACCCTAACCCTAAACCTAACCTTAATCTCAATCCTAATGCTAACCCTAACACTAATCATATCCTAACCCGATTCCTTATCTTTATCTCTAACCCTAACCCTAACACTAATCATAACTCTATTCTTGATCTTAACTCTACTCTTAAGATAAATTCCATGTTCACTTATCCTAGTCCTATCAATAGCCCCCTAAACCTAACTCTAATCCTAATCCTAACACCATCTCTAACCCTAACCCTAATTCTAACACTATCTCTAACCATAACCCTAACCCTAACTCTAACCTTAATTGTAACCTATCTCTAACCTTGTCCTTAAGCTTAACCCTAATCCTAATACAAACTTTAACTCTAATCCTAATTTGATCTCTAACCCTAACCCTAATTGTAACACTATCTCTAACCCTAACAATATCTCTAATGCTAACGTGAATCTTAATCATAATTCTATCTCTAACCTTAACCCTAATTCTAATTCCATCTCTAATCCTAACGCTAACCATAATCATGATGATATCTCTAATCCTAACCCTAACCCTAGCCCTATCTCTAACCGTAACTCTAATCTTAATTTTATCTCTAACTGTAATCTTGACCTTATCTCTAATCCTAACCATATCCCTAACCCTGATCCTAACACCAACCCTGACCCAACCCTAATCTTAATTCTATTTCTAACCCTAGTCCTAATTATTTTTCTAACCCTAATCCTAATTCTTTTTCTAACCCTAATCCTAATTCTATTCCTAATTATCTCTAACCTTGACCCTAACCCTAAACCTAACCCTAATCTCAATCCTAATCCTAATCCTAACCCTAACACTGATCATCATCCTAACTTGATTCCTAATTTTTATCTCTAACCCAAACCCTAACACTAATTGTAACCCTATTTCTAACCCTAACACTAATCATAACTCTATTCTTGATCTTAACCCTATTCCTAACATAAATCCCAACAATTATCTTGATTCTATTTCTAGATCCCTAAACCTAACTCTAATCCTAATCCTAACACCATCTCTAACCCTAACCCTAATTTTAACACTTTATCTAACCCTAACCCTAACCCTAACCCTAACCTTAATTGTAACCTATCTCTAACCCTAACCCTAAGCTTAACCCTAATCCTAATACAAACTCTAACTCTAATCCTAATTTTATCTCTAACCCTAACCTTAATCGTAACATTATCTCTAACCCTAACCATATCTCTAATGCTAACATGAATCCTAATCATAATTCTATCTCTAATCTTAATCCTAATCCTAACCCTAACCATAATCATGATGCTATCTCTAATCCTAACCCTAACCCTAACCCTATCTCTAACCCTAATCTTAACCATGTTCTTAATTATTTCTCTAGCCCTAACCCTAACCATAATTGTACCATATCTTTAAACGTAACCCTAAGCTTAATATAATCCTAATGCAAACCCTAACTCTAATCTTAATTCTATTTCTAACTAGGTAACACAACCTGAATCATAACAATATCTCTAACCCTAATCCTAATCCTAACTCTAACCCCAACCCTAATCCTAGCCTTAATCATAATTATTTATCTAACCCTAACGTTAACCCTAAACTTGACCATATATCTAAGCCTAACCCTAGGCAAGTAAACCTAATTGGAATGCAAACCCTAACCATAATCCTAGTTCTATCTCTCACTTATTAACTCAATATCTCCCTCCATATATCCCACTCTCTCTATATCCCTCTCTACCTCTCTATATTTATCACTTCCTATATCTTTATCTTGCTCTCTCCAACTCCCCCTCTTTTTGTATCTATTTATCCGTTTCCCTCTTTTTCTCTCCTTCCATCTCTCCCTCTATATGTTTATTGCTCCGTCTTTATCTTTGACTCTGTATATCTCACCCCCTCCATCTTTCCTAAGTTGTATCTATCTCTCCATCTCTCCTTTATATCCCTATCTCTCCCTCTTTCTATCTCTATCTCTCCCTCTCTCCCCGTTTCTCCCTATCACTCCTTTCTATATCTTTATATTTTTTTCTCTTATCTCTATTTTTCTCTTTCCTCTCCCTCCCTCTCTATATATTTATACAGAACCATCTATCTCTCTCTCTATTATGCATACAAACACACTCCTTTTTTCTCCCTCCCTATCTCTACCTCTATCTCTATCTCTATCTCTCCATATTTCTTCTTTCATCAATACCTCTATCTCTATCTTATTATCTCTACATGTCTCTCTACCTCTTATATATCACTCCCTATATCTTTGTCTTTTTATCCCCCCTCATTCTCTCCCTGTCTCTCCCTATCTCTCCCTCTCTCTATATATTTATGTTTTCCATCTCTATCTATCCCTCTATCCTCTCTCTCTATTTATCTCCCTCTCCTCTCCATATCCCTCTCCTCCATCTTCATCTCCATTTCCATTTTCATTTCCACCTCTATCTCCATCTCCTTACAAATTTGTCTGTCTCTTGCTCTCCCCCCTATATCTCTCCCTCTTTCCATCTCTACCTCTCCCTCTCTCTCCCTCTCTCCCTATTTGAAGCATAACATGAGCCTATTGGTAATGGAGATTGATTATCTTCATGTTTTAGATGTTTTGTTTTAGTTGTGTGTAGATCCTTCTAAGTGGATGCATCATTGATTTGAATGTGTTACTTTCTATTGAAATTTGAGACCTTTATTGCACAAATGTATGCTAAAAATAGACCAAAATTTTCCCTAATTTACCTTCCACACATCTTCGACATACCCATTGCACACCAAAGTGTGATTGCTAGTTTTAAATTGATTTTAGATGTGATCTTATTATGAAAGGCCTTATATTAGACTATATATTTAAGTTGCTCAAGCCTATCAGTTTTGTCATTTTATTTTAATGGTACTGCAGGGGTTCACAAGCCTAATGAATTTTTCACCTCTACACGATTGTGAGGTTATGGTTTGAAAACCTTTCAGTTTTGGTCATGACTATATTGTTGATGTTGTGAAGCCATCTATCTTTGTCAATACCAAATGATTGTTATGATTGTTGATGTTGTAATGCCAACAAATTTGAAGACTTTGTGTTAAGATTATATGTTTGAATTATACAATTATATGGGCTCTATTATTATTATATTTGTGTTAAGATTATAAGCTCGACCTATAAAAATATATGGACTTTGTTATTGTTATTGTTTGGACTTTGTAAATATAACATAAGGTTAACATCTTTGGACATCATTATAGTACTCTTATTTTCACACAATCTTAGGTTTTACAAAGATAGACTTTCATTTTTATATAAAATCTTTTACCAAAGTGTAGGAGTAATTAAGAACTATACTATATCATAAGGTAGACCCTCGAATGCATGAACGTAGCATGGAAGGATTAGAGACAAAAAAATTACTCAATAAATATATTTGATAGAGTTTTAAATATTGTAAGGCCGACAGATAGTCTTTACACAGTCTTAGTAATGTCAAAATCCATAGTATTGATATAGACCAAAAATATAATCTTTGTACAAACATAACTATAAAAAAGTCCATAAATTTATATAAGATGAGAAATATAATATTAACACGGACATAACAAAAACAAAGCCCATATATTAAGACGATGGAAGATTGTTCCTCCTTTGTAGAAGACACGATGTCCAGTGTTTCAGCTGGGTCAAGTGACGACAATTTCTCCAAATTCAGGCACTGATTGTCGACGGTGACGGGGGATTCTCTGTCAATGAGCTGTTACTCTTGCTGGTGGAGGGGATTTAGATATTTAGATTAAAGATATCAATTTGCAAAGGTAAAGTGCATGGTATATGCCTGTGTTAATTCATGCATCTTTTATGCATAATGAATTGTATCAGATTCTGAGCGTCTGCATCTCTTTAGCATGTCCTTGTGCAGGCAACAGCGTATGAAGTTCTAAAAATCTCCAGAGGCGGAAGTGGTCGGAGAGGGCAGGTCCATTTTGCATGCTCTGGGCATTGCAGAGGCCGTCTTGTGCACCTCTCAATCCTTCACATTTCTAAACTCCAATGTCTCCATTGCCATTCCCTTCAAATTAGCCGCACACAAATTCATTCAATCAGTAAAACAAAACCAACTCAAAGCAATAAAGAAATGAAATAAAATCTCATTCAAAGTATCCACATTTAGAGGGCTATCAATTGACAAGAATTAGAATTAGGGCAAAATCTAATCTAATCTAATATATCACATATGTAAAAATCCCAATTTCAGCACTCGTTCCATCTCTTCCACATCGTAGTCGCCATGGAGCTTGGGATCAGCTGCGTCCAGCAGTCGGTCTTTCATATGCGAGTCCCTTAACCATTCTAGTAGAACAACTTGTTTGGTGCTCATGGAAGCATCCACAGGTTTCCTTTTGCATGCCACTTCCATCGACAGAGCACTGAAACTGTACACGTCCGAGCTGGGCGTGGCTTTCCTTGTCTGAATGAGCTCAGGTGCTATTTATCCCAGTGTCCCCGCCACATGCATCATCTGCGTGTTCTCGCTATGGTCGTATAATTTGGCCCGCCTGATGTCTTCGAGTCCAACAACACGATGCTCGATTTAATGTCTCGTTGGACTACTCGTTTCTCCCATTGTTCGTGCAAATAATCAACAATGGCGACAGAGGGCTTCAATCCCTCTACGGAGGTGGAGAGACGCAGAAATGTATCGACATTGACGGTATGACCGTTCACATTACATGCGTTACATTCTCATCGCATGTTGTCCTTTCGTTTATTTTTTAGGGGCCGTTTCCACTTCCATACCCGTTGGAGAATACAAAGGGTTTCTTATTTCCCTTCATTATTGAGCAGTTACCCGGTAATTGCGTGTCTCAGTGAATATTTATTATTGGGCAGTTACCACCTAAGTGCGTGTGGCAGAATATGAAGAGTTTCTTTATTTTTACACCGTTACTTCTGCTGGCCTCCTATAGGGGTTGTGCTGTCATTATAGGGTTATGCCGCTCGACGTAATTAAGTAAAAAAAATTTATGCAATAAAAAAAATCTATAATATAATTTAAAATAAATATCAAAATCACCATTCACAGATTAATTGTAAATTTTATATTAACTCCTTCCAAAATAATTGTACAAAATAATTTCATTATTTACAAGCTTTGATAACTATTACTTAATAATTTTACTTAGAATTACATATTATACATTTAAATTTTACTCTTTTAATTATATATTATAATTTCCTTATAAGTAGGAGAGGTATTAAGAAAAAGGAGATAAGAATTACTTACGTGGTAAGATAATAACTATCCTACTTTTCTTCTTGTTTCTTGAAAAAGAAGGCACTTCTTATTTTATTTTTTCGATTAATTTGCTGAGTTGATGAATTAAATACTTATCGATAGTGGCAGGGACTTAAAAGCATTAATTACATCTTTTGAAAAGTCACCTCAATTTATAATTTAAGTGTTGAAAAATGAGTGCTCCTTAATTAATTTGACATTTTTTTTCAAATCCGTTGAAAGCTCAAAGAAAACCTATCTGTGCTCACTTTAATTGCTGTGTTTTTTTTTTTTTTTTTTTCTCTTTTATATATTTTTGGGCTGCGAGATGAAACGTCCTGGCAATAGAAAGTAACGGAGGTTTAGCTGCTCACCAAGCCAGTGAAGGTTCCAAGGCGTCTATCATGGAGATCTGTCTTTTTTATTTATTTTTGCTTTTCATTTCTTTTTAATACTAGTTTCGTCATGTGCAACAGGAGGTAGGAGATTTCACACCTATGAGCAGAAGGAAGCCACCCCGAACAAGGAACCACAACCTTTGTAACCTTTGTTACATTCTCTTCATATTTTTTTTTGAACTTGTAAAGATATAAAAATATGTTTCTTAGCGTTTATGTTTTCTTTTTTGTGTTTTACATATAGTTTTTGTCTAACTAGATTGAGCAAACTGCAGGTCTGCAACCTTATTTCAAAGGTGAAATGGATTCTACTGTTCTGTACAACTTTTGCTTCTAAGATTTTTACAATTAATCCTTGATATCTACTTTATTATGCAGATTTATCTTTGTATGAGCAACAACGAAACAGTTAATCACTCTGTTGTTGTGTTACCAGATGTATTCACCCATTTACAGAAAGCTTGAGAAAAATACTTCATTTTGTTTTCCAAAAAAAAAATGATTTCCATTCACAGTATTTTTAATACATTTTCATATAGTAGATTTTGTTTTATGACTTGTTTGTTTTTACGGACCTATTCATTTTATCCACATTTATTTATTTCACTTTCTTCCCAAAAATCAAGGAGTTGCTTTAACTTTTTAATTAACTCTTACAAGAAATTACATCTTTAAGTTGTTGTACACAGTGACACTGAAAGCTTTCCCATTTATTATCTTCATAGCATATTTTGCCTTAAGGCGGGCCTGAGACCTCCCACCTTCCCCACAGGGAGCCACAGCTTCCATGTGGAGGCTGCGAGCCCCTTCCCACAACAGGCTTCCGACTTTCTTTTTGAAAATAAATAAATTCATAATATATATTTTCATTTATGAAAATTGGATTTTATTTATAACATGAATATTTATTGTTTAGTATAATAGTAATAGTGTATTATTGAAATAATTAGGGATTTGTATATTTTATATATCATCCGTGTAGAGATTTAAATCATTTGTTTAATTATATCCATATCAAATATATGTTTTTTTAAAAAAAAAAAAAAATAGTAGATTGGATATATTTCTAAAAATGTATATATTATATCTTATGAAAATATTTTATAGGCAAGTAGATTCACATTTATCTCTATTACAAGAATATCTTCCTTCTATTGTCTCCTATTTAAACTTCATGATATATACATATAGTGATTTACTCTTATGCTTTGAAAGTGATGGTACTAAATAGTCATTTTCATGCATATGTATTTTGTTTATCTTTAAGTACAAGGGAATATTTACACCTATGCATATAAAATTCCTTAATACCTTTAATGGACTTTATGGAAAATTATTTTGCTGCAACTTTGAATCTTAATACAACTATCATAGTTAATTTATATCCTATCTACTTGTTCCTCATATTAAGAGATTTACTTTTCTAGATATAAAAGAAAATAATAAATTTTACCCTTCATTGTAACCCAAATTAATATCCCCCTTTTGTGAATACAAAAGTATACATAAATAACAAGAAAGTCTCTCTTTTCTTGTCATTTATTTCAATACAAACTCATGAAAAATCCCTGCTTCCCTCATTGCAACAAAATACAAAACTTTCAAGATTGCAGCCAATATTTAGGAATAGGTTTTCTCATTTTCATCCTTCCATTAAATAAAATATAAACCTTATCCTTAAACTTGCAATATTACAAATAGACCAAACAAAAAAAACACGTGATCTTCATGTTAACAAATGAAGTCTTTCTCTATCCATTTCTACATTGAACAATAGGGAACTTATATTTTTAAAACATAAAATATTACTACTATATTTGAGAAACAAAATACTTGCACACCCACGAACAAGGTCTTGCTCTCCACCCTACCGTAATGGCATCATGAAGCCTTGTGGGCTCTAGCCATACCCTCCAACAAGGATTTTAGCCCCACAATAATCAGTGGAGTTTTTTCTCATTTTTAGAAAGGGACAAAAACTAACATAGCACAATTTACATGCATTTAGGTTCTCTACTTTTTGTTTTGAAACATAATCCATACAATAGGTCACCTCCTTACAACCAAGAAAAAAATAAAATGGAAAGGGAAGAACTTATCTTTTCTTTTAGATGAAGGGGCTGGAATCTTGCATCCATCTTTTCTCCCCAACCAAGCCATCTCCCTCCATATCTTCCAAAGAGATAAACTCCTCTCCTGTTCTCATTCTTTTTACCATCTTCACTCAAGTTCTCCAAGAGGAGAAGTGGGCAATGCCCAAATTTTCCATCTTCTTGAGGTATATAGGAATCCTCCGAACCTACACTCTTTCCCACAAGTACTCACACATGTGTGAATCTTGTGCCAATTCCAAGAACTTTTGGGGAGTAGGAGGTTGAGAGTGACAAGTCACTCTTCCCAAGCCCCAACACTTTTTGAATTCGTCACATTCATGAATGTGGACTTTTGAGGGGTCTTTTCACACTCCAAGGACAATTTCACATATAAAAAGGGTTCCAAACCCATAGGTATAGATCTTAGGAGTCTATTCTTGCTCAAAAACCAAGGAAATTGACTCAATAATCCCTTTTTTAAACTCACACAAGAATCCATACGAATTTTGATCCTATTCAAGGGCTCCAACCCCAACCTAACTCACATCATGGATTCTACTCAAGCATAATTACCCAATCAATAATAAAACCTCAAACCCTTCTAAGTCAAATAGGGATACACTTAGAACTCCCTAAAGGTGTATTTGATTTTATTCCAATATTTATTCATCATCCTATTTGCATTTTTGATTCCTGCACATTAAAAACGTCAACATGATTAGATCATACATCTCTTCATATTATTAACTAATACAATTCACATTATTTTCATTCATGAACTATTTACTCATTAATACATTAAATGAACCTAATGATTCAATTTTCATTATAATAAGAAGAAATAAACATTTACTCCATTACATGAATATAGTTAGTGAAATAGCCACTCCATCATTTTTTTTACCACTTTAGTAATTCATATTAAACTCCTATAACATTAACGATGAACCATTTACCAAAATTTAATATGCCAAATAACCAAGCTCTTTCAATTTATATCTAAAAATTCACATGTGCATCTATCATAATTAAATGAAGGTTAATGCCCATGAATCCTAAAAAGAGCTTTATCATTCATTCCATCATAATTATTATCTAATTACTTGTTTGATTAAAATAAAACGGGGGTTACGAAACGGGGTCGTACATTCACGATAGCATAAATAAAATGTCAAAATGAAAAGCAAGAATATTATCAAATAATCACACTATTTGTCATCCATAATACATCTTACCATCTATTTAGGATCACATAAAACATATTAGAGCTATACTAATAACATTCAAGGTGGGGCCTTACATCCCCCTCCCCTTAGCTTGGACTTCCTCTTGGAAGTCGTTAGGGTCTAAACCATAATCTTTATATAGAAATGCATGTAGATCTATTAACCATATTAATTACCTTGCTTTCTTGATGAGATAATCCAACATGTGAGTATAAACACACATTAAAGGTATTCATTCCATGAATCAAGCATCTATACACTTAGAATAAGATTTCTCACCATAGAGAAATTATTTGATATAGTCACACTATAACAAATGTTAGTAGTCATCGATGTAGTAAGATTCTCAATTAAAAATTACACCAACATATATCCAAACACATTAACATCCTTGGACACCCTTCAAGGTTCCATTTTTGCATCATAAACACCACTCATGATGTTAGAAAATATTTTCATTCCCATATAATTCATGTCTCAAGAGCAATAGTCCCAATTTTATTCACTTTCTTTCTCAAATAATAAATAGGTATTTCCACATGCCATTTATTTACAAATTTACTCATACATTATAAAAATTTACACATAATTCACATCACAAGGCTCACATAATGGGGCTTACAAGGATGGAGATTCTTGGATACCATAACGAGTAGGAAATATGGTCTCAAGGCCCTTCTCTAAGGACCCTTCCATATGTCTCCTAGGTACCTTCTCTTGTTTGTGTAATGGGGTTAGCCTCCAAGAGATAGATACAAAATGAATAATCATAGAACCAGGGGAAGAATGGCTTAATGAACGTCCCATACCAGTCTCATTCACAACCCCTTTCAAATAATTTATAATTCCCCAACACATCTACTCCCCTATACGACCTACCAAAGAATCCCCTGGGATATGGTAGTTTTACAATTGTCACATTACAGTACACCAATCAAAAATTCACAATCAACAAGAAAGCCTCAAACTAAGCAATACAAGATCATAAACCAAAGTTGTAATAAAAGTCCCATAAAAAGGGAAAAATATAAATTGAAGACAAAAATTAAAATAAATATCAAGTGTAGCTACATTTCAACATTGCCAATCTTAATTCAAAAATGGAATTAAACAAGTCCTTGAGGCAATTGGACTATGACAAACTTCAAATGGCTAAATAGCTTCAAAAAGGAAAATATAAAATTTCATAATGCTGCTGCATAATAAAATAGAACGTCAATTAAGAAATCACCAATAATTTAGTATTTCAACAATAAAATTTACACACTACAAGCACCATGTGACTTTGATTAAGCCACCTAAGGGGAGGAGGGGAATGGTGGTTCTCTAACTACAAAAGTATTATAGCATGCAATAACTGATGGTCCCTGACCACATAAATATGAATAACTAGTGGTCCCTAACCACATAAATATGAAAAATAGGTAGTTGCTAACCACATAATATGATAGCGTTCAATATCATGGTGGAATTTTCCACATAGTATCAATGTCTTGCATTGTTGAAGTACCCAAAATTTGTAATCATAAAATGGGGTCAACATCTCCATCAATATGGTCCATGTAATTCCATCCTTTACCCATGGGTTATAAACATCAAGGAAGAGGCTTTCACTATGAACCAACAAGTGTGGCTCTTATATGTGGGGGATTAGGCCACAATCAATGTCCATGGTAGGATTACAATGTCTCATCATAGATCCTTTATCAGGATTAGGGACAACACCCTAAGCTCATAATTTCCAAATGGGTGAACATGTGCCTCTCAACCCCTATTTACACTAGTTTGCATCTCACTCTCGTAAGGGGGGAACCATACACTAGGGGTAAACATTTAACATACAATAAGACTAACAGAAATAAATACATCACATTTCATTAAATAGACACACTTGCATGCTTAACACCTTTACATAAACTCACAACTAGCTAGCTTACATAAAGGCCATCACAAAGGGTACACATAGGGGATCGTACTAGACATCCACCACCCTTATACCAGGTCGGATATCTTGTATCTCATACTTGGGGCACAACACATTTACTGGTTTTCACTTCACACATCATAACATAATACACTTTATGAGATTCACCATATTGTAGAACAAAATCAATTCACTTACATACACTCCATTTTCTTTAAACAATATTCACTTTGCTTTTTAATTTTATAAATATCTAGTCACTTTGCATACGTAAAAGAAATCACTAGATGATGCACAAATTTACCTTACATGTATATTACTCCATTTTCCTAAAATTTAACAATATATGGTACACCACACTTCCCATCTTACTAAGTTAGCATTTGACATCACATATATGATCAATATTGATTTTTTGTATTTATCCATATCATTATTCCTCTTCCATTCAACCATGATTTTTATGTTCACTACATATCAATATAGGTAATTCCACTATAATTTTTACAACATGCTAGAGAAGGTTTCTTACTTAATAAAGAAGATAATCAACTATTTTTTTTTGAAGCATTGCAATATGAGAAAGGAAAGCACAATCAATTCACAAAACCCATGATAAATCATGAAATAGTAATTCTCACAACTCATTAATATCCTTTTACAAATCTTTCATTTTTCTATCTATGGTTGAACCATTTATTGGCATGTTTTAATCATCATTTTTATAATCACAGTTCCATCTAACCTCATAAAGATGCACAATGAGTAAATGTCTAGTAAGTTTTATCTACCTTTAAGTTTTCTCCTTTACATTTGAGTGTATATGTTTTTCCTTTAAAGAGTAAGTATAGTTAATGGTATAGAATGCACAATGTTAGTTGAAGGTTTTACAAGTCTACTTTAGTGGCTATTATCTATATAGTCTAACTTTCCAATCACTTAATACACCATGAATCACACATAATTCATTATTCAACTTATAAATTGCTACAATTGATTAGTCAATTCCTATGACATGTACACAACCTTCAAGGTCAACACATAATTGAATACATTATTACTTCTTATATGACACACATCCTTTTCTTATTTTGGCAGCAACAAGCCTTTAGTTCTTAACTCATTCACAAGGAAGGTAGTAATAGCATATGTTTTAGGTAACGTTTTTTTTTAAACCCCAAATTCACATTTTGATAATTCTCCTCACAAATATTTTATGTTTGATTATTATAAGGGATAATTTAAACATCACATCTATTGGTTCTCCACAATCGTATCTTAATTTTGTATCCTTCTATGCATTCACCTTTGACTTTAACCATAGAAATCATGTTTCATTTACTATTCAATCTTTAAAAAATAGAGCAAAAGAGTTTGGTAGTTGTTATAGTTCCATCTAGTTTACTAGGTCAGTTTTTACTTGCAAAGGTGCTTAAATAACTATTTAATTCAAGGTGAAATCTAGTTGTAGAAAACTTTTCAAAATTGGATTTACTATGCAATGAAAGGTTTTGATCCTCAATTGGTACCACCATACATTAAACTTCTCCTACCCACCATAAGGTGGTTCATTCATTGCTTCACAAGATCAAAAATTAAATCCTTAGACCCTATGTGTAATTTAAAACCTTGAGTAATAGGAAAGGCCTAGATATATCATAGTCTAAGGCATACAAAGATACTAGTTCATGAGTATCATAAATATCATACCAATTGTAAACAAGACCTTGAAATTGGGTCTAACAACCTACACCTTAAAGGTTTAGTTTTAATCTTCATTACGATTTTAAATCTAGCTATATGGGGTGCTCAATTTGTACATAAAATAAGGGTCAAGGGATTTCTAAATTGGTTAACTCTTTTTTTTCAGTTTGATCTAATAAATTTAAGGGTTACGAGGTTCAAACTCATTTAATTACAACCTTTAATGTACATTAATCCCTTTTGTGGTCCATATATTTTTATTTTCTTTTGACTAGCTACAAGTTTTCAATTATAGTTATGATGTTCCATCCATTAATCATATGAAGGTTTCTAACACAAAATAAGTTTCTCCCTAAACACCCATAACATTAAGAAGCTATACTATTATTTTATTTAAGAATTATGGTCTTAAGAAGCCAACAAACTAATGTTTCTTTAGTAATACACACCTTGATGACCTATTACAATATTCATGCATTTAACAAAAATAATAGATCCGCTTAAAAAAAAACTCAAGTATAGTTTAATAAAATGTAATTTCAAAAGGTTAGATTAACGTCATAACCCTTGTTAACTAGACTAACATGTGGCTCGAGTCATTCACCTTATTTACTTAAATCAATAGACCACGTTTAGATTGAGATTCTTCTAAAGGTTGAATGTCATTATTTCAATACTTACTTGACCTATCTATAATGGTTAATTTAGTACTTTACCACCTTATGTGAGTAAGATAATTACATCTAAGTTCTAGTTTACCACACCATCTAAGTCCCTTAGAATTTCCTCAATCAATACTTCATCCTAATTGACAAAAAGTGGTTTTAACATTTATCCATGCACACAAAATAATTAAATCCCAATTTCATTCCCATAGTTCCCTAGAGTTGCAACCTAGGGCTCTGATACCAAGTCTCATGCCCAAAAAAATCGCTAGAAAAACCCAACTTTTGTTTTTTTTTAATATACATTAACTAAGCTTATTATTTTTCTAAATGATTGAGGTGGGAGATAGATGTCTAGAATACACAATGCACACCACTACATGATCATCTCATAACACAAGTGTGAAGGTTAACTTAAGGGATTGCTAAACAACCATTAGATTCAATTGGATTTAATGAAGTTAGGACCTTCATTGGACTACAAGGAGGTTAAGGCCTCCAACACTTGATTCAATCTAATTGTTTAGTTCAAACATAGTGTGGCTATACATATTAACAAGTTCCACCTTAAGGATCATATACTAATATATATTTCTTGGATCTTAACAACTTAATTGTACTACTAGATTTAAACCTTACCCAAGTTGAACTCTTTGAATAATAAATGTTCATACCTTTCCTTTCTCGAAATACAATATCTTTAAATCGCCTAAGTCATTTCAAATTAGGCATATGAATAATTAAATATTACTACCCTTAAGTTTAACCTTGCCTTTATTTCAATTTATCTCACATTATTAAAACAACTTACTCACCTTAAATTTCTAAGATGATATGATACAACGTTTAAATCCCTATCCACTTCGGTGTAATTTTATTTTATTTTCGATTTGACTAATGAAATCGGTCCACCTAATCCTAATATTTGTACCAAGTTAGGTATGTGATTAGATGGTTAATTAAATTATTTGTTGACACATACCATAAATTGGATTTACCCATAAAATTATTTTCCTCAAACTCATTAGTATAGAAAATTTTCTCGTTAGATGCATACGAATAATGCATTTGAACTTGTACTAATTTATAATGATGATATTTAATTTATTTCACATTAATTCAATATCGCTTAAAGACATGGAGAAAAATAAGAATGATATCTAAATTCCATGTTTTGATTCAATGTTTAGAATCAACTTTTAATTTGCAATATCAAATTCAAGTTAGTTATAAATACAGAAATTTTTGAATTATATATGATCACAAAATTACTTACTTAGACTTGAAGTTAAAATTAAGGAAAAATAATTTATACAATAAAAAAAATCTATAATATAATTTAAAATAAATATCAAAATCACCATTCACAAATTAATTGTAAATTTTATATTAACTCCTCCTTCCAAAATAATTGTACAAAATAATTTCATTATTTACAAGCTTTGATAACTATTACTTGATAATTTTACTTAGAATTAAATATTATACATTTAAATTTTACTCTCTTTTAATTATATATTATAATTTCCTTATAAGTATGAGAGGTATTAAGAAAAAGGAGATAAGAATTACTTAAAATACTTATTGATGGTGGCAGGGACTTAAAAGGCATTAATTACACATCTTTTGAAAAGTCACCTCAATCTATAATTTAGGTGTTGAAAAATGAGTACTCCTTAATTAATTTGACAATTTTTTTCAAATCCGTTGAAAGCTCAAAGAGAACCTAACTGTGCTCACTTTCATTGCTGTGTTTTCTTTATTTTTTCTCTTTTAAATATTTTTGAGCTGCGAGATGAAAGGTCCTGGCAATAACAAGTAAAGGAGGTTCAGCTGCTCACCAAGCCAGTGAAGGTGCCAAGGCGTCTATCATGGAGATCTCTTTTTTTTTTTTTTGCTGTTCATTTCTTTTTAATACCAGTTTTGTCATGTGCAACAGGAGGTAGGAGATTTCACACCTATGAGCAGAAGGCAGCCACCCCGAACAAGGAACCACAACCTTTGTAACCTCTGTTACATTCTCTTCATATTTTTTTTTGAAGTTGTAAAGATATAAAAATATGTTTCTTAGGGTTTATCTTTTCTTTTTTGTGTTTTACATATAGTTTTTCTCTGACTAGATTGAGCAAAGTGTGGGCCTGCAATCTTATTTCAAAGGTGAAATGGATTCTACTGTTCTGTACAACTTTTGCTTCTAAGATTTTTACAATTAATCCTTGATATCTACTTTATTATGAAGATTTATCTTTGTCTAAGCAACAACGAAACATTTAATCAATCTGTTGTTATGTTACGGGATGTATTCACCCATTTACAGAAAGCTTGAGAACAATAATTCATTTTGTTTTCCAAAAAAAAATGATTTCCATTCACAGTATGTTTAATACATTTTCATATGCTAGATTATGTTTTATGACTTATTTGTTTTTACGGAGCTATTCATTTTATCCATTCATTTTTGTGTTCAAGGAAAACCTCATTTATTTATTTATGCATTCATTTATTTTCTCAAGGAAAACCTCATTTATTTATTTCACTTTCTTCCCAACAATCAGGGAGTTGCTTTACATTTTTATTAACTCTTACAAGAAGTTACATCTTTAAGCTGTTGTACACAGTGACAGTGAAAGCTTTCCCATTTATTATCTTCATAGCATAGTTTTCCTTAAGGAGGGCCTGAGACCTCCCACCTTCCCCATAGGGATCCACAAATTCCATGTGGAGGCTGTGAGCCCCTTCCCACAACAGGGCTTCCGACTTTCTTTTTAAAAATAAATAAATTCGTAATATATATTTTCATTTATGAAACTTGGATTTTATTTATTTATTTATAACATGAATATTTATTATGTAGTATAATAGTTATAGTGTATTATTGAAATAATCAGGGATTTGTATATTTTATATATCATCCGTGTAGAGATTTAAATCATTTGTTTAATTATATCCATATCAAATATATGTTTTTTTTAAAAAAAAAAAATTAGTAAATTGGATATATTTCCAAAGAGATATATTATATCCTATGAAAATATTTTATAGGCAAGTAGATTCACATTTATCTCTATTACAAGAATATCTTCCTTCTATTGTCTCCTATTTAAACTTCATGATATATTCATATAGTGATTTACTCTTATGCTTTGAAAGTGATGGTACTAAATAGTCATTTTCATGCATATGTATTTTGTTTATCTTTAAGTACAAGGGAATATTTACACCTATGCATATAAAATTCCTTAATACCTTTAATGGACTTTATGGAAAAATCTTTTGCTGCAAATTTGAATCTTAATACAACTATCATAGTTAATTTATCTCGTATCTACTTGTTCCTCATATTAAGAGATTTACTTTTCTAGATATAAAAGAAAATAATAAATTTTACCCTTCATTGTAACCCAAATTAATATCCCCCTTTTGTGATTACAAAAGTATACATAAATAACAAGAAAGTCTATCTTTTGTTCTCATTTATTTCAATACAAACTCACGAAAATTCCATGCTTCCCTCATTGCAACAAAATACAAAACTTTCAAGATTGCAGACAATATTTAGGAATAGGTTATCTCATTTTCATCCTTCCATTAAATAAAATATAAACCTTATCCTTAAACTTGCAATATTACAAATAGACCAAACAAAAAAAAACACGTGATCTTCATGTTAACAAATGAAGTCTTTCTCTATCCATTTCTACATTGAACAATAGGGAACTTACATTTTGAAAACATAAAATATTACTACTATATTTGAGAAACAAAATACTTGCACACTCATGAACAAGGTCTTGCTCTCCACCCTACCGTAATGGCATCATGAAGCCTCGTGGGCTCTAGCAATACCCTCGAGCAAGGATTTTAGCCCCACAATAATCAGTGGAGTTTTTTCTCATTTTTAGAAAGGGACAAAAACTAACATAGCACAATTTACATGCATTTAGGTTCTCTACGTTTTGTTTTGAAACATAATCCATACAATAGGTCACCTCCTTACAAATAAGAAACAAATAAAATGGAAAGGGAAGAACTTATCTTTTCTTTTAGATGAAGGGGCTGAAATCCTGCATCCATCTTTTCTCCCCAACCAAGCCATCTCCCTCCATATCTTCCAAAGAGATGGACTCCTCTCCTATTCTCATTCTTTCTACCATCTTCACTCAAGTTCTCCAAGAGGAGAAGTGGGCAATGCCCAAATTTTCCATCTTCTTGAGGTATATAGGAATCCTCCAAACCTACACTCTTTCCCAAAAGTACTCACACATGTGTGAATCTTGTGCCAATTCCAAGAACTTTTGGGGAGTAGGAGGTTGAGAGTGACAAGTCACTCTTCCCAAGCCCCAACACTTTTTGAATTCGTCACATTCATGAATGTGGACTTTTGAGGGGTCTTTTCACACTCCAAGGACATGTTCACATGTAAAAAAGGTTCCAAACCCATAGGTATAGGTCTTAGGGGTCTATTCTTGCTCAAAAACCAAGGAAATTGACTCAATAATCCCTTTTTAAAATTCACATAAGAATCCATACGAATTTGGAGCCTAATCAAGGGTTCCAACCCCAACCAAACTTACATCATGGATTCTACTCAAGCATAATCACCCAATCAATAATAAAACCTGAAACCCTTCTAAGTCAAATAGGGCTACACTTAGAACTCCCTAAAGGTGTATTTGATTTTATTCCAATATTTATTCATCATCCTATTTGCATATTTGATTCCTGGACATTACCAACGTCAACATGATCAGATCATATATCTCTTCATATTATTAGCTAATACAAATCAAATTATTTTCATTCATGAACTATTTACTCATTAATACATCAAATGAACCTAATGATTCAATTTTCATTATAATCAGAAGAAATACACACTTACTCCATTACAAGAATATAGTCAATGAAATAGCCACTCCATCATTTTTTTTCCACTTTAGTAATTCATATTAAACTCCTATAACATTAATGATGAACCATTTACCAAAATTTAATATGCCAAATAACCAAGCTCTTTCAATTTATATCTGAAAATTCACATGTGCATCTATCATAATTAAATGAAGGTTAATGACCATGAATCCTAAAAAGAACTTTATCATTCATTCCATCATAATTATTATCTAATTACTTGTTTGATTGAATTAAAACGGGGGTTACGAAATAGGGTCGTACATTCATGATAGCATAAATAAAATGTCAAAATGAAAAGCAAGAATATTATCAAATAATCACACTATTTGTCATCCATAATACATCTTACCATCTATTTAGGATCACATAAAACATATTATATCTTTACTAATCACATCAAAGGTGGGGCCTTACACTTTCTCTCAAATACAACTGCCTCACTAGCAAATGCAACTTTCACATCAATATTAATCTATGAATAAAGGGATAGAGTATAATCTCTATTCCATTACAAATTATTTCGTCATTGTATCATTTTTATTGGAGACTCAAGAGCCAATATATCTGTGTATCCACATACAACCAACACTTAAGTGCTTTCTTAGTTTTTCAAAATAGTTTGTTCATGAATGCTTTCAACATAAACATAATAATGACTCTTTACAGAGTATAAGTGTCATACCCATCAAACCTTCACATAGTGACTATATCAAATTTTTATATGCATTCAAATAACATAAATATTTCATAAAAAATTTGCAAGTATAACTTCCTTTTACCAACTTCCTTCTCAAGAATACATAACTGTCAAATATCATAATTGTGGAACGTCCTTTGTATAGTTTTAACCAACTACTAATCATGTAAACAATATTCATAGATACCCCTTTGATAAATAAATGCATTAAGAACAAAATGCATCTTTGAGATGTCGACATGTTTCCCTAAAAATAAGGTATTCAAACTATATGCACTTAACACAATAAACCCTTATGCAGTCAATAAATATAAGCCTCAAAACCTAAAACACCAGTCTGCAAAAAAACTCAAAGACTAAGAAATCTATATGTTGACTTTCATACTTTGTAACTCGACATGAAAAACAACAAACTAGGATTTTAGAATGTGTTACCAATATGTGCTTATTTTCCATAGAAGTAGTTGATAACATCGAGAGTATTCGCTACAAAAAAACCACTTCCTAGAAACCATGCCTTGCAGCCACCATACCAAATTCATCATGACATGGCTACAACCTTCACAAGAGTCTGTGTGCTACTCATTTTCACAATGAAGCCAAATTTGTGCATAGTCGAAATGATAATACAATGATGGTTATCATTATATCTTTCCATCATCATGTCTTTCTTTTTACATGATAACCAAATTATCTACCTTAGTCGATTAATATTGCTTCCTCAATGTAAATAAATCATTATTGAATTTTTCATTTCAATAATGTATATATCCATTATACCCTTTTCAAATAATGATCAAAGCATGATATGCTTCAAACACTTGTGCATAGAATCAAATCAAAGTGCTTGAATTCTAAAATAATTTCCAACACAATGATGAACACCAAAGTAACCTTGTAAAGCTTAGTTTGACATCTATGCCAAACATCATTGCCAATGCCAACAAGGGTCAATAGAAAAATGCATCAATTTACATTTCCATACTTGTTTGGGCCCTCCCTAGGTAAAAGCACAAAGTTGTGTCACACTTTCAGCCAACATATCAACACAACTGAATTTAAGTATTTCTAACTAAAAATCAATTTTATTCAAACATATGACCTAGTAAGATTCATTCAAGTTAGATACTTCCACAATTTATTCAACTAAAACTGTTGGCTAAAAATATATGGAGCGCCATTTTGAGTCAAATTTACCAAAAAAAAATATATATTTGAAAAACTTGAATTTTTAATAACTCCTCCTCATGTAAATAACATTTTTTTTAAAATGTAAAAATACCCTTTTGTAGATCCATAAGTGTAGTTTTCAAAAATATATTTATTTTAATAGTTTAATTATTAATTATATTTATATTTGTATTTATACTAAAATTAGGTTATCAGCAAAAAATTTTAGGTTGATTACCATGCCAAGGAAAAATACTAAAACTTATTGAAAAAAATATGATGCACTAGATAAAAGAATCTATTTCAAGATGGTATAATTTTTTTTCCATTTTAGATAAATATTTAATATGAATGTTGACATCCAATGGAAACAGTTGTTTTTTATTCACGCACATTTTAATATTTATATAAAAATATATATTTATCAAAATTTGAAAAAAATTATATCCATGCACTAAAGTTTCAAGTTATAAATACACACAAACAATTTGAAAGAAAAAAAAATAAATTTACTATAAAAATTTTAACGTCCCGTGCAACTTCATTTTTTCAGCATTTTATCAGCAACTAAATTCTAGTGTTAATTTATGAAAAACTAGTTTAAAATAAATTTTTAATTTATTATAAAAAATAAAAACATAAAATATACTAAAAAATACATATTTTACTAGTTTACATCATTTAAAAATTCAAAATATATATGCTACTTTTTAGTGATTCAAGTTTAAAAGTTGGATCAACATTGGATGTTTCCTTTATAAAGTGTGACACAGCTTTTTGCTTTTACCCCCCTCTTGAAATGAGGTTCATTTATGCCTTGATTAGTCCAATTTTTAATCCAAATGCATAATTAAATGCACTATCCTAAGGATAATCCCAAAATTTAACAAACGAAAAATCATAATTTAATGTTTTTGGTTATGTGTTCAAGTTCTAGGGATCTAGGACTGATATGCCTCTAGGCGTATGGGTCCCACTTAGGTCCCGAGACCTGATTTTAAATTTTACATTGAACAAGACACTTCTTGAAATCTATTTCCTAGGTTTAAACTATCGGGACTCATATGCCCTACCTAGCATATGAGTCTTGCTTTAACTTGGACCTATTTTAATTCAAATTCATGGAAGGATTTTATTATCCTAGATCTGATATTGGCTTTCAGTGTTGTAATTTTTGGAAATTAGGCATAAACAAGTATAAATACAAGGTTATTTCACATAATTTCTCCTAACAATCAATTCTGAACAAGCTAGCAATTTTTCAAGAGCATTCAAGAGAAAATCATCAAGCATTTGGAGCTACATTCAAGATTCAAGAATCATGTAAAAATATTCATGCATCATGTGTGTTTGTAAGATGAAATTTGTGATGTAGGTTTCATGATTGAAGAAATAATTCAAGATAAAGTTTCAAATATTCTCTCAAGAGTCAAGATCCACATCTTTTGAAGCCATTTCACATAATTTTGCAATTTTCATTTCAAGAGCTTGGTGAGTTGCAACATTGCATTTGTTCCTTCCTCATTCCTTCATTATTTTCTATTTCATTTCAACGTTTAATTTACCAAAATGGGGTTTACCCAAGGCAAACCCCTATCCCTAACACAACATTTTTCTCTTTTGATGTGTGTTTGTAGATCATGATGAATTGATGCTTGAAGATCCTTTGAAGAAAAAGTTGCAAAAGTTGTCAAGATGTTATTATCTTCATGGAAACTCACCTATAGACCAAAATTTTGACTTTAAAACCTGAATATCTGATAGGAAGAAAGCTACAGAAGATGACTAGAGGCTACAAAAATATCAGTCAAACCCTAGTCACGATTCTAAATCACCCAACTGGGCGTATGAGTCCCATTATAGCCCTTTTGCTAGTTTTTTGTAGATCCCAATTAGTCACCAGAAGATTCTAAATTCTTCCGAAATTCTTGTAGTAGGACTAAACACCCAATCTGTTGTATGAGTCCTAGACCACTTCAAAAAGAAGAATTTTAGAGTTGTAGACCTTTCTTTGACTACATAGTTCTTCTAGGTGCCTTTTTGGTTCATTCTCTTTTGTTAATCTAATGTCATGTTCTCAAGTTTCTAGGGTTTTGTGCATAAGTGTTTGCATTTCTCCTTTGAATCTTAATTTAATGGTGAACCCTTGTCCAATTTCAATAGGAACCACATAGTCCCTTCCTCAATCAAGTCACTTGGTTGAGGAATCTAGTTTCATAATGAGCTAAAGTGTGAAATAGGTCCAAGTTCCATCTCTTAATAGGTGGACACCCTTATTTTCCTTTTGTTCACATATATTGAGAAAAGACCAAATTTACTATTCTCTTTTTCAATAATTATCTAAAATATTCTATTGCATGGGGAGACTCCATATTTAGTCACAAATTGAGTCCACCTATTAGATAATAGAGTGGTAGATCTTCCCTTACCTCTATCATGTTTAGTAGACAAATGGGATGACTCTTTCTACATTAATTTTGCATTGGTTTCAAGAGTAAGGTTTACTACCTTTAGCTCCTGTAACAAAACAACATCCTTTGATATTTCTAAATTCAGATATCTCCTAACTATATATTTCATATTTATGGACTCTAGTCCCCTTACATTAAAATTAGAGAATAGTTAAATATCATAAGAATCTATTTGTTTTGTTGCTTCTTATTTTTCCTAAATCTACCAAAGAATTTACGATGTCTGTCTTCTCTTTCTCTCCTCTTTAGGTAAGGTTCCCCTTCACATTTCCTATTCTTTCTTCTTTTCCTATTTTTTTTCACCCATTCATTTCCTCAAGTGAGAACCCTCTCATCCTATGGTGTGTTATTCCCACTACTTAATGGAGAGATATTTAATTTAGGAAGCATCTTCCTCTCTACGAATTCCCCCTTTGTTAAGTACCCTATTGCTCTACTAGATCCTCCCTTTTAAACCATACTCACTTTTCTAATTTATTATATTCACTTTCAATTACTTTGTGTACTTAAGTTCCATTGGCAACTATTTCTTGCCCATTATTAGAGTTAGAGATGAAAAATATATTGGAATTGTTCTCCTTTGTAAATTTTTCATTTTTTCCATACTATTCCATTCTTCTTTGTCACTATTCTTCATCCCCTCTAGTTAATTAATTTCATTTCTTTAATATAATTTTAGTTTATAGACAATTATTTCTTATCCAAGATTAGAGTTACACAAACAAGATATTATGCGATTATTCTCCTCTTTAAATTTTTCAAATTTTCCATACTTTTCCATTCTTATTTGTCATTATCTTTTTTTCTCCTTAGTTCATTCATGTATAAGAATAAGTTGAGAGAGAAAATTATTTTCTCAATGTTAGTCTTGGGAAACAATAGTAATTGGAGGATTCTTAGACTTTCCTTCGAGTCATTGCCGAGGATCTAATTCTTTAGAATTGAGTTAATGTTTATAATATTTAACATGTTTTCCTCCTTTAGCAGTCCAATTTATTATTTCTCTTAACTATCATTGCACTAAAATTCCTTATTGGAAGTATTTTCTATAATGTTTGAGTGATTCTTTATATTATTCAAATTAGACTTTTTTCATACTATTATTTTAAGGAATCCTTTATTTAACTTTTTCCATTACTAGTTCTTGGTAATTCTTCTTATGTTTTACTTTAGTGATAGAGCTATCAATTTGAATGGATTGAATTATTCCTTGAGGGGGTATCCTCCAAGGGGAGTGGATACTCATTCCTTGTTTTACAATAGTCTTCCTTTGTAACCTAGTTTATTGTCCTATACTTATCAATTTTGGTTTCACTATTGGAGCTATTATCAATGCTCTTATTACTTTTTATATTTCATTTTCAAAGGTGTCTCCTTTGGTAAATTTGTCTACATATTTTTTCTTTAGGGTTCCCTAAACACCTCTCTGAGATGCTTTTGGGGTCTATTTCCTTGTATGATTCTACATTATCATTGTTAACCTCTTCTCCATTTATTTTTCCTCGTATTATCTCCAAGACTAGGGTTTTCCAAATTGTGTATAAATTTTGGCTCTCCAATTTTTCCCTTAATTTTAGGGTAGTTTATTCTTACATGCCCTTATATTTTCCACAAAAAATAAGTGTTACTGTCATATATAATGTCAACCCTATGAGATAGTTTCTTTCGATGGATTTCAATTTCTATTTCTTTAAAGATATCCATCCCTAGAGATAGAGAGACTATAAGTCTTGCATCCATGTACAAGATAGTTTCTTTAGTTTCATCCATTCTTAATGCGTTCCCTAATGGAGAAATTAAATGATGTGGAAAATCCAAAACTTGGGGATGAACATTTTTAATTGTGACCCATCTAGGGTAGGAAAACACTAATATTTCCTCATTTACCATCTTTAGAGACTAATATATTGCAACAAACATGGGGCTCCTTATGTTTTAGAACTTTTTAAAATAAATTTTCTTACATTGAGTGGATTTTGAAGAAAATAAAGAATAAGCCCCTTTGAATCATTCTATGAAATGAAATTTAGATTCTTATTTTTGTATATGATAGATTTTTAATCCATTGATCAAAATATTTCCTAGTACGCAGTTCAATTTGTAGTGTTGAAATTTTTCACTCTTAACAATTTCACATTATGTTTTTCTCCCCCTCAATTTATTGGATCTAATTAAGCTTCTAAGTTCCTAAATTATGCATTTTAAATCCTATTTATACTTCTTTTTTAAGGATTGCCATCATTGAATAAATACATGCAATTAATGTTTTGATCCTAACACTAAAAGTCCTAAAATATAGGGCCAAAACCCATACACACATGGGCATATGGTTCCCCTATCTTGGAGGAGACCAATTTTTAATATGTTGTTGGTGGTATTTAAACATTAAAAATTCAAATTTAAAGTGTTGCCTTTTAGGATCTAATTTTTGAGAAATTAGGATAATTTCATATAAATACCTAGTTCTTGCATCATTTCAAATCTAGTTACAAGCACTAAGTGAAAATATATTGGAAAATTTATGATCAGGAGAACTATTGAGAAAGTCAAGAGAAACATCTTCAAAGATTATTGCAGCAATTAAATATCCAACATCATGTAAAAGTTTATGTTTCTTCATGTTCATGTTTTGTGAAGGATAACCCTTCTTGTAGGTATCCAAAGAATTCAAGAAAATAAATAAAGAAAGATCCAAATATTTGAATGTGATGTGCATGAATTCAATTCTTCAAGGAATCCATTTAAGAGTTGTGAGTTGTAGCACTTTGTCATTTCATCATTCCTATCATTGACATTTCCATTTTAGAAGTGGAAACACTTACATGGGGTTTGACTAAGGAAAGCCCCTAATTGGCCCAAAATTTTCTCTCTTTGAATGTGTTGGTTACATGTTTGAAGTGGGTTGAAGAGGGATTCAAGGAAAATTGTCAATTATTATTTTTAAAGCCCTAAAATTTGTAAGCCATGGAAAGTCAACTACAAAATTACCAGATGACATTCTGACAACTATGCAACCAAAAAAAAAAGCCCAGATCTAAAATTAGAGGGCTACACAAACAGTTTCAAGATGCCTTATCAGAGACCCATATACCCCTAGACATATGTTTCCTCCTTTGTATGCTAGATCCAAATTATTTATGATAGGTGCATAATCTCTAGTACTTTTAAAATCTTCTCAAGTAGTTTACTATTCCAATCTATATGTATTTATGGAATATTGCATTTATAAAATTAGATCATATAGTTCAATTAGGTTAATCATTCCAATTAATTTACAATCCATTTTTAAGGCCCTAAGAAAGGAGATCCAAGTCTGATTGTCTCACCTTTATGGTTTATTGTCAATCTATTCATCTTGTTGATCTCTCTTTCTAATGTAATTTTAGAGAAGGAAGCTAATTGACCATAGGTTTCACATATTAAAATTAGGGTTCCATTTTTCCCACATTACACATTTCAATAAAGTGACAAGAATGATATCTATTTCCTTTAATCTATTTCCTCCCTATACATAAAATTTATCATTTTACGGTTTGAAATCAAAATCATTTTTCTAGGTTCTTACAATGGGAACTTATTATCTCCCTTGAATTTTGGTCACTCTCTTTGGTGCCCTCCATCCTCCACCAACATAGATTTTAAAGACATTAAAACCCTAATCCCATCTACACCCACTAAAATATCCTTAAATGATCTCTCTCTCTCTCTCCCCTTGTTAATTTTGTTGCTATAAATTTCCCCTACCATGTCATTAGGAGATCTTTACATTCCACGTCACCCCCTTCCATTAATAGTTATGAATACCAATCCACTCCTCTAAAACATTAATTGAATTATATGGAGGAAATAAGATTTCAAATTTTAAGGTGAGAGATTTTATTTAAATTTAAAATTTAAAACATAAGCAAAAGAAATGAAAGATAAGGGTGATCCCACAATGTTGGTTTACAATTTTTGGGAGATTTTGATTTTTGTTGAAATCACATATTTTTAGAAAATATAATGATTTGAGCCTTTAAATGTTCCATTTTAAGGATTCCAATTGAAGAGGGTTTGATCAAACCACCTTAGATCAAACCCCCTTGGATAGAACCCTGCTAGTATTAAACCATACTTATAACGAAGTCTCCTTTACACATATCAAAATGCTAATAAAAAAACACTTTTGATTTACCTTTTGGGGGATAAAATGAATTCATTTAAAATTTATTTTTTGTAAGTATGTTTTCCTTATTATAAGATTTCCAAAAAGTATAATTTTAAATATATTTAATTTAATTATTATATTTATTTTTCATTTCTTGTGAATGTAGGTTTTTCACCAAAAATCAAGCTCTTTGTTCTCCACATGTGAAAAGATAGGAGATTATCAAAAATAAAATTTGAAAAATATCAGTGCAATGGATATTGAAATCCTTGATCCAACTAAAAAGAAAAATAAATAAATTTCAATACATACAAAAAATAGATTATATTGTATATAGTCTACATCTGTCCAAGTTGTAATTGGTTTGACTTCAAGACTTGATTAAGGAAAAAATATTCAATAAAACACTATGAAACCAAATTAAAGTGCTAGATATCGTAATTACAAATATAAATTTGAAAAAATTAGAATTTTATCTTTGATGGAAAAAACGTTATGTTGTATATGGTGAGGATCACTCCTTAAAGATGGTGTTTACTAAAAAATCCTAGTTTTCAAAGGAGATGGAAAATCAAGTGCAATTTGATTCCAAAAAAATTGAAAAATTTATATTAGAATCTATAGACAAAATGTCACAAATCACTTGTTTGCATCATCTTCAAATTCCTCATGGTTTAGTATTTATAGGTGCCCAAAAGTGAATATTTAGTTAGAAAAAATTAGTTCAGTGTCCAGTTTAGCCGAAAATTGTAAACCATTATTGTGGGATAACCCATGGGGAAGGATGAAGCTAAGGAAAAATATAGAGTTTTTGAGGATAGAAGATCAAACCCTTAATTCCTACAACTATTAAACTCCAACTTGGTGACTCCTCTCACCCACTCCCAAATCAATAGATTTAATTATCAAAGGTGACCCGTGTCTATATTTGAATATTTGACTTAATTATGTAGACATGGAAAATATACCAACACACTTGATCCTAATTACTAATGTCATTTCTTCTTGAATCATCTTCTTAACTTGTCATCACTTTTCATCCCTTAATTGAATAAATCATTATTTATTTGATTAAGTCATTCTCTCCTGTTATATAAATTAATCAATTTGATTTAATTAACCCTATGGCTCTATTTGATTAAATAATTCACTTTATTTAATTAAATCCCTAAATTCATCCCCTTAAATTAAATAAATTAATCTTTATTTGATTTAATCTAACATCATGCTCCTTAGTTAAATAAATCAATTCTTATTTAATTAAGTCCAAATCATTATTCCTCCCAACTTTAATTTAAATAGATCATAAAATGTGAATCAAATTTGTCCAATCATCTCATTTCCTATTAAATTGACCAAAACTTGATTAATTTAATCCAAATCACTCCAATCCTCTAGATTTTGCAACTTGCACAATAAATCAATTTATTTGATTTATTATTTCATCAATTTCCATTCAAAAGGGCATCTTTTGTGGAATATTCTTCCAATTCAAAAATAGCTCCAAAAGGGGATGGGTACTTCCAACAAGGCATTTCGGCCTCTTCCATTTCCTTGGCCTTGAGAGAAGTGACATTAACTCCATTTCCCTTCCCTTTAAACATGTCACTTTTAAATTTCAAATTTGAATCTCATAGCATTTATCATGCACATTAACCAAAATGTCCTCATTCCTCCTCCAATCACATGTGGCCTCTTCTCATTGGTTGGTCTTTTATCCCACATTCATCCAAATCCTTCAATCTTCCATTCTTAAAATCTATAAATAGAGGCCTCCTCTATTGCAATATCATCCACAATTTGAGATAAAATTTATTATCTTCAATTTAGAGAAATTTCATAGCATTTCTTAAGCATTTTTCATCACCATAGCTAGGTTATTTGTAGGTTTTCTCAAGGAAACACATTTCTTCACCATAAAGTGGATCAAATAATCAAAGCTTACAAAGGATTTGGGAAAGGGCCAATTTCTACACATAATTGGCACCAATTCCCCCATGGGATTGATAGTTTTTTCATTAAAATAGGATTCATTTTCTTCATATGTTAATGTTTCAATCTAATTTCATGGGGAATCCTTGTTCTTGCTTGCATTTAAATCTAATAATGTGCTTGTTTTCCATGTTTGTGTAGGTGTAGTATTAGGGTTCACAAATTAATGTAAAGATATTATTTAATTGAACCTATCTAGCAGTATTCTGATCAACTCTAACATTTGCACTTTTAACCATTTTCTTCAATCTTCTATTGTAGCACCGATAGCCTTTGCTCTTAGTAGAGTAACCCAAAAAGATCCCTTCATCATTCCTAGCATCAAAATTTCCTATATCTTCATCTCTTTTGATATAAAATATACTTCCAAAGATTTTGAAATATCTAACAATAGGATTATGACCAAACCATAGATCAAAAGGAGTCTTACCAGAATTACCATTGACATTTACCTAGTTGATAGTATATACAACAATGCTTACAAATTCTCTGTAGTAGATATGAGGAACATTATCTTCCAATATCATAGTTCTGGCAACATCTAGAATTGTTCTTTTCTTTCTCTCAACAACTCCATTCTATTGGGGAGAAGATAATTGTCTTTTGATTCCATGTTCTTCATAGAATGAATTGAGCTCCTGGGAAGTGAACTCACCACCTCTATTTGACGTTAAGAATTTGATCTTCAACCCTATCTCATTCTCTACCATCACTTTCAAATATTTGAACTTTTATAATGCTTCATGTTTTTCTCTCAAGAAAGCAACCCATATCATCCTAGAGTAATCATCAATAAGCAACATAAAGTACCTTTCCCCTTGTAGAATTATGATTATGGATGGACCACATAGATCAATATGTACCAGCTCCAGTACTCCATTAGAATGATGTTGTTTTCTCTGAAAATAAACTCTAGTTTGCTTTCCCATCTAGCATTCCTTGCATATGGTGTTAGTAGGCTTTATTAACTTAGGTAGATCTCTGACTGCTTGTGTGGAGCTTACTTTGACAATGCTATTAAAATTTACATGACATGACCTCCTATGCCATAACCAACTTACATCAAATTGAGTAATTAAACAACTTTCACTAGAATCACTTAGGTGAAAAATGTTACCTCTTGTCTTTGTACCTGAAACATTTACATTTCCAAAGCTCCCCAATATCCTGCATTTTACATCTTTGAATTGAACATTGTATCCTTTGTCGACCATCTGTCCAACACTCAACAAATTATGTTTCAATCTTTCAACATAAAAGACATCATCAGTATTATATTTACCACCAAGAGAAATAGTTCCTCTACCACAAATCACACTAGCATTGCTATCTCCAAATCTTACAAAACTGCCATCAAATTTATCCAAGCTTAAATTTTTTATTTTTTCACCAGTCATATGATTTGAGCATCCATTGTCAATCACCCACTCATCTTTTTCATCAATTTTGGGTGCAAGAGATTTCTCAAAATTCTGATAACTAGAAGATTCACTAGACACCAAACCATTTTCCTTGTTGGCAATGAATACCCATCCATCTTCATTTCCATTTTATTTATCAGATTCATCATCAGTAACACCTTCTTCAGCATAGTAATATTTCTTTTTAAATCTAGACTTGTTAGGTTTGTACTTAGAAACTGTTTCAAGACACCTTGATGCAAAATGACCTATCTTACTACAAGAGAAACATTTAATAGGAAAATTTCCTTTATACTTACCTTGTCCTCTTTCTTATCTCTTCATAATCAATGCTTCCAACTCTTCTAGCTCTCTTTCTTCATCTTCAATCTGTTTCATCTCATCTTCATACTTGAATGTCTTTCTGGAACTTTCTCCTAGATCGTATCTCTGTTGGCTTTTTCTAGATATAGTAGCTTTAAATGTAGATTTTGTCTTAGAAGTAGACTCACCAAATTCACTCAACTCAAAAGAAGAAAGTTTACCAATCAACATGTTTCTTGTCATATTTGTTACTATCCAGAGTTCTTCAATAGCATGAGATTTTGTTTTGTAATAAGTAGGCACTGATCAAGTAGCACTTTACCCACAATATCAACTTATTCCAAAATTCATCTGGCATATCTAATATCCATCACTAGTTCACTTACTTTTTGCATGAAAGAAATAATGTTTACATCTTCACTCATCTTCATTTTTTCCCATTTGCCTTTCAAACTTTGTAACTTAGCAACTTTCACTTGTGCATCTCCTTCATGCAATGTCTCCAGCTTCTTCCAGATCTCATTTGTTTTTTTCAGACCTATCACATTTGTCATCTCTGAATTTGTCAAAGCACTCAGTCTTGCTTCTATAGACCTAATATTAGTTTTATCTTATTTGATCTAATTAGGAGCAGAGGGACCATTCTGAGGTATAGTATATGCATTCTTTGTAATCTTCTAGAAGGGTTCACCAATGCACTTTATATGACACTCTATTCTGACCTTTCATAGAGAGTAATTTGTAGCATCAAATATAGGACTGTCCTTCTTGTATGATTCCATCTCATATCACCTCAAGATATTAAACTTCTTCAGAGGAACCAAATATGATACCAATTGTTGGAAAAAAAAGGATAGCCAACTCAGAGGGGGGTGAATCAATTATTACAGAATTTAAAACTTATTAACCCTTATCAACCTTTAATATCAAATATAATAATTAACAGTGAAAGCATGAATCAAAAACACACATAACACAAATATTTTTGCATGGAAACCCTATTAGGGGAAAAACTAGGGTGGAGGTTAATTCATAATTTATACCCTGTTAAAAGTATAAGAGAAAATGAATAAGGAATGCACATACATTCATGCACACTTCCTAGATGTCACTTCTCAAAAGACAAGGCTCACTACCTTACATAAAACTTTATGATTAAATCCATCTGATAAGTTTGAACTGAGAAATTAGCTTCTTCAAAAGCCTGATGACAGTTCCGGTGAGGCACAAAAACACTTCTTCACACTCTACTCTGCATTCAAATGATCTAATCTTTATTTGAACATAGCTCACACACAGTTCACATACACTCACACCAAATGAAGAAAATAATTACTCTTATATATCCGCTTCATGAAATTACATCAACAACTCTATTGGCAAAAAATAAAGAATAGATGAATACAAACCATCAGCCCAATTCATGAACAAATCTCAATGTGTACCAACCTAAGTCAGTCACAACATAATGAAGACCTAAATCAACATCCTCAAACATGCCAAGCATTCAAAAATTAATCGACAAGGATCCACAGCATGCTACCACCATCATGTCAGTCAAGAACATGAAAACTCGAACATGCAAAGGAAAAATCTTCGATCATGAACACACCGATCAATGCAAATGTACTACAATGATAGAGTACAATCTAGAAACATTAACGAGCATCACAAGAGCATACACAAGAATTCAAATTTCCATAATTACATTCTCTTCTTCTAGAAACACATGCTACAGTAATAGAACAATTGTAGGAACACAAAAAATCATAACTTGCTCCAATCTTGATGCACACCTCTAAAACTATTGGAGGATATACTAGATAGGCTCAACAAAAAAGCCCTTTAATGTACGACTTCTGAATACCAACTTATTGATATTTCCACCACAATGAACTTCACAGCTTCATAGACTGCCTCCAACATTTTTATTATGATTTTGTCAGTATCTTTGACATATACAACCTTCAAGACATTAATCCTAATAGTGTTGACATCAATGACAACCACATATCAGCAATACAACCACAAAATCCAACACCTGTAGCTTGCAGATCCTTACAGTGTGTTTGATATTGTTTTGTGGAGTTTCCTCAACCCTGATTTTAGGTCCAGATTTCATCATATGCATCTAGCATGGAAGAAATTGAACTTTGAGGCCGACTTGTTCTTGCACGTGTTACGTTTTCTTCATCAGATAATTGTAATAATCTTTGGCCGACACAATTTTTTTTTGACCCACGAATATGATATAAATTTTGTAACAAATCATGAGAAGAAGGTGTATATAGAATTTGATCTATAATATGTTTTCTCTGTAAGTTTTTTTCTTGCATGTATGAGCATTATATTTTGATTATGTTGTATCAGGCTTGTGAGCCAAATCTATAAGCCCAGATGTGGAAAACTATCTGTAATTGAATCTCATGATAATAAGAATGTTTTAATCTGAGTTTTCCTCCATATTCTATGATTTGACTCTTGTTGCATGGTCCAGATCATTCTCTTTGAGGACCCTCCTACCGTGACTGCACCAAATTGGTATCAGAGTGAGATTCATTCCTTACAAGATCGTCAGAGTTTGCATAGTCTTGTTGTAGATTTTTTGTGGGGTGGTGGAATAAGGATCCTACCTATAGCTACAAAATACTTGTGTAAATATGATAGGGAGAAGAAATGGTAGAGGAAATAGAGCACATGGAAATGCAAACCCAGCTACAATGGAGATGTTGAGAGGAATTTTTGCTAGATTGGAAGAAGTTGAAACGATCTAGAGGAGAGGTTGACTAGTTGATGATGTGAGTGATGAAGTGGTAGAATAGTAGGAAGAGAGAGAAATAGAATATCAACTTGGTATTGATTAGGGATAAGAAAGGTTCATAAGAGCCCTAACCAGAGTAAGTACTAAACCACATTTCAATCCACTGGATTATAGTGGCAATTTGGATTTAGATGAATTGATTGATTGGATAATAGAGATGGAGAAGTATTTGATTTTGAAGGAACCACAAAAGACAAGAAGGTGAAATTTTCTTGTACAAATTTGAGAGAACATGCATCCCTTTGGGGGGAACATTTGTAGACAGATAGGAAAATAAAATGGAAGGAGAAGATAAGATGATGGGATTGGATGGTGAATAAGCTGAAGAAAAAGTTCATGCTTGCTGACTATCAGATCAGTCTCTTCAATAATTTTCAGAATCTGAAACAAAAGGAATCAAGTGTGACATAGTATATTGAGGATTTCTACAAGTTGAATATGATATCTAGACATTCAGAGGAGGATATTGAGCAAGTAGCTATATATATGAATGGTTTGAGGTCATCTATACAAGATGAGATTAGTTTGGTTAAATTACCGAGTTTGGAGGAGGCATATCAATGTGCTCTAAAATAAGAAGAGAAGGTGAATAAAAGACATGAACAAAGACAAAGAGGAAGAGGTGGAAGATTTCAGAGAGGAAGAATTTTTATTGGAGGAGGAAGAGGAAATTTTTCAGATCAGAACAATGATAAGGAGGTCAGTAAGAATGAGAATTCATACTGAAGAAATTATGGGAACTCTTACAGAAGCAGAGGATATGGTGGTTACCAAAATGAAGGATATAGGAAAGATGATAGAGGGTAGGAGAAAAGAGTATTCAAGGGAACTTGTTTCAAATGTGGTGGAGAAGGACATAGAGAATTTGAGTGTAATCAAGGAGAGACAAGAAAAAAAGTAGAGAATAATAGAAGAGCAGCCTCTATTTTAGAGGACCATGTCGAATCATCTTATAAACCGAAAGAGGGGGAAGTTTTGGTGAATAGAAGAGTATTGTGTCAAAGAGAGAAGGAGCAAGAACCATTGTAGAGAAAGAATTTGTTCGGAACAAGATGCAAGGTAGCTAGTAAATGTTGCAAAGTGATTATTGATAGTGGAAGCTCAGAGAACCTAGTTTCAAAAGAAATGGTGACCAAATTGATGTTAGAAAGGGTGAAACACCTGAAGCCCTATTTGATAGCATGGATTCAAGATGAGCATGAGATACTGGTAAGTGAACAATTTCTGTGAAATTGAAGATAGGAAATTACCATGATGAAGTTTTGTGTGATATCATGCTTATGGATATATGCCATGTTTTGTTGGGAAGACCTTGGGAGTATGATAGAAAGGCTATCCATGATGGAAAGAAGAACATATAAACTATTGTTGCAAATGGGATGAAGCAAATTTTCATGCTATTGGAGGATGTTCCTAAAGTTGAAGTTTGTATGAATAATAGAATTTTCTTGGTTGATAGAAGGAGATTTTTGGATGGACTAAGACATGAGAACATGTGTTATGCCTTGGTGCCTAAGAAGGTGGAAGACTTGAAGCATGTAGGAGGAAAACCTAAGGAGATAAACCAATTGTTGGCAAAATATAAAGCTATCATTTCAGATAATGTACCTGATGGATTGCCATGTATAAGGAGTATTAGTCATTGCATGGATCCGATTCTTGGAGCTAGTTTTCCTAATAAAGTAGTACAATAGATGACACTAGTAGAGAATAAAGAATTAAACATACAAGTGCAAGAGTTATTAAGAATTTTTTTGATAAGATAAAGCTTAAGTCCTTGTGTGGTACTTGTAGTGTTAGCACCTAAGAAGGATGGAGAATGGAGGATGTGTACAGACTCTAGAGCCATAAACAAGATCACAGTAAATTATAAATTTCCTTTGCCCCGAATGGATGACATTATGGGTTGTTTGAGTGGAGCTCAGTACTTTACAAAGATAGACTTGAAGAGTTGATATCATCATATCAGAATCAGACAAGGGGATGAGTGGAAGATAGCATTCAAGACAAATGAAGGATTGTATGAGTGGTTGGTGAAGCCTTTTGAATTGAAAAATGCACTGAGTACTTTCATGAGGTTGATGAATGAGGTATTGAAGAAATTCTTGGGTAAGTTTGTGATTTTTTACTTGGATGACATCTTGATTTTTAGTAAGACTAGAGAAGAAAATTTGCTGCACATAAGACAAGTTTTGTAGAGGTTGAGAGAAGAGAAGTTTTTGACAAACATAAAAAAGTGTAGGTTTTTTAAGGAGGAATTGGTATATCTTGGGTTTGTGATATCTGTGAAGGGATTGAATATGGATCTTGAGAAGGTAAGAGCAATTTTTGGATGGCCTACACCTGAATGTAGGTTTTTGAAGGAGGAATTCATATATCTTGGGTTTGTGATATCTGTGATTCGATTGAAGATGGATCCTGAGAAGGTAAGAGAAATTTTTGAATGGCCTACACCTAAAAGAATTGGAGAGCTAAGATCCTTTCATGGATTGTCCAATTTCTGGCAAAAGATCTTTAGGAATTTTAGTTCTATTTGCATCCCTATGACAAAAACAATGAGAGGAGATAGGAAGGATTTTAGATGCACCTAGAGCTAATAGAAGTTTAGAGTTTTTAAAATAAAAGGTGACTGAGCAGCCTATGTTGGATTTACCAAAATTTAGTAAGGTATATCAGGTAAACTATGATGCAATTGGAGCAATATTGAGTCAAGAAGGAAGACCAATAGCTTATTTCAGTGAGAAGTTGAATCATGCAAGGAAAAGGTATTCAGTGTATGATCAAGAGTTTTATGCCATATTTCAAGCCTTGAAGAAGTGGAGATATTACTTGTTTTCTAAGGAGTTTGGGTTGTATACAGATCACCACACTTTGCAATACTTGAACAGTCAAGGTAAGTTAAACTAGAAGCCCATGAGATGGGTAGAGTTCTTGCAAAGTTATACTTTTGTTTTGAAACAGAGGAGTGGGAAGTAAAATAGAGTTGTTGATTATTTGAGTAGGAGAAGGAATTTAGTGACATAGATGAGGATGGAGGTATTAGGATTTGATAAATTGAAGAACTTGTATGAGGAAGACCTAGATTTTTTTGAATCTTGGAGAGCATGTAAAGAACCAGTTTTTGATGATAGAATTTAGTGGTTGGATTATTTCATTAAGGAGAATATGTTGTTCAGAGGCAATCACTTGTATATACCTATGATTTTAATGAGGGATAACCTAGTGAAAGAGAAACATAGTGGGGGATTGGCAGGACACTTTAGAATTGATAAAACAATAGCATTGGTAAGTGAGAAATAATTTTTTCCTTAGATTCATAAGGATATCAAGAAATTTGTGTAGAGTTACAAAGTTTTTCAAGTTGCAAAAGGGAGTAGTTAGAATGTTGGATTATACAAACCTTTGACAGTTCTAGAGAAACCTTGGGAAGATATCAACATGGATTTCATACTTGGTTTGCCTAGGACATAGAGAGGTAATGATTTTGTATTTGTGGTGGTAGACATATTTTCTAATATGGCACATTTCATACCTTTTAAGAAGACAACAAATTTAGTACATGTAGTAGACTTGTTTTTTAGGGAAGTGGTCAGATTGCATGGATTACCTAGGAGTATTGTTTCAGATAGAGATACAAAGTTAGTTGGTTACTTTTGGAGAACACTTTGGAAGAATTTGAAGAAATATTTGAAGTTTAGTTCTAATTTTCACCTGCAGATAGATGGATAGAAAAAGGTAGTAAACAAGAGTTTGGGAAATTTGCTGAGATGTTTGCTTGGAGAGAAGACCAAAATTTGGGATTTAGTCCTTTCTCAAGAAGAGGTTTCCTACAATAATTCAGTGAACAAGAGTACTGGGAAGACACCTTTTGAGATTGTTACTGGAGTTCATCCTAGAGGTATATCTGAATTGTGATACATTAGTAAAGAAGATAAATGGAGTGTAGAAGTAGAGGAATTTGTAGAACATATGAAGAAAGTGCATACTCAAGTGAAGTAGTAGTTGGAAGATGTGAACTGAGAGTATAAGGAATGAGTAGATGAAAAGAGGAGACATAAGCAGTTTGAGGTTGGAGATGAAGTGATAGTGTATTCAAGGAAGAAAAGGTTTCCAATTGGCACATATAGTAATCTTGAGATGAGGAAGTTTGGACCCTATAAGATTTTGAAGAAATTTGATTTAGGAAATGCATATGAAGTAGAACTACTAGGTGACATGGGTATTTCACCTATATTCAATATTGCATATCTTCATCAGTACCATAAAGAAAAATTCAGTGAGGATAGTAAAGAAAACTTGGAAGAACAATTTCCTAAACAACAATCGGATGAGATAGAAGAGATTTTGGTTATCAAAAATGGGAGAAAGACTCGTTGAGGACAGTATAAAGAATATCTTGTAAAGTGCAAGGGTAGACTAGTGGAGGATTCTTCTTGGATTTATGAGGCTAAGGTAGACTGTATTGGTTTTACTTTGGCCCCAACAATGTGATGGACTCACTTTTTATTAACCTTATATGTCTGATGCAGGAGCATCCTTGGTTATTGGCAATCTTGCATCAACCAAAAATATTTTCATTTAGTTTTGTTCTTATTCTATTCTTGTTCTTGTTCAAGTTGGTAGATCTAATACTTCTTTATGTATGCTCACTAGATCTCGTGTACCTATCATTTCACCATGGACATATTCAATTTCCTTATTCCAAGTTTCCAGCTCGATTAGATCTTTTTCTGAAAAGTTATTGCTTTTGGATTGAGCGACAATAATTGGAATTGGCTCTAGAATAATTTCAAAACCTAATGAGTAGTTTGATTGATCATGGATCCTTCCCGTAACTTGGGGATCCTCATGATGTGTTTCAAATTGTTTCATGGAGTGTCCTCAACCTTGATTTTAGGTCCACATTTCATTATATGCATCTATTGTGGCAGAAATTTAACTTTGAGGTTGACTTGTTCTTGCATGCATTACATTTTCTTCATCTAAGAATTGTAATAACCTTTGGGCGACGTGAATTTTTTTCGACCTGCGGCTATGATATAAATCTTGTAACGAATCATGAGAAGAGAGAAAAATCAAGATAAGTATAATAAGGTGTATATAGAATTTGATCTGTAATATTTTTGCTTGCATTTATGAGCATTGTATTTTTAGTATGTTGTATCAGGCCTATGAGATGAATCTATAAGCTCGAATATGGCCAACTCTCTGTAATTGAATCTCATTATAATAAGAATATTTGAATTTGCATTTGTCTCCATATTTTGTGTTGATTATGTTGTGTGACTCTTGTTGCATGGTCCGGATCATTCTCTTTGAAGACCCTCCTACCGTGACTACACTAGGTTGTCATTGATGTCAACACTATTAACATTAATGTCTTTAAGACTATATAGGTTGAGGATATTGAGAAAATTGTAATAAAATATGTTATAGATTATCTGTGAAGCAGTGAAGATCAATATGGTGGAAAGTTTGGTGTATTGATAATGAGCAGTTATAGATTAAAGGGTTTCTTTTCAAGTCTATATAATTTATCTTCTGAAATTTTTAGAGGTGCGCATGAAGATTTGCACAAGTTATGAGTTTTTGTGTTTCGATAGTTATTTTGTTACTGTAAATGGTGTTCATGGAGGAATATAATGTGACTCTAGTAATTTGAGTTGTGTATGCTCTTGTGAAGTTTTTGGATGTTTCTAGATCATGTTCTATCCTTTTTGCAAGCCCACATTGATCGTTGTGCTCATGATCCATGATTTCTCTTGTGTGTTCATGTTTTTCATGTTCATGGCCGACATGGTGAGTGTAGCGTGTTGTGGATCTTTGAGAAATAATATTTGAAGTTGTTTTGTGTTTGAGGATATTGTTTTTGGTCTCTACTATGTTGTGGCCGACCTTGGTGGATTTTCATTAATAATCTTTATTATTTTGGGCTGACAATTCGTAGTCATTCTATTATTTTGTTGAAGCTGACATAAAGTGATGTAATTGCTTGTTTTGGATATATATATGTGATTTTCTATTAATTTGAAAGGAGGAAAGTGCGAAGTGTTTGAGTGCTTTGTGTGAATAAGGTTTAGGTCATTCGAAGGCAGAGCAGAGTGTGAAGAAGAGTGAATAAGAGTGAAGAAGTGTTCATGCACCTAACTAGAGCTATAATAAGGCATTAGTAGTTGCTACTTTGTTAATTCAAATTATTTAGATGGATTTAAGCTAAATGTTTCTATAAGATAGTCAACCTTCCTTTGTATTTGAGCAGTGAGCTCTAGGCAGTGTGCCTGAATGCATGTGGATTACCCATTTATTCTTCTTATACTTTTAATAGGGTATAAACTTGTGAGCTAATCTCCACCATGGTTTTTCCCCTAACAAGGTTTCTATGTAAAAAAATCTTGGTGTTATGTGTGTTTTTGATGTGTTGTTGATTTATGGTTTCATGGTTATTGATCTCAAATTTGAGAATAAGGATTAATAAGCTTAATAAGTTTGAAATTATGTGATAGTTGATTCACCCCCCTTCTCAATTGTCTGCCCTTCTGTTGTCAACACTTTATTCTTTTAAATGATGATTATTCTAGATATACATGGGTTACTTTTATTAGAGAGAAATCAAATGCATTAGATAGATTCAAGACATTCAAAGCTATGGTTGAAAATGAACTAAACTTCAAGATAAAATTATTAAAATTTGAGAGCGGTGGAGAATTCACCTCCCATGAGTTTAATATGTTTTGTGAAGTGCATGGAATAAAGAGATAGTTGTCAGCTCTAACAACTCCTCAACAAAATAGATTTGTTGAAAGTAAAAATAGAACAATTCAAGAGGTTGCTAGATCAATGATCACTAAGGTTGGTTTACCTGAAGTTTACTAGAAAGAAGCTATTCATATTGCTGTTTATGTATTCAATCAAGTTCATGAAAGAGAAAATAGTACAAAATCCCTATGAGCTATGGAATGGAAGAATTTATACTATTAAGTATTTCAAGCTATTCAGAAGAAAATGTTATATCAAAAGGGATGAAGAGACTTTGGGAAAGTTTGATGCAAGAAGTGATGAAGGAATTTTTCTTTGATATTCTACTAAAATCAAGGCATACAAGTGTTTCAATAAAAGACTAAGAAATATTGTAGAGAGTGCAAATTTTGAGTTTGATGAGACAATGAAGAATTCTAATTCTATGACATTGATGGATATGTATCTGATGAACTTGATTGTGTAAGTGTTGAGAATTGGTTGATGTGGCATTGTTGTCATTAATGTAAAAACTTGGGATCCAGAAGGTTGTGCTTTGAATGATACACAAAAATGATCTATCCTATCATATGCCATAATGTTCCATAGTGTGGATGGTATCCTCAATCCGGATATGGCAGTACTTTTTCTTGGGACATATGTGGAAGATAGTTAATGCATAATAATGAAGACTAACCTTTTGTATATTTCCAACTATGCCTAAAGTTTATTTTGAGTATCCTTGCTATCCAGACATTCATGTGTAAAGTTACAAGTTGTGGTATGTCTAACTGCATTCCTTTGATTGGTACTAAAATTGATGATGATCAAGATTTGGTCTTGGTTGTTGTGTTCCTATCAATTGATGATGTTCAAGATTTGATCTTTGTTGAGGAGTTCCTATTGGCTCTGAAATATATCTCATGTAATTCAAAGTACACTATATTTTGGTTATTATGCTAGCTGATGAATTTATCCTCTATGTGCCCTATTTATGGGTCCTATGGTAATGTAGGAAGAAGATATTTATGTGTGACCTATCCTTTGGGTCCCGTGCTAGTGTGCAAGCCTTACTGAATATTTCAAGGTTGTTCTTCAAGCCGATATGTTTTATTAGGCAGACTTATTTTTTTCTTCAGATATATGTATATATATATATAACATCTCTTTGTTACTGAACAAGAAGTGTGGTGCATGTGAATAGTGATAAGGATGCAAAGGATTGTTTGACAAGAGACATATAAGGAAATAAAGTCAAGTGTTAAGTAAAAGTAATATGTATTGTAGAGGTAGTGGAGGGAAGTTGTGCAAAAGATTCTTAACTGGATCTGTTGTAGACAAATATTGTGCTCTTAACCAAAACTAAATTCATGCATATGAATATGCAACTTCATTAGTTCACATTTTATCTATTTTATAATTAGTGATTTTTGTATTAATCGAGTAGTGAGCATTTTGGTAGTGAGCCCTTGTAAAAATCACCTTAACTGGTGTCACCTTAACCAGTGCTTTATAATTGAGAATTAGCATTCTCCATGGTTTTTCCCATCTTAGGTTTCCATGTAAATTATGGTGTTCATTTTGAAAGGTGTTGTTAAGTGCTTGCATGGTCATATCTATTTTAATTAATATTCAATTTATTTAAGTTTTCTCTAGATTAAGAGAAGAAAATAAAATTATTGTATGATTGATTCACCACCTCTGAGTTATTCAAACTATTCAACAATTGGTATTAGAGCCTGGTCCCTTGTAGATAGAGCTTAATTGCTTGAGGGTGATCTTGGAAGTTTGAATAGATGGCAGGAGATTATTACTTTAAGGAAGAATTGAAGTCAATATTAAGTGATATGGAAAGTATGGAATTTGAAAATGAGGAATTGAAAGAAAACATCAAGCAGGAAAATTATAGATTCAAAGCAAGACACAAAGAGGTCAATGATGAATTAAAGGATTCAAAGGAAAGTGTTGTGAATCTAAAGCTACAATTAGATGAATGAAAGAAGACTGAAGAAAGTCTCAAAGATACCATCAAATGAAAACCAAAAGAATGGAAGAATATTGAAGAAAATCCCAAGGATACCATCAAACATAAATTGGAAGAAAATGAGAAGTTAGATCACAAGTTAAGAATAACAAAATTAGAAGCAAGATTATGCGAAAGTGGCATGATTCTGGATCAAATTTTTTCCCTACAAAAATGTCACAAGGATAAGGGAGGACTTGGCTTCTCGAGGGGAATCTCAAACTAGAATACCAAGGGTAAAGACAAAGTAGTTGAAGCCGAAGCAAGATCTTTTGTAGCAAGCAAGGTCCAAAACTCTATAACATCTACAAAAGACCTCTAGTTAGGCAACCAAATGCTCAAAGGTACTTATCATTTAATGGTCATTGTTTTCTATGCAAAAAAATTGGACATAAGGTTGTAGAGTGTAGAAGCAAGATGGAACCGAGTATTCAATGCTTTAACTATCACAAGTTTGGTCACAAAGCAAGTCATTGCAGAAGTCAATTATCTAATCTATCTAGAATAAATGAAATGGATAATCTCTTTCATGGTTATTGCTACTTATGCCATGGTTATGGTCACAAAGCTAATCAGTGTAGATCTAGGGTTCACTTAGTTAAGTTAGGAAAAATTATATGTGCAGTCAGTTCAGACATTATGCTAACATATGAAGATATGTTGCTCCAGAAAAGATTGAAAACAAAAAGAAGGTTGCAGGATCAAATGAATCTAAGGAGAATACCGTCATAGTTTGGAAGAAAAATGAAATGAATGTGAAGAGCTATTTTGTGGTACCAGATCTTGGTACAAGCTCTTCCAAAATATTAGCCTACTACCTTGCTCAGGGGAAGTTTTTCAAGGCATATCCTATTAGTTCCCCCTCTCCAAAGTAATATTGGCATGTTTTTGGCACAATTAAGCTAGATTCGATTAGTGAAGTATGATGAAGCTTAATCCAACTGATTGAAAAGTGAAGTACAATTGCTAGCATCATTGATGAATATTTTGGTGGAAAAATCATCATGGGGAATTAAGGATAAAATATGGAGCTTCAAATCATTTCTCACAATTTGCAAAGAAGAAGTAGAGGTTTTCATTGAGCGATAAAAGATTGCAGAAGCTAAGTGCAATGATGTAATCCATGTTTATTGATAGTGAATCAAGTGGTGGTATTCCACTAAAGCTAGAGGGACTAGGGTTGGACAAATTTTATCATCAAAATATGAAGGAAATTGAACTAAGGTTGGGAGCTGATGAATTGTAGAATGTGAGTGACTTGGGTATGGATTTTTGGGGAGAATTCCCCTAGTTTTCTAACAAAGAGTCTATCTTATTCATGTTGAGTTGATTTAAGGATAGAAATATTGTTTTGGACAAACCCTATCTGATCACTAAGGAAGCCATTGAAGCTATTATTGGATTGTGTATAGTTGGTGACCTCCCTGAGAAGAAAATGGTTAATTATAGAGATGTGGATCAACTTACTCGTATCAACAAAGACCCTCGAGATCTATTGATAAATACCATTTTTGATACTATAGTAAGGTATGTTTCTTATGGTATCTCATACACAATATATTTGTAAAATTGTCAAGGTTCTACATTTGTTATTTTTGTGTATCTTGCACATAAGATAGTGAAGGAAAATCAACAGTTTGACCTATGTAGCCTAGTAATGGAAAACCTAATTGAGAATGTTAGAATGTCTCTGGTTGAGAGTTATCCCTTCTGGTTTGGGTCTCTTATCATGTGTTTAGTGTTTTACGTTCTGAATTCATTATTGTCAAAATAAAATATTAAGTGGAAGTCTGACATCCCTATCAGAAAGAAAGTTTAAAAATACTTAGAATGTATGGAAGATAAAGAAAATGCATGCAAAAATTATTTCTCATCCTCAGAGATGGATTTGTGCTTTGGTGTGATAGTGTCTAGTGCTACACCTATCAGTCAATTTGAGGAGGGTTCATCCTCCGATAAGAGGAAGTTAGAGGTTGTCATTGGTGGTTCCCCTCTAAAACCTAAAAGGAGGAAAATTAACACAAAGGATGTCATCGCTATCTCAGAGGAGGATAAAGAAGAAGAGTCTCTACTTGATATAGATGAAGTTCATTCAGTGTTGGATAAGGGTGATATGAAAAAGATTAGGGAAATATGGAATTCTTTCTCTCTGAATAGTAGGCCTAGAATTGAAGATGCATTGGTGTGGGAGAGGGGGACCACCCACTACAAGGCGCTAGGTCACAAAAGGCCAAGAGTAGAAAGGATTCCTTAACTCACCTAAGTTTAAGGGATATTTAGCATGATGAAGATGAGAATGATAAATATTATATGTCCTTCAATCTCTACAATCTTAAATGTTGGAAGGAGACCAAGTGAGTCAATCTTTAGAGTTAGATTTGTGCCTCAGGCAACTCTCTATTTTTGAGGATGGAAGCGCAACTCCAGGATGACAACATGGCGCACTAGCATCTCACAGGTGCATTGGCATCTGTACGGCTAGAGAACCAAAAAGACATGACTCTAACACTTAAAGGGAGACTATCAACCTAGTCTAGAGGTGTTTAAAGTGATAGAATGAGATTAAGAAAAGAGAAATGCAGATACAAATATGATAAAAGAAATGTATTACCACCAAGGTGACGAAGATGATCTCATACAATGCTCTCCTCACCAGCTTGCTCCAAGTTCTCTCCACCTGCACACAATAAAGGGAGAAATTTTTGGGGTCGTATAGGGGCCTACCTTAGTTAGACCCATGTCTTGGTGTTTCCACCTCCATGGATAGCCAAGTTTGGAATAGTAGAAATAAATGATAAAGAAAAGAAACTACAAGCTATGTAAACACAAAAAAACTACAAGTAGTACATGCTTACTCAATCAAAAGAAAGAGAAGAGATTAGAGGAGCTTACCGCCTCTATCCAAAGCACTCAAGGCTCACAGAGAATTGAATGAGAGGGACTCAAGCCTCTGTTGCCGTGGTGTTTGTCCTATGCTCGCCCTGTTGGAGTGAGGGAGTAGTGGATTTATGCAATGAAGTGAATGGTGTTGCTACAAATCTTGGAAATGAATGGTTAATGCATGGGGAGAGTGTGCCAACTTCCTCAAAACTTCTATTGAAGAGGGCTATGGATGAAAGAGTGAAGATTATGAAGATATGGATGAAAAATGGCCATATTTAGGTCACCCATCTGAAGAGGGACGTTACTCTTTGACTTATAATAAAAAATGTAACACCTCTGTAGTCTCCAACTGCAAGAATATGTGAGGGACATAAGAATTCCATACGGACATCTACATACTGTGTAGGCGTCCTCGACAAAAAAGCCCCCATCGACACACAAAAAAGGTGCCAAGTGGAATGCAAGAAATGGGCTTAAGTGGAATTAAACCTCTGCTTTCGATTTTATAAAGTGTTAAGGGGAAAAAGGGAATTTGCATTAGGGGTGAAAATTCATGTTGATACATTTTTCCCCCAAATTAGCGAGAATGAGTTCTGATGAGTGCTTTGGTAAAGTAGAGTAGTAAAGAAGTAACAAAGTAAGAGATGTATACCTGAACTAATGAGGAAGCAGAGCATGGTCTGGAAAACTCGAAAGTGCAAGAGAGGACTTCATAGTTCCAGGGAACTACAAAGTTGAAGCATGAAATTACCTTACAAGTTCACGGTCCTGCAAGGATGGTATCCTTAAAGAACTCTCACATGAAGGAAACTAGGACAAGCACGTTGGAGCCCCGTAGACCTATAAGGAAGGTATCCCTCAAGAACTCTCACATGAGGGAGACCAAGAAAAGCACCTCACAGACCCACAAATCTGCAAGGAAGGTATCCCCCAAGAACTATCGCATGGTAGAAACCGAGCAAAGGAGAATTCACAGAGCCAGAGATGGTGACATGTTTACCCATAGAGAGAACACATCAGGAAACACTCGCGTAGGCCAGTGAATGGATAGTCATGCAAACCATCGCTAAGTTGTAAGACTTTTAAAGGGGTCCCTCAAGTACCCTTCAAAAGGGAGGTTCCACTAAAGGGACGCGATGTTCGGAAGCTAAGGTCTAGTTGAGCTTCCCCCAAGCTAAAGGAAAAGATGTTAAGACGGTCTAGTTGGGCTACCCCCAGACTAGACGTGAAGGAATGGAACTGGACTAGTCTGGCTGCCCTTGAGCTAGATACCATAAAAATTTATAGAAACTTTCGAAGGGGTCCCTCGGGATCCCAACATGAAGAGGTGGGGTCCACTCAAGGGACACACTATTCAAAAAGTTTAATGTATTCCTCCTCGAATTGATTCATCATCAAGGAGTCCTTTTGAAAGATGTTCACTTCATCAAGGAATTCAAAAGGAAGGAGATGTCCTCACACGACGGGGAGACTAAGACCATTTCCACTTCGGAGGAAGATTTCAATATCCTTTCTTTACAAACCCATGATGAAGGAAACACGTTGTGCTAGGGTTTCAAGTTGAGAATGCAATTCTAAGAAGGAAGTGTGTGAAGGGTCTTCGAGAAAAGATTCATTTGGAAATAAATGAATTTTCTAAAGACCAAGCAATGTAGAAGGTGTGTTGTCACACATGAAAGGGACAACACAAGCAAAGATGAGAGAAAGATAAAGTGAAAAGGTAAAGAAAATAGATCATGCACAGAGGGAATAGGGGGATTTGGTTATGCAGGGTCTGATCTACCTTTATTTATATATATTAGGTAACCATGATAAGATGTGAAAGATCATCAATACCCAACCAGATCAGGAAGAATGTATGAAAGACAAAGTAAAATAAAAATTGGGTCAACATGGAAGGAGGCCTAAATGCTCCCAATGCTTTGCATCATCCCCAATTTACTAAAAGTCAATCACAAACATGGAAGAATGATGACACATATAGAGGAAGGTTTACAAAAAAAACACAACACCTGTATCCATGCACCAATAGGGGTGACGAGGGTCATCTAGGTACATGTAGCATGATCATGGGGAAGCACATGTAACAACATGTACATGTCTAATCTAAATATCAAGAAGAGGGTCTCCCCCTAACACTAGTTGACTAGGAGGTCATCAGCTTCCCACTCTAGAAGGAAGGAAGATGATCTTGAAATGGTGTAATGTTAAGGGGAGGACCTTTTCATCCTCCTACAACAAGGGCCAAACCAGAGGGACCTGTAAGTCTCTGTCACCTAGCTCTTGTGGGTCCAGGGTCAAGGACCTAGCGAAGATCATTATTAGGGTCGAGACTTCATCCATTGAGTTAAAAATGCACCTGGAAGGAGTGCCATGTTTCACCTTGGTGGACGGAGGAGTTTTCACCTGAGGTTCACTACTAGGCTCACCAAGAGATTCAGGAGTAGTGACAAACTTGAGGGAACTTGGGACCGGTTTCGGTACTAAGGCATAACAAGGAAATTTGGGGCCACCTTTCAGAGAAGGTGGGCTCTTCTTATGTCCTCCATTTTTTGAGGGGCCATGCTCTACCTTCTTCTTCATCATGGAGGTGAACTCCCCATGGATGAAACAAGGAGTGTTGAGGAAGAAGAGGAAAGAGTCACAGTGGACACAACTAAAGTGTTAACCATGTCCACAGGCTTTGGGAAAGGCAAGACATCTAGGATGGAAGTCAACAAGGGTGGCTCTACCGAAGGAGCAATGAACACTTGTAACCTTTTGGGTACATGTGTGCTCACAGCAGGAGTCGAAAGAGATTCAAGGACAAAACTAGGTAAAGAGGAAGACATAGCAAAAGATGAGATCTTCTCTTCATCCTCCTTCTGTAAGGAAGATTTCTCAGTGATGAGAGCCTTTCGTCGGTGCTTACGCTTGCATGCAAGGAAGTTTCTATGGCTCTTCGCATCAAAATCTGGAACTTGTGAAGGGATAGAAGGATCGTGGTCAGCCATGGGAGTGTCCTCCATGACTATCTCCAATGGAAGGGAAGACTCATGAATGGAAGGAGGAGGGGTAAGTTTAGAAATGGTGGGAGGAGTTGACTCCACCACCTTAGAGGTGGATCCTTTCCCGTTTAGGGGAATAGGAAGAGGTTGAGGGGAAAACTCTCTCCATGAACCTTTCTTTCTATTGTGTAGTTAGTAATAGGGTCCTGGGGACCCATTAGGGAGATCCGATATCCTGACATTGGGCTTTCACCAAGGAGGAATCATCAGACTTAGTGGGTAGAACCCAAGCTTGTTCATCCAATACTCTTCCCAAGAGAGGGGAGCAGGTGAACCAGCTCAAGTGGGAGTGAGCTTCTCCTTTCCTTTTCGGGAGGAGGAGGTAGCTGATAGTTCTACCATAGGAAGGGCCAGCATTGGCTATCCCTTATCCCTAGTTTTGTACTTCACATAGTTTTTCTAAGGTAGGTCCATTCTCTGTGGGAGTGGACCAAGTGGAGTGGGCCAAAAGTGATCCAACGTATATCCTCCACAGAACACCACAAACTGATATCCAGTGTCATGTACTACATGCACGGCACCTTCGTGGGAAAAATTAAGGCACCTATGAATCAAAAAGGCGATCCCATTCATGGAAGCTAGCCAAGGTATGCCTAGCTTCACTCAAAATAGGTTCGACTCAGGGATGACATTGAATACTGTGTCTACATTCCTAGGTTCAACTATGATGGAAAACATTATCGATCCATAGGGTTTAAGATAAAGTCCATCATACGTATGCATGACGGACTTTGTTCTATCATATTCCTCCCTTTGTAGGGAGTTTAAGAGTAATGTCTCCTCCATGATGACATTCACTCTACTCACAGGGTCGACTAGGACCCCTATCATAATGTTGCCATTGAGGCAAGCGAGAATATAGAGTGGAGAAGGCTTTCTATTTTATGGAATTTCTTGCGAGGTAAATGTTACATCTAGCGAGCCAGTCACAAGATAAGTAGAGGGAGTAACAATAACCATGTTAACATACACCTCAAGGTGAGAAGTAGAATCAATGGGATCAGTAATCACGTTAGCAGAATGTGATGGAAACGGGCTCATGTATATCTTGAATTCACTGTTAGCTTTCACCACTAATTTGTTTGTGTTTTGTTTTCCTCCATTAAGATAGACACTACCATCCTTGATGTGGTCTTGTATCTCATGATGAAGGTGCATAAAATGTTTTGTATCATGTTCATTAACTCGATGGTACTAATAATAAGTGTCTTCCTCATACTAGCTAGGGTATGGTTCCCTAACTAGCTTAGGGGGTGGTAGGGTGAGGATCTTATCCTTTAACAACTTCTACAAGATGGAAGAATAAGATTTTGATAGGTTCATAAAATTTTGGTCGCGTCTAAGGCCATTGTTATCTATAGTGGCTACTACATTCATAATAGTTTTATCTCTTCTCGAGATCAATATGATAGATCTTCCTTCAGAACGGGAGTGTGAGGGAGGACCCCCAAACTTAACCACCATTTGCTGCTACTCTCATAGAGCCACACACAAGTGTGCAAAAGAAGGATACTTCATGAGGGTGAACTTCTCTTGCCAAGTCCTTTGTAAGTTCCCTATGAAGACCTTTTGTACATCAAAATCAAGTAACAGATACGATATCTGTGAAAAGAGTGCTTGGTATCGTGCTATAAAATCTGTAATATTCTCATTGTCCCCTTGGTTACATCTAACAAGGTCTGAGAAGGTCATCTTCAGTCTGATATTGGCTTGGAACTATCGCAAGAACTGGTTCACAAGCTGATCGAATGTGAAGATGGAATTATCAAGCAAAGAACAATACCAATTCAGTGTTGTATCTTTGAGGGACCGGGGAAAAAATTTAGCCATCAATGCATCATTATTGAAAGAGTTTGTTCAAAAGGAGTTAAAGGTGGACACATGTGTCTATGGGTCCCCTTTACCATCGTATTTGTAAAATTTTGGGATCTCCATCCCTTGTGAGAAAGGAGTGTTTAGGATTCCAACTGAAAATGGGTTGTGTCAAAAGAAGGGCTAGAAGATAGGCTGGACGGAGGCCTGGGAAAGGTTTGCTAGTTGGTTCTGCATCTTCCCCATATTATAAAGAAGGGTATTCAGAATAGGGTCGTTAGAAGACATAGGACCACCATAACCACCACCAGATCCACCACCATGACCACCACCAGATTCGCCACCAATACTGCTGCCACTGGTGTGACTTCCACTGGTGCCACCCCCATGACCACACCAAGAGCCACCACCAATACCACCTCCACCAGTGTGACTTCCACCGGAGCCATCGCTAGAGATGAAGCCATCACCATGACTTCCATTGGCACTACCTCCACCATTGTCACCTCCACTTCCTAAATTCCCAATGCCAAATCCTCCACCCATCATTCTGCCAAACCATCAACCACCGGAGGTGACATAAGGGGTGAAGTGGAAACTGAAAGGTTTTTTTTTAGTTTGACAGTATCCAAACTTTCAGAATTAGATGGTATATTGATTGAGGGGATCGTGTCAGCCATATACACAAATATAGGAGGCATTGACATCTCAGGTTGCCTCTCGCATTCCTTGAAGAGGCCACCTCATATTAAGTGACTAGAGCTCGAGGGGGTGCATGCTTTGGCCAAACCAGTGAGACTAGCCAAGAGTTCTACACCTGGTTGGTCCTTTTCCACCATGTATCTTATTTCACCAATCACTTTAGCAGCCCTAGCCAACTCTGGGTTTCCTTCTAGGTGATTTCCCAATGCACCCAACCCCTTACCGAGACTAATGATGTACTCAAAAGGTATACAAATGACCTCATTCTCATGTATAGATGAGGAGGTTAGTGATGTAGGAGGAGTAAGGATGCGATCAATTTCATCAAGAAATATAGATTCACCTCATGCTATGTGCTCTTGTGTAGAAAAACTGACCGCAGACCCAGAGAAAAGGTCGGTAGTCATGCTAGAGGAGACCTTCATCTTGTCCATTGAAAGGTGTTACAAAATTCTTCTAACGATATGCCTAGAAGTCATAGACTGGGTCGTGAAGCTCATAAAATTTCACAACACACTAGGGTACAAGGACCAAGAGGTTTATGAGAAAAAATTTTGGATGCCAACAAATCGATAGACATTGGTTCACGTCAGGTTCACCAAAAATGTGAGAGGGCGACCACCCACTACAAGGCCCCAGGTCACCTTAGTTTAAGGGATAGTTAGGATGACAAGGATGAGAGTGATGAGGATTATGCATCCTTCAATCACTTTTCAATCCTAAATGTTGGAAGGAGACTAGGTGAGTCAGCCTTTAGAGTCAAATTCATGCCTCAGGAAGCTCTTTGTCTGAGGATGAAAGTGTATTTCTAGGACGACATCACAGTGCACTGGTGTCTCACAAGTGGGTTAGGGTCTGTACGTCCAGAGAATGGAAAAGACGAGACTCTAACTCTCGAAGGGAGACTATCAACCTAGTCTAGAGGTGTTTAAAGTGAAAAAACAAGATTAAGAAAAGAGAAATGCAGATATGAATATGATAAAAGAAATGTATTACCACCAAGGTGATGAAGATGATCTTGTACAATGGTCTCCTCTCCAAATTTCTCCAAGTTCTCTCCACTTGCACACAATAAAGGGAGAAATTTTTGGGGTTGTATAGGGGCCTACCTTAGTTAGACCCCCATCTTTGTGTTTCCACCTCCATGGACAACCAAGTTTGGAATAGTAGAAATAAATGATAAAGGAAAGAAACTACAAGCTACGTAAACACAAAAACACTACAAGCAATATTTTCTTACTTAATCAAAAGCAAGAGGAGAGATTAGAGGAGCTTACTGCCTCTATCCAAAGCACTGAAGGCTCATGGAGGAGTGAATGAGAGGGAATGAAGCCTCTGTTGCCATGGTGTATGTATTTTGCTTGCCCTATTGGAGTGACAAAGTAGTGGATTGTTGTAATAGGGTGAATGGTGCTGCTAAAAATCTTGGAAATGAATGCCTAATGCATAGGGAGAGTGTTCCAACTTCTTCAAAACTTCTGATGAAGAGGGCTATGGATGAAAATGTGAATATTATAAAGAGATGGATGAAAAATGAGCATATTCGAGTCGGCCAGCCGAAGAGGGATGTTATTCTTCAACTTCCAATAAAAAATGTAACGCCTCTACAGTCTCCAACCATAGGAATCTTCCAGGGATGTAAGCTCACTGCGTGGACATCTCTGCACTACAAGGGTGTCCCTGACAGAAATTCCCCCATCGATGCACAAAATAGGCACCAAGTGGAATGCAAGCAGTGGGCTTAAATGGAATTAAACCTTGGATTTTTATTTTCTAAAGTGTTAAGGGGAAAAAGGGAATTTTCGTTAGGGGTGAAAATTCATGTTGATACAATTGGTTGATTATATGCTCAAAAAGGGTATTACTATTTCTTTTGTTTTTGACTCATTACTAGATGATCTAGTAGAAGTTGTTGAAGAAAGATTATTGTAGGAAGGATCTGGATGAGATAAATTCCAATCTATGATTGAAGGAAGGTGTGTGACATCCAAACAAAAGTTATCTAAACATACTGGTGAGATAAGATAATGCATTAAGGAGGTGTCTACTATCTACAAATATTGTCTCTGGTGGCTTGCTACTGTTGATAATTTTAGAAGAATTGATGCTATTGATTCTGAATTGAATGATATTGGGAAGTGTTTTGACTTCTTCAAAGATAAAGATGGAAAATAGAGAATAAGAGTTGATGATTTGTAAGCTGAGTTATTGTCTTCTCATAGACAAAGGGAAGATTTGGTTAAAACCTTCTGGTTGGTTAAAGAAATTGTTGAGGTCCGATTGGATCATCTCTCTAGGATACTTTCTGATGTAGAGGATTGTGAATGATAGTACTTATCTCCATATTGGTCATCTTCATTTGGGATGTTGGTTCTACAAGAAAGTGTGTGTACAAGAATAGTTTTTCTAGTGCAAGTTTGGAAGAAGATTCTTCTAATTGCAAGAGAAAGGTACAAGAAAATATTTCATGCAAAGAGTGTTATCTTTATATAATTTGATGAATGATATTATTTGTCCCTTTTCCTTTGATGGAAAAAAGGGGGAGAAAATGAAGAGAAAAATAAAAACAAAAAGAGAAATTGAAGAGTTGGATTTCTGGACAAAGGGGAAGCGCTTGGAGTATTTTTTTTCTGGTTTTTGTAGTTTTGAGTTTTTTTTTTTCCATCAATGCCAAAGGGGGAGATTGTTGTGAAGTTTATGTGGCATTTTTGTCATTATTGTCAAAACCTAGGATCCAGAAGGTTGTGCTTCGGATGATACAAAAAAATGATCTATCTTATCATATGTTATAATGTTGCATAGTGTGGATGTTATCCTCGATCCGGATATGGTATTAATTCTTCTTGGGACATCTGTGGAAGAAAAATAATGCACAATAATGAAGACTAATCTTTATGATATTGGTTGTTGTGCCTAAAGCTTATTTTGGGTATCCTTTCTATTTGAAGATTCATGTAGCATGTTAGAAGTTGTGGTATGTCTAACTGCATTCCTCCGATTGGCATTGAAATTGATGATGATCAAGATTTGGTCTTGGTTGTGGCATTCCTATCAATTGATGATGTTCAAGATTTTCTCTTTGTTGTGGTGTTCCCATCGGCTCCGGAATACATCTCATGTAATTCAAAGTACACTATATTTTGGTAATTATGTTAGGTGATAAACTTATCTTATGTATGACCTATTTATGGGTCTCATGGTAATGCGGCAAGAAAATATTTATGTGTGACCTATCCTTTGGGTCCAGTGCTAGCATGTAAGCCTTATTGAATATTTAAAGGTTGTTCTTCAAGTTGACATTTTTTTCTAGGCTGATTTATTTTGTTCTTCAGGTATATGTATATATGTATAAAACATCTCTTTGGTACCGAATAAGAAGTGTAGTGTATGTGAAAAATGATAAGGGTATTAAGGATGGTGCAAAAAGAGACAGAGAAGGAAGTAAAGGAAAGTGTCAAGTATAAATAATCTGTATTGAAGAGGTAGTGGAAGCAAGTTGTGTAGAAGATTCTTACTCAGGTCTACTATAGACAGATATTGTGCTCTTAACCAAAATTGAATTCATGCATATGTAGAAGCAACTTCATCAGTTCTTATTTTGTTTATTTTCTAATCAGTGAATTTTGTATTAATCGAGCAATGAGCCCACTAGCAGTGAGCCCTTATAAAAATCACCTTAACCAGTGCTTTATAATTGAGAATTAGCATTCTCTATGGTTTTTCCAATCTTGGGTTTCCACATAAATTCTGGGATTGATTGTGCATGGTGTTGTTAAATTCTTGCATTTTCATATATGTTTTAATTAATATCCCATTGATTTAAGTTTTCTCTAGATTAAGTAAGGAAAAAAAAATGTTGTATAACTGATTCAACCCCCTCTCAGTTGTCAGGACTGTTCAACAGTAAGAATAAAAGAGATTGAAGAACATGAAAAATGATGAGAAAGAAAAGAAGGATGAACAAAATGAAAGAGAAGAAGAAGCTCCATTGGTGTCCTCTAAGACACCAAGATATGTACATAAGAATCATTAAGAAATTAAGATTATTGGTGTCAAGACAAAAGGTGTATTAACTAGAAGTAGAACTGCTAGTGAAGTGAAGCTATGTTTACTTTCTGAGATTGAACCAAAGATTATAAGTGAAGCTTGTAAAGATGAACATTGGATGGAATCCATTTAAGAACTTATGTAGATTGAAAAGAATCAAACCTGGGAAGTGGTCCCAAGATCAATAGATAAAAACATTATTGGATCAAAGTGGGTATTCATAAATAAGTTGAATGAGAATGGAGAAGTTGTTAGAAACAAAGCAAGGCTTGTGTGTAAAGGTTACTCACAAGTAGAAGGCATAGATTTTTAGGAAAAAATTTCACCAATAGCAAGAATGGAAACTATAAGGATGTTTTGAGAATTTTTTGCTCATTAAGATTTCAAGGTCTATCAAATGGATGTCAAGTCAATATTTTTGAATGGTGAGCTAGAAGAAGAAGTCTACATGGAACAACCAGAAGGATTTTTGTTGAAAAATTAATCCGATATGGTGTATTCTGGTTATTTTTCTTGTAACTTTCAACCCTAAGGAGAAACACAATGCCTAAACTAGGGGATTAAAGATTTAGGATAAGGAATCAACACTATCAATAGATTGAAGACAATAAAAGCCAATGAACAAGGATATGAAAGCCTTCTTCACTTTGAGATCCATAAGACTCAGGAGGGTGTTCCTAATTGTAGGTCCCAACATATGAATAAAAAATTCGTGCAACAAAATATAGACCAACGAAAGTGGATAATTCTCAAATATATGAATAATGGGTATTTTACCAAATTTTGGATTGATTCACCCAACTTGACAAATGAATCCTAGTCAACAGTAAAGTCATTTTTTTTAACATTTAAGAGCTCCTTCCACTCATCTATAGATTTCTAGGTGCACACACTCCATCCTCCATCTTTATGTCTTGTTTCATTTACATTTCTACGTAATTTTGTACGTCACTACATTGAATTAGGGTTAATTGTTGCATCTTGAAATTTATTTATATTTCCAAGTATAAACTTGGTGGTGAACCCCTCATTAATTTCTATTCAGCCTCTAAGACAACCCTATTGTAAGATCTCTTTCTCCTTTGCATTGAGATCTCGAGGGTTATCCTTGAATGAAATTGGAAAGTGGGTGTGCTCTATGTCCTAAACCATATGAAAGAACTCTTACCCCATTTTTCATTGTTTCATTTTGGTGAATGTGCATTTAGAACATTAAGATTCTGATTTGGAGTGTATCATCATCCTAGATCTTGCTTGCATTAACATTGCATTAGGGTTTGCATTAGTTAATTGAAATTCTAGGGTTTCTAATCTTGCATTAGTGAAATTTCATATAGCTTATGTTTTTGCATCTCATTTAATTGAAAATGAAACAAAATCTACATTTTCACTTAATACATAGATCATACAACATAAAAAGCATTAAAATCAACTAATAATTTCTATTTAAAAAAAAAAAGCTCATTGGTACTCATTCACCACCTTGGGGAAATCACTCCCAGTGCACATTTTGCACTGCATTTTTTGGAATTTAAAGTATTATTTATAAGCTTATGTTTGTTGTTATTACCTTTTTGTTTTAATTTCGAGAATTTCAGTTATAATTATTTCATTTTTCTTAGCTTACATTACATTTTCATTCATCTTGCATTTAATAGATCATGTATGAGTATTTGGTGTCCTATTGATAATACTATAGTGAGATGAAGTTTGAGACTCATGTCATCCCATAATAGCACAATTGTTGTGGATCTTGAGTTGTTTAGGTCTTTCACTCCTAGTATTGACACTAGTACACTAGGTATGGATCATGCCATTAATAACTCCTTAGCTTCAAGTAGTGTGATGCAAGTTGAAACACAAATTGATAATGTCCTGCAAGAAAACATAATTAAAATTCCTGTAGATTTAACAAACCTAGAAAATCAAGTGCAAATTTTTTTTTTTTTAGTACTTCCATCCCTACTATAGATAACATTCATTGGATGCTTGAAAGCGAAGATGGACTTGACCTTGTAAAAAACATAGTTCAAGCCTTAGGAAAACACCTCACCCCAACCACTAGTTGTCCTACAAGCAATGCCACAAGCCAAGGGGGAACTCAAACTTCTCCTCCGACAATAATTGCCTCAATACCTACCTATACCAACCCTCAAGTCACAACAAAAATGCATCCAATGCTATTAGATTTCCACAATCCATATTATCAATAATCTTTATGCTTCTGGATTTGATTGTGTGCCAATTTTTGAATCAACATTTCGTACCACACTCCATGATCCATCATCAGGATATAGAGATCAAGGAGGTGTAAAAGTGGTTTGTTGTAGACCAAGATAGCTTAAAAATAAGAAGAGAGGGTGGGGAGAGGGTGTGGGGAACATGAAACACGAGGTTCAAATTAAAAACAAAAATTACAAAAAAGGGAGAGAAAAACCCAAAAATTAGCAACAATTAAGCATAAGGAAAGAATTGAATAAGAAATGAAAACCTAAAAAAAAAAAGGAAATTAGAGGAAAAACTAATTAAAAGCTAAGAGATTACACTTAAGAAAGAGGCAAATAATTAAAAAATCCAAAAGAGAATAAATTAATTAAACAAACAAGGATAATGAATAAGAACATTGACCTAAGACTAATAAAACATATGCATACATAAAATATAAACAAGGATAATTTTGTGTGTTCTATTATAATGAAATAAGAAGATTCATATATACAAATACTGACACATACACACAAAAACATAAGGAGAGAATATATAAACAAAGAAACAAGGAAGCAATGGGTACAATTATAAAAATACAACACATATATAGATGAGAAATAAATATATGAATATGAAGCAATGTGTACGCACATGCAATACATACACATTAATAGAAATATAAAAAATACACAATAAAAAATAAAAATACCAAATAATATACACATTAAGAAAATAAAAACCATATAAAATATGGTTCTCTAAAAAATGCATTATATATGTATGTATGTATGTATGTATGTATGTACAATATATATGTACATACAATACATACAATACATACATAAATATATAAATACAAAGGAAGTAATGTGTACATACATTCAATGCATACACATACAATTAAAGAACCAAATAACAAGTAAAATACAAACACACCTACATACACACCCATACAACACACAAATAAATGAGAAATATAAAGGTATATAGATATGCATGCTTGTTATTATTTTTGTTTTTGTATTTTTATATGGATAGGCCTTTATAGTTAATTTATATGGTTAATGTTTGTATGTTTTTGATGCAAGAGCATCGAGTTGTGTAAGGGAATTCCTACATCACCCAAAAATATCTTTACTTTCATTTAGGTTTTTGTAGATGTTTTTTGCATTTTCAGATACCCTGCCCTATAAAATCTTTGAAGTCAATTTTGAAGCACTTAGAGGCTTTGGATGGGCCTAAAAATTGGCAGAAAACTACAATGGTTGGCCTTTAGGCCCCACTTTTCAAAAAGTAGGGCGTAAAGGCTAACCACTTTCATTTTCTCAAGAGCTTTCTGAAAAAGGTATTATGATTGAAGATCCGATGGTCAGATCTAAAGTTATGGCTCCCGGAAGTTGGTGCATTTTCATAATGTGCTAATTTTTGAATGTGGTTTAAATTTTGAATTTCAAGTTATAATTTTGGGCACCAAACTACCAAAACTCATAATTAGAATGTTGTTTTTGGCTCCAAACCAAAAAAAGGGGCTATTTATGGGCTAGTTTCTAGTTTTTGGGAGCTTTGGGGGAAAGAAGATCACATACTGGAAAAGGGGAATTTCTGTAATTTCTACAACTTGCATGCGTTACAATACTTGAAGATTTGGGATCCTCTGCATGTAAGGATTTCATTATTATAAATATAATAATATTCTCTAGTTTTGTGTGTGATATTTTGTGTCTCAAGTTGCACCCTCATCAAGTGGTATCAGAGCAGGTTTTCTTGAGCATGTGGACAGATCACCTATCGTGAGGCAGTTCTCACTAGGACTGTGGTTGTGGGTTGAGGTCAAGATGCCTCCAAGAGTGATGCGTGGTAGGCGTGGTGGTGCCAGAGGTGAAATAAAAGTTGGTGGAAGAGATCCATTGGCAACAAAGGGTTTCAGAGCCCTCCAGAGACAAATTAATGCATTGCAGGAAGAGTTGAGAAGAGGGTTAAACTCGAGAAGAAGAGAAGAAAGTGAGGATGAAGAAGAGGCGGAAGATTCAAATGTAGAAGAGGAAGAAGAAGAAATTTATCAAGATCAAATTCAGTTGATAAGGGCCATTTCGAAGATCGAAAAGAGACCCAAAGTAGAAGTTCCCAGTTTTTTCGGAAGTTTGAGCTCGAAAGAGTTGATCAATTGGATCAACGATTTGGAAGAGTATTTTGAGTATGAAGAAATAGAGGACCTGTATTAGGTCAAGTTTTCAAAAATGAAGCTGAAGTGCCATGCCAATATCTAGTGGAGAGAGGTTCAACTAGAAAGAAATTAGAGAGGAAAAGGAAAGATCACTAGATGGGACTGCGTGGTGGAGAAACTAAAGAAGCAATTCATACTAGTGGACTATGAGTTAGATCTACTAAAGAAATTGGAAGGGTTGAAGCAAGGAAATAGATCTGTGAAAGAATACACAAAATATCTTCACAAGAAAATCATTAGAACAAGACATGCAGAGGCCAACAAGGAGAAGGTAGCCTATTATCTTAATGGGTTACGACCGAGAATTCAAGAGGACCTAAGCCTGGTCAGAATGACCACCATTGAGGATGCATACCATTTTTCTCTTCAAGTTGAGAAGCTGAAAAAAAGATTTGATAGAAAGCAAAAATGACAAGGAGGTCAAAGTGGAAGATCTTCTGGAAGCCGAAATGAGAATGAGAAGAAAAATGAAGATGTGGGTACTAGTCAAATCTAGAAGAGTGATAAGTTCTACCACCCTCATGATCAAAAAAATGGTGATCAAATAGGTAGAGAATGAGGAAGATCTGGGCAAGGACTCGAAAGAGGTGGTTTTAGAGGAAATTGTTTCTAGTGTGGTGAAGAAGGGCATCGAGCCTATGAATTTCCACAACACCAAGGAACGATAGACAGAAGGCCATGCAAGGGTTGCACATGTAGATGAGGACGCTCAATCAGAGCATTCAAATGATGTGCAAGGGGAGAAGCCCTAGTGGTTAGAAGAGCCCTGGTGGCTAAAGAGAAGGAGCCAATTTAGAGGAAGAATATGTTCCACACAGGGTGCACGTGTGAAGAAAAATGTTGTGATGTCATTATTGGTAGTGGGAGCACCGATAATCTGGTGTCATAAGAGATGGTTACGACATTGAAGATGAAGAGGGAAAGGCATCCACATCCATATCAGGTTGCCTGGTTGCAAAGAGACCACAAAGTTCTGGTTAATTAGCAGTGCCTGGTGAAGTTCAAGATCGGAAGCTATCGTGATGAGGTACTCTGTGATATCATCCCCATGGATGCATGTCACATGTTGTTGGGGAGGCTATGGCAGTTTGACAGGAAAGCTATACATGATGGCTATGCAAACACTTATTCCTTGATGAAGGATGGAGTCCGCCATAAGTTCAAGCCCTTGAAGAAGGCCGAAGAAAAGGTATGCAGTAGTGCTAGAATTTGTTATGTTGATGCAAGGAAATTTTTAGAAGGCATGAAGCATAAGCATGTGTGTTATGCATTGATTCCTAGAATGGATAAGGAGGATAGTGGGAAGGTGCCAGTATAATTTTCTAGGTCATTGAATGAGTTTTAGTATATTGTTTCTAATAATGTACCTAAGGGTTTTACCACCAGTGAGGAAGATCAGTCATCAAATTGACTTGATCCTTGGATCCATTTTTCCAAATAAGGCAACTCACAGAATGACTCCTATGGAAAATGAGGATTTGAATAAACAATTTCAAGAGTTGTTGAGAAAAGGGTTGATTCGAGAGAGTTTGATTCCATGTGCAATACTTGCAATACTAGCACCGAATAAGGATGGAGAGTGGAGGATGTGTACAAAATCCTAGGCCATAAACAAGATAACAATCAAGTATAGATTTCCCCTACCAAGGATGGATGACCTAATGGACTATTTGAGTGGAGCTCAGTACTTCACAAAGATTGATTTGAAGAGTGGATATCACCAGATCTAGATTCGAGAGGGGGATGAATGGAAGACCACCTTGAAGACCAAAGAGGGCTTGTATGAGTGGTAATTCATGCCTTTTGGGCTAACCAATGCACCCATCACATTCATGCAGCTCATGAACGAGGTACTAGAAGAGTTTCTAGGAATTTTTGGTTTTTGTGTATTTAGATGATATTTTGATATTCAGTAAGTCACTAGATGAGCATTTAAGGCATATTGCTAGAGTCTTTGAGAAGTTAAGAGAAGATAAATTGTTGATTAATCTAAAGAAGTGTATTTTTGTGAAGGAGTTAGTGTACTTGGGGTTTTTTGTCTCGGTAGAAGGTCTTAAGATGGATCCAGAGAAGGTGAAGGCCATTCTGGAATGGCCTACCCCAAGAACTGCTACTGAGGTGAGATCTTTCCATGGTTTGGCTAGTGTTTACATACATTTTATTAGAAAATTCAGTAGTATTTGTGCACCCCTAACTAAAACAATGGGAGGGGATATAAAAGAGTTCAAGTGGAGCACTAGAGCAAGAAAGAGTTTTGATCTAATGGTTTCTGGTTATCAGTGCTAGAAAGTTGACTTCATGGATATAGCCATTGGGAATGATTAAGGTGTAATTACTTAATTTTTTTTGTGTTTGAACATGCTTATTTAGGTCCCCACTATGCTATTTATAACTTTAGATGGTGCATATTAACAATTATCTTTGAATTTAGCCGATGATTGGAAAGTATCTTACGTTTTATTAAAGTCAACATATAAATGATTGAATCTTTGGTTGTGGATATATTTAAGTGATCGGGTATATCATTTTAAAGGATGAGAAGTGAAGTATGTTAGTTTGTGATGCAAATTCATTTGTGCATGGATTTGTGATGTGCAGAGCGAAGTACATAATAGAGCAGAAGATCCAGAATCTGATCTATAAGCTTAACCAGAACTGTAACCAAGCATGAGGAGATGCTATTCCTTCAATTCAATCCTTGAAATGGTCTTAATCTGAATATTTTGTAAGCTAGTGAGGATTCCTATTTTGAGCAGTGAGCTCTAGGAAGTGAGCGTAAATGCAAGTGCATTCCCATTTTTGTAGAACTTATATTTGAGTAGTCAAATTGTGGACTGACCTCCACCGTCGTTTTTCCCCTAACAGGGTTTCCACATAAAAATCATTGTGTTTGTTGGACTCAAGGGAACACTGAGAGGGTGGATGGTAAATTAGTGTTCAACAATATTTAAACTTTATCCAACCAGAACAAAAAACCATTTCATCATTGCATTAAGGAAAAGATGTATGCATTGAAATTAAACATCCATAACATCATGACACACAATTTTTTTGTGTGGAAACCCTGCTAGGGGAAAAACCATTGTGGAGATTAATCCACAATTTGAGTACTCAAAATATAGTGTTTACAAAAGGAATGCACTTGCATTCAGGCACACTGCCTAGAGCTCACTACTCAAAAGAGAAAGTCTTACTGCCTAAAAAAATCAGATTAAAACCTTCTGAAGGGTGATCTAAGATAATAGAATCTAACCATGCTAGGTAATATTTATGGTGAATCTCATGGATCTTATTCTAGATCTGCTCTCTGACTTTACACTTCACTCTACCCTATTCTTCTCTTTACTACTCTTTGCATCACTTATGATCAAATTCACATTACTGCTCTGCTGGATCTCATAATTTGCACTTCTTAATATTCCTACACCTTCTACATATGTTTAAATGATTAAAAAAATCTCTTATATATATTCACAATCAAAGACTTATTCATCCAACAGTCAACTTCATAAGATATTAAGATATTTTAACTTCTCGGCCAGATCCATCACAAAATCTTTATGTGCATCCTCCAAAGTCAGTTAAGACAAAGAGAGGACCAAAATAATACTTAATCCAGCATTGAGACTTATAATTAATTCCATCTTTGTCGGGTCAACCTCCTAGCATAGATAATTAACAAATTAGTGCACCATACCACTTAGATCGCTTACCAGTGCGTGGACATCAAAACAAAGATACTACAAGCCTCTACAAACCTTCCTCATAGATCCATAACCCAAAATATTTGTCTAGTGGGATGATTAAATAAAATTTTGTGCCTTTAATCAGATCCCCTATTCTTTACTCTGTTTTGCCAGTAGGAGCCAAAATAGTGTTGCTCATTCATATTCATGACTTGAGTTGCATGACTTGGGTTGCCATCAATGACAAAACCTACAAGTAAAAATCCTTAGCCATATGCCAACAATCTCCCCCTTTGGCATTGATGGCAACACTTAGTGAAAAATGACTAAGTGTTAGAATCATTATAGGTATACTGCCAAACTGCTTGTTGCACTTTCTCCCCCTAAGATTCATAAGGCATTCTATCCCCCTTTGAAATCAATGAAAAATATTGGATGCCATATGTGAAATTTTTTGACAAAAAGTGACAAAAAAAGTGTTCAAAAATCATTAATTCTTCAAAAATTTAGCATATATATGCTTATAGTTCTTCTCCTTTAAACAAAGTTGCAAAAACTTGGATACAATTTTCTGCTCTCTTTAGAAGATTATCTTGTTGTTTTTCTTCACTTCCAGAAGAAACTTCTTCCAACCATCAATTGCAATTCCAACGCTGATAACAAAGCTATTGTTTTTGGAAGTCTTGTTGATAAGCTCAATGAGAAATTCAATAATTGTGATTGCTTCTTCTAATTTTAACCATTTTTCAGAATTTCCACCTACTCCAGCTTGCACTCAATTAAGTCTTTTACCTTCCAAAAGGTGTCCACAAGAACATTATTAGACACTTGAATTTTTATTTGAGTTGCGTGGAACTCCTAAATTATTCTGCTGATAATTCCATCCGGATCTTGAGACATGTCAAAGTTTTTGCCAATGTCATTCAGTTCTGTCTCAATTCGATCTAGTTTCTCATTGTAATTGATGACTGCATGGGGCAAACAAAGACAATAGTTGTAGGTTTCTACAACTGAGTTGATGCACTACCTTAACTCATGCTTTTTCTTCTTAATCTTGGCAAGGGATAGTCTAAATTGTTCCTTCAAGTGAGAGATAATTTCACCTTCTTCTTTGTCTTTGTCTTCAGAGCCCATTGATTCTTTGCTACACTCAATCATCTCTTTAATTAGAATACCCTTTAGACTTTGAAACCTTATGTTACAATGCTCAATATGAGCATTCAAAACTTCTAGAATTGAGTCTTGATCATATGATGGTCTAACTAACCACAACCTTGCTATTTTTTGCATACCACCTATGTAGAATTTGTCAAAACCAACTTCATAATCCAAGAGCACATGCATGCAAATGGATACCTATCACAAGGAAGATAATGGATGGAGAAAACAAACAAGGGTTTGAAACTCTGAAAAATGGAGAAATTATCTTATCAGAACAAAAGGGGATTATGAAATACAATGGGATCAATCCTTATAAAAGGAGATCATGCAAAACCCTAAAAGAAGCCCTAATAGGAAAAACCCTAAAAGGAACCCTAATAGGAAAACATTTAATAATTAATATAATTATTAAATGTCACTTTATGCAAACTAAAGTGAAATCTTAAGAAGGGAATAAAGGTAACTTAATAAACATAATTAAGTTAAAAGCTTTACTCTAACACCCCCATAAAGATGATCAAGAGTGCAGCTACAAACATGTGCAAAAAATAAAAGGTAACTACAATGCAAGAAGGCAAACATTGGTCCCAACAACTAGGCCAGATTAGGTACCCAAATACAACCAAATCTCTGTAAAGTGGAGAAATAGTGAAAAACTCATGAGAAAAGCTCTACTCCAAAAAGAGATGCAAAAATCCATGAAGAACATTGCTAAAGTAGAAGAAATTGCAAACAACTGTCAAAAGATGACTGCTATGGTGCTCAAGAACCTCCTCTGAAGATAGGATGATCAGGATCAAGAAGAAAACAATCTGCATGAGTGCCCCAAATGACACTACTCAAATCAGATGGCAAACAAAGGCAAACACTTGGAATGAAGATACAAATGGCATAAGTACCAATAGTCTGAAAAACACTGATCAACTGAGAATGGAAGATTCCTTCCAAGGAAAATCCAAGGAAGCATTAGAACGAGTAGTATAATACCCCCCTATAATGCTAAATTGGGAGAGCCTGAGAGATCCACTGAAATGGTGTGTAACAACCTGTAGTGCACAAGAAGGCACCTGCAACTGAAAAAGTGGTGTGCAAAACAAAGCACACCTGCATGAGGCTTGAATCATATGGATCCACTGTCGTTGTGGAGGGACACTCACTGGACAAAGGTGTGATGGCAAAACAAAGGAACTTTATAATACACTGCAAGTACAAAATATGGCAACCCCTTATGTGCAAAATCCTCAAAAATACATGTACAATAGTGTGGCACTTTATCTTAGTGCATTTAAATAGAATATTTCTTACAAATGATGCTCAAAATACCCTCAAAGGACCAAAATTTGGAAATACATGAAGAACAACCAAAAATGAAGCATCCCATGCAAACGAAAAGTTCCCAAGAGCAAATATGTCCAAGTGATCCACTAAAGTGTGAAACACAAAAAATTGAATAAGATATACATAGAGTGAAATCTGGAAAAATTGCATATATGAAACTGAAGAGCTCTGAAATACATTTCCAATGCCACTGAGATCGCGGAAAATGGAGAAACAGGTCAAAAGTTATGAGCACGCAACTGAAAAAAGCCCCTTTGTCTTCAACTGGCTGTAGAATAGACCAACAGAAAAATGAAGCAATGAAACCCACACCACTGGAAATTTGAGAAAACCAGCTTTCCGACAATATCTCGTTTGCTAAAAAACGATATCGTATGCGCAAGATATGACCTCTAGAAAAAACAGGTCCAAAGGGGGAAAAAAAATTAGTGCTACATTAAATTTGACGGTCATATGACAGTCACAGCAAAAATCAGAGCCTAAATTTGATGGCCAAACGGTTGTCACCACATTTCTTCAATTTGGTAGGGAGACAGATGGTCGTACAGTTAAAAAAATTTTGCCCCTCAAATCAACTTTGTCCAAAGTGGATGAATTAATAGTCGATTTAGAGGTTTTGGACCGTTGCGGACGCAATGCCGAGGTTCGCTTGGACTCAAAATGCTTTGAAATTGTAGGTGAATCCCTGGATCAAAAAATGAAAACCCCAAAATTGGGAATGCCTGGTCCAACCCTTGTAGCTCCAAATAGCTCCAAATTATTCAAACAAGAATAGGCATGCAACGGGAAAGCTCTGATACCATGTAGAAGTTGTTAAAACCAACTTCAGACTCCAAGAACATTTTCATGCAAATGGATACCTGTCACAAGGAATAGAATGGATGGAGAAAACAAACAAGGGTTTGAAGCTCTGAAAAATGGAGAAATTATCTTATTAGAACAAAAGGGGATTATGAAATACAATGGGATCAATCCTTATAAAAGGAAATCATGCAAAACCCTAAAAGAAGCCCTAATAGGAAAAACCCTAAAAGGAACCCTAATAGGAAAACATTCAATAATTAATATAATTATTAAATGTCACTTTATGAAACTAAAGTGAAATCTTAAGAAGGGAAGAAATGTAACTTAATCAACATAATTAAGTTAAAACCTTTACTCTAACAACCTATACTTTGGATAAGATGTTGTAGATTTTCTTTTGATAGATCTTCTTCTTGCTCATTACCTTTTTCAATATCAAAATCATTTTCCAGTGGATTCTCAGGTTCTTTGTCAGATTCTTCATCCAGAATGTCCACAATTTCCTTTTCTTTCCCTTCTCCTTCAATCTTGGGAACTTGTCTTTCTGGAGGGTTGTATTCAATAATCTCCTATCCTCTTTTTTGTCCTCTATCAGTGCTACCAAAAGAGGAACCAACTTCCATTGTCCCTATCGGAGGGGAAATAGTGACTGATCCACATTTACAAGCACATTCTTACAAAAACTTTCAAATTTTGAATCCCAGTTAGACATAATCTTAGAGTAAGAGTAAATTTGAGTGCATACTGGTTTATCTGATGTCCATGCTATATTGTTAATTTTTGGCAACAAATTTAGAAAATACATAACCAAACATATGATTAGAGTGCCAAACCTGAATGGATACCCTGAATCCTTTGTCATTTGAACATTCTCCATCATTTGATCTTTAAACAATCCACATTGGTCAAAGTCTCGACCTTTAATTATCATTTTATGAGCAATGTATACTGTGCTAGTTGATGTAGCCCCTTCCTAATTTTGGTAGAATATTTTATAGGTTATGTTGTGTGGAATGTCATAACGAGATTCTTGATTGTTCCTATCAACATAACTCTTTGATCTCCGATTATCCCAATTAGGGTTTTCACCTCCTTGTGTTGGATAGATTTCTTCCTAAGAACATCACCGAATTTGCAAAATCCAGTTAGTTTCTCAATTACCTCCTTTGAGATGGTGTAGGGTTTGTTGAAATTTAAAACATCACCATGCAATCTACTCAATAATAATATTACGAATTCTGCATTCTCAAGGTAAGAAAACACATTCCACATATCCAAATTTCCATGCATGGCTTCACTCAATTATTTTAATTCATCAGGAAACAATAAATTTCTCATAGATCTGATCTTTGCACTATTGTATTCATCAAATGTGATCGAACCTTTAATTTTCTCCATTTTATTTTTTTCGTGTTTTATGGTTCGCAAATTCACACAAAATTATATGAAGAATTTGAGATTGATTTGAAGTACCTAAGGAATTTCATGATTTTCTCGATGAATTCAATTTTGTTGCTTCAAAATCCACTTGTCGAGTGCTCTCCTTCTTCTCTTCGACAATGCAAAGTGACAAACAACGACTTGGTCTTGACTTTTATAGTCTGCACATGCACAAATAATACATTTGCCCTAAGTTTTCTGGAGACTCTATTTTCTCAGACGACGACAAAAAAATTATTTTGTGGAACAACAAATTTGCTGAATTTCCTTTTCTAAATTCATCCAAAACTTTTGTACACTGTGAGTTCATCTTCTTGATTGTTCTTTGCATTTTGGTACCATTCATAGAAAGGGAAGGAAATATTTTCTTGTAAAACTCCCCTTAGGCTAGTGGCCTCAATTCAATTATGAGAAGCATGTTCCGGTACAAAATCATTTCCAAAATTAGAATCTTTTTTCTTTACCCATGTCTTCTTCATCTGATCTCTGATCTCATCCGTAGTCATCTTTTCTTTTCCTTTATCATTTTTCTTTATATACCATACCTCTCTTGTATGTGTTATTGTCTCTATAGAATATAGCAATATGACCATACTTGTTGTAGTTATAGCACACAATGTTCCTTTGTCCATTCCTTTGGTTTCTTCTTAGTTTGCATTGATTAGCAATATGCCCAAACTTCCCACATGCATAACATTCCAAATTTCTTCTAAATAGTGCGACTTGAAATATTTCTGCATTCAATTGATTTATGACCAGGATTTTTGCAATTGAAACACTGACCAGAGAATGATGAATATTTTGACCTTAAATTACTTCTACATTGAAAAACCATATAACCAAACATATTATAGCCAAAACAATATCCATTAATTTTTTGTGCAGTAGGTTGTTTTACCGGATATCTTCCATTTCTGTTTTGTCTAAAATTATTTTTTCCTGATTCGGAGCTTTCTCCCTTTTCATATCCAAGACCTCTCTTATCATTTCCATTCTTCTATCCCTAAGTTAGCTCATCAAGCCTTACTGAAATTATCTTAAAATTTTCTTCAAATTCATTTGAAATGATAAGATCATTCCTAAGAGTAGGAATCTTCTTACCAAGTTCTTATTCATTGTTTTTGGTTCTTTGCAATTCACTTTCCAACTAAGTGAATTCTTCACTCATTCTGTTGCATTCATCAGATTTCTCTTTTAGGATCTGAGCAAGATTTTCCTAAATTTTCTTCTTGTCTTATATCTCTTTAGTCATCTTCATCATCATAGATTCCATATCATGTTTTAGGTTGGTATTATCTCTAGCAAGATTTTCACTTTCTTCGGTTATCTCCTTCAAGGTTTGATTTAGGTGAGCATCATCCATATCTTCATTCTCCTTCTGTTGTATCTGATCACATAGATCTTTCATCTTTACCCTAAATTTAACTATTTGATCCTTTAATGACTGGATGAATTTCTCAGCATCTATAAGATTTTATTTCAATTCTCGAACTTCTACTTTAGATTGATCAAAGTCATCAAGAGCTACCATAAGCTATTGTTGAAAACTACTAGAGTCCATCACATTCCAAGATCCACCTCAAACTATAAAAATTCTCCAGAGGAAATTGCTCTAATACCAATTGTTGGAATCAAGGGAACACTGAGAGGGTGAATCATTGTTCAAGAATATTTAAACTTCATCCAACCAGAACATAAAACCATTTCATCATTGCATGAAGAAAAGGGTGTATGCATTGAAAGTAAACATCCATAACATCATGACAAAGATTTTTTGTGTGGAAACCTTGTTAGGTGAAAAACCACGGTTGAGATTAATCCACAATTTGAGTACTCAAAATATAGTGTTTACAAAAGGAATGCACTTGCATTCAGGCACACTGACTGGAGCTCACTACTCAAAAGAGAAAGCCTTACTGCCTATAATATTTAGATTAAAACAATCTGAAGGGTGAACTAAGATAAAAGAATCTAACCATGCTAGGTAATAGTTCTGGTGAAGCTCATGGATCTCATTTTGGATCCGCTCTCTGACTTTACACTTCACTCTGCCCTATTCTTCTCTTCTCATATCTTATGATCAAATTTGCATTACTACTCTGCTAGATCTCGCAATTTGCACTTCTTAATATTTGTACACCTTCTACATATGTTTAAATGATAAAAAAATCTCTTATATATATCCGCAATCAAAGACTTACTCATCCAACAGTCAGCTTCATAAGGTATTAAGATATTTTAACTTGTCGACCAAATCCATCACAAAATATTTATGCGCATCATTCAAAGTCGGTTAAGACAAAGAGATGACCCAGATAATACTTAATCTAAAATTTAGACTTATAATTAATTCCATCTTTGTCGGGTCGGCCTCCTAGCATAGATAATTAACAAATTAGTGCACCATACCACTTAGATCGCTTACCAATGTGTGTGCATCAAAACCAAGATAGTACAAGCCTCTATACACCTTCCTCAGAGATCCATAACCCAAAATATCTATCTGGTGGGATGATTAGATCAAATTTTTTTCCTTTAACAAGATCCCTTGTTCTTTACTCTGTTCTATCGGTAGGAGCCAAAATAGTGTTGCTCATTCAGATGCAAGACTTGAGTTGCATGACTTAAGTTTCCACCAATGAAAAAACCTACAAGCCAAACTCCTTATCCATAGGCCAACAATGTTATGGTGTTGTGGATGATTAATTTTTGTTTTTTCATATTTCCTTTGGTTTAATGTTGAAATGGTTTAAATATCAAATTAATAAATTTAAGATTTGTAGAAAAATGATTGACCACCTCTCTTAGTGTTCCCTTGAGTCCAAAAATTAGTATTAGAGCTTAGTTCCTCAGAAGGATTTTAGCATCTTGAGGTGGATCTTGGAATATAATGGAATGTGGTAGTCTTCAACAACAACTTGTGGTGGTGCTTGATGATCTTGATCAGTCTAAAGTAGAAGTTTGGGAATTAAGAGCGAATCTTAAGGATGCTAAGAAATTCATTCAAACATTGAAGGATTGGATTGTTAAATCTAGGGAGAAGAGAAAGGATCTCTATGATTAGATCAAGCAAAAAGAGATCAAAAGCATGGATGATGTTCACCTGAATCAAACCTTGAAGGATATAACTAAAGAATGTGAAAATCTTGCCAGAGATAATGCTACCCTAAAACATGAAATGGAATCTATCGTGATGAAGCTGACTAAGGAGATTGAAGAAACAAAGAAGAATGAGGAAAACCTTGCTCAGTCCTTATAAGAAAAATCTAATGAATGGAAAAGAGTAAATGGAGAATTCATTCAGTTAGAAATTGAACTGCAAATATCCAGAAACTTTGAAGAATAGCTTGAAAAAAAGATTGCTATTCTTAGAGATGAACTTACTATTGCAAATGAATACAAGGATAAGTTCAAGATTAGCCCAGTTAAGCTTGGTGAGCTGAATCAAGGACAAAAGAACCAAAATGACAAGCGAGGCCTTGGATATGAGAAAGGAGAATGTTTCGGAACTGGAAAAAGGAATTTTAGGCAAGAAAATCTAATGAACAAAGCAAAAAGGCATCTGGTAATACAACCTAATGGTCAAAATTTTAATGGATATTGTTTTTCTTGCAATAAATTTGGTCATATGGCAGCTCAATATAGAAGTAAAATAAAATCAAGTGATCCATCATTCTTCGGTTAGTATTTCAATTGCAAATAGTTTGGTCATAAATCAATTGAATGTAGAAATGTGTCAAACTACTCTTTCAGTAGAAGGAATGTTGAATGTTACACCTATGGAAGATTTGGGAATATTTATAACCAATGTAGATCAAGAATAAATCAATGGAATGACTGGTCTAGAAAAGGAAATACTATGTGCTACAATTGCAACAAATATGGTCACATTACAAGATTCTACATAAACAAAAATGTGGATAGAAGAGGTCTGACACACAAAGGTAGAAATACACAAAAATATGATAAAGAAAAGGGAAAAGTGATTGCAAATGAAATAAGAGATTAGATGAAGAATACATGGGTAAGAAATATTGAATCTGATGTAGGAAATAGTTTTGTACTAGAACCCACTTCCGATAATTCCTCTAGAAATTGATTTCAAGCCATTGGCCTAGGGGGAGTTCTTCAAGAAACTATTTTCCCCCTATCCGTAGCTGGTATCAGAATGTGAAAGATTATCAAATAGTAGTATTAATGATTTAAAAATGTTTTGGAAAACATTCACAAGGAATTTCAAAGAAATCATAGGTCTGCAGAATATTTTTTCTCTCGCTGTTTGAGAAAACAAGGTATCTGAAACACCTATGACAAAAGCATTTATTACATCAAAAATTTAGGTGTGTGAAGTTATAAAAAGATATTTTGAAACCATCATTTTCCACTTTATCAATGAGAAGAAGAAGGAGAGTGCTCTGAAATAGAATCTCAAAGACATGAAGGAATTTCAATTGTGAAACCCTAATCAATTAGGTACTTCAGAAATTTTCATTTAATTGATGTGCAGTTGATAGAAATGAAACATAAGTATGGAAGGAAAAATGGAAAAAATGAAAGGAATAATAAATCTAGATGAATATGACAGTGAGAATATTAGAGCCATAAGGAATTTTTTTGTTGCCTAATGAATTGAAATGGTTGAGAGAAGCGAAACATAAGAATTTGGACATTTGAAATGAGTTTCCCTATTTCGAGAACACATAAATTGTTAAGTTTATTTTGAGAAGATTGAATGACAACACTATAATTATGGAAAAAACCTAACTCTTTTTGAAGGAAGTAATTATAAATTTAACTAGATTATGAAAAGTTGGGGATAAACCGAGAAAGAATTCTAGCTAGAATAAAGAAGTCAAAACCCTAACTAGAGTTATTGGAGATCAAAGAGAACTAATTATCTCGACAAACAAAAAAAATTTGTGACAAGATACATTACACATGGAATATCCTACAAAATATTCTTCAAAAATAGAGAAGGTGCTACTTTGGTAGGTGTAGTCTACATTTCACACAAAATGATAATGGGAGATCAAGACTTTGACCTTTGTGGATTGCTGAAAGATCAACTGATGGAGAATATGCAATTAACAAAGATGACAGATTACCCTTTCAGGTTTGGGATTTTGGTTCTATGTCTAGTAATGTACTTTTCAAATTACTTACTGATGCGCAACAATGTGATGTGGAAAGAAAATGAATTGGTGTGCAAAAAAATTTACACACAATCTAAGAGTTTGGAAAACTGTGATCAAGAATATGGAAATTTCTTTAAGAGTTTTCTTGGAAAGTTTGGCTTAGTTGATACTTCTCCTCTAATAAGGTCACTTGAATTTGGTTCCTCTTCTGATGAGATGGAGAGAAAGAAGAAAAGAGAAAAATAAACTATTGTTTGTACTCCTCTGGCATGCAAGACTCCAAAAATTGAAGGAAAAGGAAAAGAACGAGAGATTATGGATATATTAATTGAGGAATTTGATAAGGAAACTGAGGAAACATAGGGAAAATAACTAGAATCAGCCAAACCAAAACAAGAAAAGGAAATGATAGAAGCAAGTGAAGAAGAAGATGACTTAACCAAAGAAAAACTACTACAGATTACTCATGAGGAAGGTGGAATGTAGAAAATTGCTAAATTATGGACAACAGACCCTCATATGATCAAGATGTGATCTTAAGTGTACTAAGTTCTCATGATATGCACAACTAGATCAAATTGGAGAGTACATAATATTTTTCCAGAAGAAATGATTGAATGCATGCAGGAAATCATGGACTTTGAGTCTCAAAATAGGCAAGGAGAAGAAGTAATCTTACATCTGAAGAAGCATTATAGAATATCTCTTACCAAGTTGAAAAAAAAAATGAATGATCTAAGCCAATGCATAAGTACAACAAAAAACATCTATAACTATTGCATTTGTTGGCCTCATGGAGTTGGAAAATACAAAGAAAAGTTGGAGAAATTTGAAAAAGAGTTAAATGGGATTGGACAAAGTTTTGATATGTTTCAAGATCGGGATGGTGCAATCAAGAAAATAATTAAAGAGTTATAGTGTGAGCATACAAAATTTAAATTCACCAAAAATAGGCTTGTAGACACCTTTTGTAAAGTAAAGGACTTAACCGAATGCAGACTGGAACAGTTAATTGAGATCATTCTAAGGAAACAAGAGAAATTAGAGGGTGTGATCACAATTCTGGAATCCCTAATTGAGATTTTCAAAAAGACATCTAAGAATAACAATATGATCACAATCAGTGGGATTTCAATAGAAGCTTGGAAGAAATTTCTTCCAGATATGAAAGAAAAACACAAGATAATCTTCTGACTCAAGTAGCAGTTGTTTTTTCATAAATTTTGAATCAGTTTTGAATTAACAAGTTTTTGGTCATATTTCAAAGGGGGATATTGAATATGTGTTTGTCATTGATTTCAAAGGGGGAGAGAGAGCAATGAAAAATGCCATATCAATTTCAAGGGGAGCTATGTTTTGAAGTTTGACAGCATACTCATATTGGTTTTGACACTTAGTCATTTTTTAGTAAGTGTTGCCATCAATTCCAAAGGGGGAGATTATTGGAATATGGCCTTTAGTGTCGTCATTGATGGAAACCTAAGTAACTAATCCAATCCACAGTTTAGTATTGGTCCATACCGATATATAGAGTAAAGAGTTGGCTATTACCAAAAATAAGAGTAAAGAACATGGTATCCAATTAAAGTTAAGTCTGTCGATTTGTATACTTTACTAGCTTATAATTTTGATTTATGGATCTCAAAGAAAGGTATTTTTATGTTTGTACTACTTTATCCAAGAATTATCTAGGTGCACATTCATTGGTGTATGATTTAGGAGATCTAGTGTAATAAGTTTCTAGTTATCAGTGCTAGAAGGCCAACTTGATGGATATAGCCATTGCGAATGATTAAAGAGTAATTGTTTAAATGTTTTTATGTTCAAACATGCTTATTTAGGTCCTTACTATTCTATGGCCAACTTTGGATGGTGTGCATTAATAATTATCCTTGATGTAATACCCCTCTGTTTTGCATTTTGGTTGAACAATGTTCTGTTCTCTTTTGTTGTACTTTTTGTTAGTACCTTGACTATGGTAGCCGGCTTCTATTTGATCGCTATCTATAAGCAATGTTAATGTTATCTTTTGGATGTGATGGTATTTTAATATGATGTTATCATTATGGCATGTTTTAGATTAACATTAGGGATGTTTGAATTAAAGATTTTTTATGCTTTGAAATATACTAGTATGCTAGATTTGTCAGTTAGTACTACTGTATTGGTGAAGAGGACGGTATCACATCACTCGCTTGAAAGCACCTTGTGATTTAGACATTTCCTCTTCACGGTGTGTATTTTATGTTGTTCATATTATATGTTAGTGTTTACTTGATTTACAGGTTGACAGGTACATGACATCAACTCTACCTGGTTTCACAGATCGGAGAGTGTTCAATGACCAACGGTATTCGATTGCGAGATAGTAGCTAGGATATTGTGCCAAGTTGTCACCCTAGTCTTAGTGTGTTATCTAGTGTTGTCGGGTTATGATTGATTTAACTTTGTTCATTTTGGCCTTGATTTTATTTAATTGCAAGTTAAATGGGGTGATTTAAATGGCTTAATGCATTTAAGTTGTTGAGTAATTTAATCTGGAATTATGTTGAAATATAATTTATTTTATTATTGATTTGATTTAATTAATAAATAATTTAATCGTTGATTAAATCGATTTATAATTAATTAATTTATGTTAAAGTTATTGTTGAATTTGTTGAAATTGAAAATAAAGAAAAGGATTAAAAAAGTCAATTTGGAATTTGAAAATTGAGATATTTTCTATTTTCTATTTTCAGAAATTTATGAGAGTGGTTGTAGGATTTTTAGGGTTTTTTCCTTATGAATGAATTTTGTTTCACAAGTTGAATGTTCATGAATTGGAAAAAATCAAGGACAGAGAGGAAGAAATTGTTGAAGATTATGAGTTTTTTTAGAAGAAGCTAATAGAATCTGTGAAGAGTAAAAGGGAAGCAAGAACACATTAGGATCTTCTTTCATCTCCAAAAAAAAAATAGGTTCATTCTTTTAAGTGGTTGCTTTTGAGTTTTGAATTTTAAATATTAATGGTTTAAGATCTTGTGGAAGGAGTTTTGAATTTTGTTGTTTGAATTCAAATCAAGCAAAGGTTAGAATTTTGTTCTTGAAATTAGCAAGAAGACCCTCTTAAAATTTAAATTGCTTCCAAGAAAATGATGCTTTTGAATGTAAATGATTGTTCTTATAATTATATTATTCTGGTTTTCTCAATTTTTTGTCTTTTAAACCAAAAATGCATATATATATATGCATATATCATAATGTTTTACAACTGTATTATTGAAGGAATCCGAAATCAAAAAGGGGCAAATTTCTTTTTGAAAAAAAAAAACAGTTAAAGAAAAAAACATAGTCACGTTTTTTTGGGGTTTTAATCTTTTTAAAAAAATAAAATTTGGGAGGCTGCTGGGGGCTCAACCTCCACCGGACCCATGGAAAGTGGATGGAGAGAGGTGCGCCTAGCATGCCCCTCCCCACTCCCCACACCCTTACTTGCCGCCACCCACATGGGAGTGGACGACTGTGTTTACACACAATCGCCGCCCCTATTAATGGGGGTCAGCTTTGTGTAAACACAACCGACCGACCCTAAGTGGTGTGTGGCCCACGAACCAAGGCGGCTGCCCATTGAGACCGGCACATGGACCTATGCGTGGGGTTGGCTCTTTTTTTAAAAAAAATTTTAATTTATATTTTATTTAATATTTCAGTATTGTATTTTTATAATAATAAATATTAATATTTATTATTATAACATATAATATTATAATATTAGTTTAATAGATATATATGAATATGTATTATTATATTATATAATATTAAAATATTAATATATTATATATTAATATTTAATATTTAATATTATATTTTATAATATGAGGGTATAAATGATTAAATAATTAAATAGGTGTATATTGATATACACATTTATAAAAGGTTCATTTTGGTAAATGGATTCTATAATCTTAAAATATTTTCCACTTTAGCATATTGTAAAAATGTTGACTTAAATCGATGATTGTATTTTAAATGTACATGTGAGAATTAGAGTATGTAGTTTGTAATCAATTTATCAGTTGAAATTTTAAATACAGTTTTGAAGGATAAACATAGAATTGACAAGAAATATGTCTAGAATTGTGATTATTTAATAAATTATTTTGCAATAAACTTATTGTAATTTCTAACGTTATATTCTGAAACGTAGAAAGATACATGATTACTTGTTACCATTGAAACAATTAGTGTAATTAAACATTTGATTTGAATATTATCGTCCGTCTGAAAGAGACGTTATTTAATTTAGTTTTATTAAAGCAATAAAGTACCGAAGGTTAGCATGAGGACATGGATTTAGAATATCCAAAGCAGATTTAATCCTCATTTTGATTTTTATCTATTCTTGTCATCATTTGGGAAATTTTGGTCATTGCATTAGACAAGGCTTCCAGTTGAGTTTTCTGTTTTTTGGGTTGTCAATTTGTTATGTCAACATGTCTTGTATTCCTTGGGTAGTGCATGAGAAATTATCAGTGTTTACCCGATTTCTACGAATGAGGACATTTTGTGTCTCCTGAGAAAGGAGTGGATTATGGGATCCATCTCTCCTTGTAAGGAGTGACCTTGTTATATGTTTTCTTGCCTCTAGTGTTGGAGTGTGTTTCAGTGTGTGTCGCCTCCTAAGCAAGGAGTGGTCATGATATCTAGTTTCTTTGCACTTTGTTACCCTTGGTGTTTGGATGGTATGTGTGTTGTCAAGTAGAAGAGTGGTTTCCGTAGGGGCTAGAGCCCAAAAGAGGTAAGCTTGGGTAATATTTAGAAGTGATGTAAGTAAGTGATAATTAAATCAATATACTTAGAAGTTTGGGTAGTACTTCACACTAAAAAGATAATTATGCCTCACTCATAGACCCAAGTGCTCGGTTAGGGTTGGGATGGGTGGAAAGGACGATAACGACAAGGTAATCTATCTTGTCTATACGAAAGGTATTTGATTCCATATTAGTAAGTATGAGGGTCGGGGATTGGTTTAAGGCCACCATCCTGATGATCCGCAGTGGGTAACTCATGATGAGCTGTGCGATGACACTCTGTCTAGGACAACAGATAGGTTTTGATTTTGTATGACTATGTATGAGGGTCGAGGATCGGTTGAGGCCACCATCTTGACGATCCGTAGTGGGTAACTCATGATGTGATTTTTGATGGCACTTTGTGTGACCGTAGTTGGTACTTGTTTATTGTGGGTATGGTTTTCGTAACATACCTGATGTGACCATGGTTGGTGTTTAATTTTGTGTTCATGGTTCCCTTATCATACTTGATCTTCTTTTTTTCCTGGAAGCATTATAACCATGTAGAGTTGTACTTATTTTGTGCTTGCATGGTATCTGAGCTGTGCTTATGTTGTACTTGAATGGTATCAGAGTTCTACTTGAGTTGTACTCATGATGTACTTGTGTTGTACTTGTGAGGTACTTGTGTTTGGTTGTGTTAGTGGTTGAGTATGGTTTAGCCTGTGTCTAGAGGTGTTGTTTTTGGCTAGGATTTATTGTTACTATCTCCTAGCATAGGGGGTGGGCCTTTGGGTTCCACTTGGTTGGGTTGCATGTGCCTAATTTTGTTCGGTTCTTTCTTCATGTTCGTGTGGACGAGACTTCCAGTTGGAGAGCTCATTTGTTGCAATATCAGTTCTTGCTTTATTTATTTTTAGTTGATCTTGTATTATTTTACCTCTCAATTTTATCGAGGTGGAAGTTATAATTGTAATTTTATCTATTGGATTTGACTCATTCGGGGAATGAGTGACGTAACCTTACTGTTTAATGAATGGCTTAATGCAATGAAAATTTATCTTTATGCTTTGATGTAATCCATCTTCTTGGATTGTATGTTTTTAAATTATTGAATAAATGATTTTCATAGAGTAAGTTCATGTATTTTGTTGAGGTTCTATATAACCTCTATCTCGTGACCTTAGAGGTTGTTGGTATTAGCTAGTGAACTTGCATGTTAATTGTACTTAAACAAAAAAAAATAGTTTGTTTAAGTAGTTGTTTACAACTTCTTGCAGGGTTGCGTGGTGAGGCATTACACATGGTATTAGAGCCTAGGTTTAAACTTTGGGTACTCTAGGATTATGATGGGACCATTAAGCTTTTAGTTGTTTAATTTTTTTTTGAGTTATGTGCCTTGCCTAATACTTTGAAGTGTCTATGGAGGATAATGCCTCCCAGATGCGGAAGAGGTAGAGGGCATGGGCATGGTCGTTTAGGTGATCATGGTGGGAGTCAGCATGACTCTCCTCCTCGTGTATCAGTTGTTCCTGATAAGGTAAAACCTTAGGTATCTTAGAATGCACCAGGGGTCAGGGATCGTCAGCAGGATCTAGCAGGGATTGAGGCTTTGCGTAGAGTGCTAGAGGATGCTTTGGCACTCTTTGGTCCAAGGTAGGTAGAGGATCAGGTTAATCTAGTTATGAGAGAAGCTCCTCCCTAGTCGAAGTCACACATGAGAGACATGCTGAGGGGGCATCATCCATTGTATGATGGATTTGGTATGGGTTTAGAGGCTGAGACTTGGCTGATAGACCTAGATAGGTGCTTTGCCATGCATCCATCTAGTAGTAACACCAAAGCTCATTATGCCATTATGCAGTTGGGAGGGTTTGCAGCCACTTGGTGGAGATTAGAGGAGAAAAATCTCCATATCAACATTCATACAACATCTTGGGAGATCTTCTTAGAGAGGTTCAGGGCTTGATTCTTATCTAAGCATTGGCATCAGTGTCGAGGCGACAAGTTCCATGCCTTATGTTAGATGGAATTATTTGTCGAGCAATATGAGCGACACTTTTATGAGCTCAAACAGTATGCAGGGATTGTTGATGATGAGAGCATGTTAGTGCACTATTTTGTCAGGGGCCTAGATGCTCGTCTCGACGGTGGTGTGAGGGTTTTTAGAACCCAAGACCATGGATATGGCAGTGGAGAAATCATGCCTTATTGAGAAGAATCTTATTATGGCACTTGGAGGTCACATAGAGTGGAGGTTGGTAGTGGTTCAGCAATAGGATCTAGTGCTCGAAGAGGGCAGCCTCAAGGAGGTGCACCTTCTCGATCTTAGTAGCGACCATCGTAGAGTGGTCAGCAATAAGAGAGTGCACTTGGTAAGCGTAAGGACTCTCAGCCATTTCAGGATGATGGTGGTTCTTCTCCTAGGAGGAATAAGAACTGGTGGCACAATAAGCGCAATCGACAGGAGTAGCCAACCAAGAGTTCACAGTCTATGGCTGATTGGGGTAGCATGCAGTAGTTTACTGGACCTGTAGGAGATAGAGGATTTGGTGGTAACATGGGGTGTTACTCTTGTGGCCAATAGGGCCACCTTGCTAGGGATTGTCCATGGCGGAACACTTCTGGAGTTAGTCGGTCAGTGCAAGATACTCACCCTCAAGGGTCGAGGTTTTGATTTGCTTGCAGTGTGTTTGAGGGAGTTATATCCTTATGTGTTTGTAGGCTTCTAGGAGTAAGCCTAATCCTAGGGGGGAAGGATGTAATACCCCTCTATTTTTTTTTTTGTTGAACAGTGTTCTGTTCTCTTTTGTTGTATTTTTTGTTAGTACCTTGACTATGGTACCCGACTTCTATTTGATCGCTATCTATAAGCGACATTAATGTTATTTTTTAGATGTGATGGTATTTTAATATGATGTTATCATTATGGCATGTTTTAGATTAACACTAGGGATGTTTGAATTAAATATTTTTTATGCTTTGAATTATACTAGTATGTTAGATTTGTCAGTTAGTACTATTGTATTGGTGAAGAGGATAGTATCACATCACTCGCTTGTGAGCACCCTGCGATTTCAAGATTTCCTCTTCATGGTGTGTATTTTATGTTGTTCATATTATATGTTGGTGTTTACTTGATTTACAGGTTGATAGGTATAGGACATCGACTCCACCCGGTTTCATAGGTTGGAGCGTGCTTAATTCCCAACGGTATTTGATTAGCAGATAGTAGCTAGGATTTTGTGCCAGGTCATCACCCTAGTATTAATGTGTCATCTGGTGTTGTCGGGTTATGATTGTTTTAACTTTGTTCATTTTGGCCTTGATTTTATTTAATTGCAAGTTAAATGGGGTGATTTAAATGGCTTATTGCATTTAAGTTGTTGAGTAATTTAATCTGGAATTATGTTGAAATATAATTTATTTTATTATTGATTTAATTTAATTAATAAATAATTTAATCATTGATTAAATTGATTTATTAATTAATTAAATTTATGGGGTTGAAAGAAGTTAATCTTTTTATGTTGAAGTTATTGTTAAATTTGCTGAAATTGAAAATAAAGAAAAGGATTAAAAAAGTCAATTTGGAATTTGAAAAATTAGATATTTTCTATTTTCTGTTTTCAGAAATTTATGAGGGTGGTTGTAGGATTTTTAGGCTTTTTTCCTTATGAATGAATTTTGCTTCACAAGTGGAATGTTCATGAATTTGAAAAAATCGAAGAAAGAGAGAAAGAAATTGTTGAAGATTGTGGGTTTTTTTGGAAGAAGCTGATAGAATCTGTGAAGAGTAAAAGGGAAGCAAGAACACATCAGGATCTTCTTTTATCTCCAAAAAAAAAATAGGTTCATTATTTTAAATGGTTGCTTTTGAGTTTTGAATTTTGTTGTTTGAATTCAAATATAGCAAAGGTTGGAATTTTGTTCTTCAAATTAGCAAGAAGACCCTCTTAAAATTTATATCAAAAAGTATATATATATATATACATACACATATATATATATGCATATATTCATGCTAGTTTTAAAATGTATTATTGGAGGAATCCAAAATAAAAAGGGGCAAATTTCTTTTTAAAAAAAAAAACGGAGTTAAAGAAAAAAATGCAGTCACATTTTTTTGGGGTGTTAATGTTTTTCTTTTTTAAATTTTGGGAGGCCGCTGGGGGCTCAACCTCCACCGTGCCCATGGGAGGTGGGTGGAGGGAGCCATGCCCAATGTGCCCCTTCCCACTCCCCACACCCTTACCTGCCGCCGCCCACATGGGAGTGGACGACTGCGTTTACACACAGTCACCGCCCCCATTAATGGGGCTCGGCTGTGTGTAAACACAACCGACCGACCCTAAGTGGTGCGTGGCCCACGAACCAAGGTGATTGCCCATTGAGATCGGTGCATGGACCAATGCGTGGGGTTGGCTCTTTTTTTTCTAATTTTGTTTTATTTATTTATATTTATATAATATTTTAGTATTGTATTTTTATAATAATAAATATTAATATTTATTATTATAACATATAATATTATAAGATTAGTATAATAAAAATATATGAATATGTATTATTATATTATATAATATTAAAATATTAATATATTATATATTAATATTTAATATTATATTTTATAATATGAGGGTATAAATGATTAAATAATTAAATAGGTGTATATTGATATACACATTTACGAAAGGTTCATTTTGGTAAATGGATTTTATAATCCTAAAATATTTTCCACTTTAGCGTATTGTAAAAATGTTGATTTAAATCGATGATTGTATTTTAAATGTACATGTGATAATTAGAGTATGTAGTTTTTAATCAATTTATCAGTTGAAATTTTAAATGCACTTTGGAAGGATAAACATAGAATTGACAAGAAATGTGTATAGCATTCTGATTATTTAATAAATTATTTCGCAATAAACTTATTGTAATTTCTAACATTATATTTTGAAACGTAGAAAGATACATGATTAATTGTTACCATTGAAACAATTAGTGTAATTAAACATTTGATTTGAATATTATCGTTCGTCTGAAAGAGATGTATTTAATTCAATTTTATTAAAGCAATAAAGTACTGAAGGTTAGCATGAGGACATGGATTTACAATATCCAAATCAGATTTAATTCTCGTTTTGATTTTTATCTATTCTTGTCATCATTTGGGAAATTTGGGTCATTGCATTGGACAAGGCTTCTAGTTGAGTTTTCTGTTTCGTGGGTTGTCGGTTTGTTATGTCAACCTTTCTTGTATTCTTGGTGTAGTGCATGAGAAATTATGAGTGTTTACCCAGTTTCTACGAACGAGGATGTTTTGTGTCTCCTGAGAAAGGAGTGGATTATGGGATCCGTGTCTCCTTATAAGGAGTGACCTTGTTATATGTTTTATTGCCTCCAGTGTTGGAGTGTGTTTCAATTTGTGTCACCTCCTGAGAAAGGAGTGGTCATGATATCTCGTTTGTTTGCGCTTTGTTACCCTTGGTGTTTGGATGGTATGCGTGTTGTCAAGTAGTAGAGTGGCTTCTATAGGGGCCAGATCCCGGAAGAGGTAAGATTGGGTAACCTTCAGAAGTGATGTAATTAAGTGATAATTAAATCAATATACTTAGAAGTTTGGGTAGTACTTCACACCAAAAAGATAATTATGCTTCACTCATAGACCCAAGTGCTCGGTTAGGCTTGGGATGGGTGGGAATGTTGGTAATGACAAGTTCATCTATCTTGTCTGTACGAAAGGTATTTGATTCTACATTAGTAAGTATGAGGGCTGGGGATCGGTTTGAGGCCACCATCCTGACGATCCGCAGTGGGTAGCTCATGACGAGCTATGTGATGACACTCTGTCTAGGACAATAGTTGGGTTTTGATTTCGTATGACTAAGTATGAGGGCTGAGGATCGGTTGAGGCCACCATCTTGATGATCTGCAGTGGGTAACTCATGATGTGATGTTTGATGGCACTTTGTGTGACCATAGTTGGTACTTGTTTATTGTGGGTATGGTTTTTGTAACATACCTAACGTGACCATGGTTGGTGTTTAATTCTGTGTGCATGGTTCCCTTATTATACTTGATCTTCTTTTTTTCCTAGAAGCATTGTAACCATGTAGATTTGTACTTATGTTGTGCTTATGTTGTACTTGCATGGTATCAAAGTTGTACTTGAGTTGTACTCATGATGTACTTGTGAGGTCCTTGTGTTTGGTTGTGTTAGTTGGTTCAGTATGGTTTAGCCTATGTCTAGAGGTGTTGGTTTTGGCTAGGATTCCTTGTTACTATTTCCTAGCAGTGGGAGTGGGCCTTTGGGTTCCACGTGGTTGGGTGGCATGCACCTAATTCCGTTGGGTTCTTTATTCATGTTCGTGTGGACGAGACTTCCAATTGGAGAGCTCGCTGGTTGTAGTATCAGTTCTTGCTTTATTTATTTTTAGTTGATCTTGTATTATTTTACCCCTTAGTTGTATCAAGGTGGAAATTGTAATTGTAATTTTATCTATTGGATTTTCCTCATTCGGGGAATGAGTGGCTTAATGCAATGGAAAGTTATCTTTATAGTTTGATGTAATCCATCTTCTTGGAATGTATGTGTTTAAATTATTGAGTAAATGAATGTCATAGAGTAAGTTCATGTTTTTTGTTGAGGTTCTATATAACCTTTGTCTCATGACCATAGAGGTTGTTGGCATTAGTTAGTGAACTTGCATGTTAATTGTACTTAAACAAAAAAAAAATTAACATGTTTAAGTAGTTGTTTGCAACTTCCTCTAGGGTTGCATGGCGGGGTGTTACACTTGAATTTAGTCGACGATTGGAAAGTATCTTATATTTTATTAAATCTGACATATAGATGATTGAATCTTTGGTTGCAGATATATATAATTGATTGAGTATATCATTTTCAAGGATGAGAAGCGAGATATGTTAGTGTGTGATGAAAAATTCAGAAGGATAGTAATGTGAATTCATTTGTGCATGGATTTGTAATGCACAGAGAAGAGCAGAGCAGAGTGAAGTACAAAATCAGATAGAAGATCTAGAATTTGATCGATGAGCTTACCCACAATTGTAACCAGGCATGAGGAGATGCTATTTATTCAGTTCAATCCTTCATATGGTCTTAATTTGAATATTTTGTAAGGCAGTGATCCTTCCTATTTTGAGCAATGAGCTCTAGGCAGTGAGCCTGAAAGCAAGCACATTCCCATTTTGTAGAACTAATATTTGAGTACTCAAATTGGGAATTCACCTCCACCATGGTTTTTTCCCTAACAGGGTTTCCACATAAAAATATTTGTGTTATGCTGTTGTGGATGATTAATTTGTGAGTTTGCATCTTTCCTTTGGTTTAGTGTTGAAATGGTTTAAATATCAGATTAAAAAAGTTAATATTTATAGAACATTGATTCACCCCCACCCTCTTAGTGCTCCCTTGAGTCCAACACCTCCAAGAGGAAATATTGTAAAGAGGGAAAAAATTCAATGATCTGTTGATGTATTGATGTCTAAGGGACCATATTCAACATGTAGTAAGTCTTATATTATGGTTTTTAGGTCACTTCCTTAATATTGAAATTGTAATTAATTATGCAAGGTTGGGGTTAGAATAGTGTCATGAGGCCATGTTGAGACCAATTGGATAGGTTTTTAGTCACTTTTCTTTATTGGGGTTAAAAATGCAAGAAATGCAAAAAATGTCAAAATTGTAAAAATGCAAAAGTTACAAAAATGGGAAAAAGATGGAATATGAAGATTCAAGTGGGTGAAAGGGTAGTTAGATGAAGTTTTAGAGACTTTAAATAAGTCATTTTGGTCATTGTACAATCGGATTGAATGGTTTGGAAGAAATGGAATAAAGAGAAGGTATTGTTTTTACATGTTTTTCTATGTTTGACAGTCTTTTCATGCATTGTACATTATTTGTTTTAATTAATTTTATCAATTTTTAAGGGAAATATGCTTATTTTGGTAAAAATAGTCAAGTTCAAATTTTAGTAGGACAACAAGCTTGTAAAATGCATAACTTCATTTCTAGAGATTGAAAAGGTTTGAAAATTGGTTTGTAAGTCAGTCATATTGTGTTCTTCAATATTATTATGGTGTTAGGTGTAAGTGGTGAAGATTTGGGCTCATTAAGTGAAGCCATAACACTATTTCGGTCCTTGGAAGAGCAATCAAGAGGGTTACAAGGTAGGGTTTGGTGAAAACCCATGAAAAAACTTTGGGAAATGAATCTCTAAGAATCTGTAGACTTAATGAAACATTTTTGACTCATTGTTGAAGGTTGATAAGTAGTGGAAGCAGGTTAACCAATAAGCACCCTCGCTTGGCATAGTAAAAGTTGCTTAAAACTATGATTTTGTGTTTTAACAGTTATGTGCTCATAATCATTATATAAAAAGGTTGTGATATAGTTATTTGTGCCCAATTTTTTGTGCTAGAATGATAATTTAATTTTTTCAAAGTTTTTTAAGAGTGTCAAAGAGATATTGAAACCTTGTTGCATGGATGTTTGAAGAAAGTTGTAACCTTGACGTTTGGATGAATAGATTATGAAGTCTATATTGAATTGCTGATTAGATTTGGAAGCATAAATTTTCTTTTTTTGACCTCATATGGAAGTGGACCATTTATTAGTTCGAATAATGAATTTCTTTCAAAGATTTGGAACCCATGGCTCAAGTGGATTTGCCTAAAATTAAATGAAATTTTTAGTTTTAGGCCATGAAACTGGTAAAGTGAGTTGGTGACTCTTTTGTCTTGCATCAAGGTCCTCTTTACATAGCCGGCCATATCTATGACAATCCCATTAATCGGATATTAATAGATCTCATCTGTTGAGAGAATGTGATCACTGAGGAATTTTTAATTTTTCATGAACTCTATCGAGATATATATGATAAAACAAAAGCACGTATCAAGATGCATAATGTTTTTTCCTACCTTATGATGGGATCGACCCCCCTTTGCAAATAGGACCAAAAATATTAGATATCTCATTGTCCATCATCCCATAGTCAGAAAAATTTTGTGTGAAGCTAGGCTATCCATGGCTACGCTCGATGAATGTAGTCCATTCAGTTGTACATAAATTATTAGAGTTTCCCTTAGACAATGAAATTTTCACTGTCCACCATAGTAGCTTTAACGCTTTGTCCTCCTATGGAAAATTTTCCTTAGATTTCTTTCGGCAAGAGCCTATAGAACCTATAAAACCCTGAGAAGACATTTTTTTCCTATCCTATCAAAATTTCAAGGAAAATAAAATAGTAGAATTATCCCTCCAAAACATGTCTCCACCTACCACCAAACCTACCATCCTTGTAAAACAATGATTGAACCTAAAGAAATACCAAATGACCAAAACCAACCTAAGAAAAAACCTTCACCTACCTCCTACAAAATAATTTCTCTATAGGCATTCATTTTGGGGATGATGCAAGGTGTCGATAAATTCATATCTCTTCCATGTTGACCCAAAATATTTTCCTTTACTTTTCTTTATCCATTTTTATTTGTCTTGTGTTTTACTTCTGGGGATGACACAAGGCATCAAGACATTCACGTCTCTTCCATGTTGACCAAAAATCTTTTCCTTTACATTTCCTTACCTCCTTTCATTTATCTTATGTTTTCCTTTTTTGGATTATGCAAGGAATCAAGAAATTCATGTCTCTTCCATGTTGACCCAAAAGGTTTTTCTTTGTTTTCACTCTCTTTGTGTCATTCTTCTAGTTCTATTTCTATTTGTGGAATGATGACAGTTCTAATCTCTCTTAAAAACATTATAGCAAAAACACTAACCCAAAATTCCATAGATCTCTTATGTATTTGGATTTTAATCTTTGGGGGAAACCCCTCTCTTTTCTTTTTGCATGATGTGGGTTTACTTGAAAACATATGACTTGGCATAGGGCTTTCCAAGTTAGCTCTCATGTCTTTTTTGTTAGCATTTTCCATTTTCTACTTTAAAGTAATTGCTCACAACATGGCGTTTAGAAATTTATTTAAAGTGGGGGCATACATTGGAATTATTCCTTTGAATTTTTCCTTTTAATGGTTCTTGGTGTAGTCTTTTTACATTATACGATGTCTCTCACTTTGTGGATGACATTAGGTGTGATGTCCTTCAAGAGCATGATCTCTCTTAGCATATTATATTTTTCTTAGTGACTTGATGCGACAAACTGCATCCCCTAAGTTGTGAATCTCATATTCTTTGATTGGTCCTCTCTTGGAGACATTAGGCATAATGTTCCCTAAGTTAGGACCTCACATGAACTAACCAAGACTCATTTGAATGTTCTACATTTTACATTTTTAGTTATATGGAGACCTTGCATAACATAGCTTGCATGCTTGTAGAGCCATCCTTTTTCTTCATGAGCTCGAAGAATATGAAGTTTTTCTTGCCTCATGAAGTTTGAAAACCATTTTTTTGTCGCACCTTATCAAAGTTATTGAGAGGTATAAGTTTGGTATGCTTTGACGAGAAGATGAATGAGGGCATGAATTTCCCTTAGCCACTAATGTGTGTGCGAGTGCATACCAGTTGTGTGTGTATGTGTATCACCTTTTGAATTGTAAAATTTGATGCTTTGTGTGGAGGTATAGGAATGGGTCCTCTACAAATTTCTAGGGTTTCTCACCTAGGAGGAAGATGGTTTTTCTTTACCAACAGGGCATTAAACCTTGTGATTTATTCAATAATTGGGATTGAATATGTAATGAAATATGCTAAGTACTGAAATGTAATATGTAAAACTAACTACTTAACCTAAACTAAGAGATTCTATGATGTTGGAAAATACATGATGTATTATAACAATGCTAAAAAGAAGATTAAAATAAGTAAAATAACCTATTAAGTTAAATGGGTGCACCTGGAAACTACTGTAGGCCGAAGAGGAAGTTGTGGAAGCATCGAGAAATTTAGAAAATCAGAGTTTTAAGCCACCTAGGACACTTACACCAAGTGGGGTGACCTAGTCCCTTTTCAAGAAAACTATTCTGGAAGCTATTTCTATCAACTAGGTCTCCAAATCTATAATTTTCACTATCGAGAACCTCTAGTAGGACTAGGTCGCCACTATGGGCACCCTAGTCCCTTTCATCTTTTCTGGAAAACTAAAAGTGGACATGGAGGCCTCTAGTCTATATTTTGTCTCTTCAAGAGAATCCTGACTCAGATCTACAAAACATCCTACAAAACAAAAGATATTTGGGTTTCTAATGTGGGGTTTGCCTTGGTCAAATGCCTAGTTTGTATTTAAACTTGTAATGGAATATCAAATCTAAATAAACCCTAGCTCTAAATATGTCTAGAACTAGGAAAACCTAAAATAAAACAAAAACCATATTCTATTATGATAGAATAAGATGCATGCAAAAGATTTGGAATGGTGCAAGACTTCAACCCTAGAAACCCTACAACACTGAAAATGTGTACAAAAGGAATGAAATTGGGATGCAAACCTCAAATATGGAAATGGGTTGAAAGTAGAAGATGGAGTCACTTTGAAAACAATCTTTAGGTGTTATTTGGTGGCTAGTTACACCTCTTCAACCTATATTTCTCCACGAATCTCCATAGGAATCTATCTTCAACAATTTTCAATGTGTGATCTTGAAAGTGGAGTGAGCTTGAAGACCTACAAAAATCCCTAGTTTGTTGTCCAAAAGCTTCAAATTGTTTTGTGTGAGAGATGAATCTTCTTGAGGAGGATGTATTGCACATGATTCTTGGAGTTGGATGTGAAAAATGACCAAGAGAGAGTGGAAAAATAACCTAAAAACAAGTATTTATAAGCAACAAGATCTAATTGTTAGGAATTTTGACCTAACAGGCCGACACCCATTGGGAATTTTTGATTAAATATTTATTTTCCCACTTGAAATTACAAAAATCCTCAAAAAGGACTAGGTCACCAACTTGGGCGACCTAGTCCCACTAAGGGATTTTGAAGTGGGAATAGTGCTTTTTGAATAATTTTGCTATTGCTTGTTGGGGGTTGAATGATCCCTTAGGTATAATAGGCCCCAAAGTCAAAATTAACGAACCTTGGGAGCCTATAAATGTTGTTTTAGGGTGATAATTGATGAAAGGGGACCTAAAGTAGGACCAAAATGGGCACACAATTGTCCTTTTATTGAAAGCTATACATTTTTTGGCAACAGGGTATGTGCAGGATCATCATGGAAAAAACAGGCCCTTAAGTGGCCAAAAACTTCAGAAAAAATAGAGTTAGGCAACTTGACATGAAAATTTGAATAAGTTATCTATACTATTTAAAAATATGTAAGAATATAATTTGTATAAAATTGAATGTGGTTTCTAAATTACTAGTTTTATTTACAAAAAAATAAAATCTATTTGGTCAAAATTTGAAATTTCAATACAGTAGTACTTAAATTTCAGGGAAAAATAAGAAGTAGGTGTCTGTCTGACCACCCTAACCACATTAAAAAGATAATATTTTCTTACAATACTTTAGATATAAGTAGACGACTCATGTCTTGATGTGATGATTTTTTTTTGAAATTTTTTTCCAAGTAAATAATTAATTATAATTTTTTTATGACAACTTTTAAAAAATATAAAGACTCATATGTCTGACCACCTTAATGTGGTAAAAAATTCATGAGATTTTTATTTTTTATTTTTTAATCTTATATTATGCAAACCATAGAATGTGACACATTTTTTGGATTCAAAAAATATGATACCGTTTGAAAGCTATAGATGTTTTCAATCAACCTAAAAATCAGAACTTTAGTCGTAATTCAATAGAAAATGAATAATAATTATTTATTAAATTCAAAGTAAAGAATAATTTATATTGGTGTAAAGCTGAGAATCTCCTTTAAAAACCCTTTTCGTTTCATCAATTTTGGGTAAAAAAAAATTCATTAGCCACATACCCATCATATTGCCACTTTTTGGCCCATCATGATCCTGCACATACCCAACACACCTTCTTGGATCTCTTACCCAATGGACAACCAAGAAGTTATGCTGCCTCAGAGTGATTATGCATTCTTTTGGACAATAAACCTAGATCTGATCCATATCACATTGGACAAACAATTGAAGCTTGATCGACCCCCTTCTTTTAATTTTTCTCCCCTCTGTCTTTAGTAGTGTACACTTATGCTTGGTTGTTTCTCTTTATATCATTTTCAGGTGTGTTATTTTGTGCCTATATTGGTCTGTCATGGGACCTTCGTCCTAGGGGCTTGTGCAACCCTCTTGATCATAGTCATCCTATCTTACCAACATTGGTGCATTTGAACCCATCTTCATCATGGTCATCCTATTACTAGCATTGGTACATTTGGTATACTTTAGTGTGATTTAGAAGCAAGTTCCTCCTCTCACTAAAGTGGGGGACTAGATGTAATGATAGAAAAAGGGCCTCCTAACTTGGCCTTGATATAGTGTTGTAATATGTCTAACATATTCACATTAGGTCTTGGGCCCTTGTGAACATAGCGAGCTTATTGATGCATTATTTGGAGTGTTGTAAAGTGTTGTAACACACTTTCAAAATTTTTTAGGGTTTTATTTAATAATTGGGATTTCTTATTCTTTAATTAGCCTTATTTTACATCCACGAGCCTCATTTAATACATATTTTTTAGGATGGTCCCGAAAAAAACCAACAACCAATCCTAATTTTATTTGTTTCAGGTTGAATGGCCCAAATTTAGTGATTTAGGACTCATTCACCATCTTGGGTGAATGAGTCCCACCTAGGTTTTTGGGTCCCAAACCTGGTTTCACACTTTTTTGAGAATTTTTGAAAATGGTCCTAAAAATTATGTTTAATGGGACTCACTCACCACCTTGGGCGAATGAGTTCCATGTGGCCCAGAACTAAAATTAATTCAAATTTTTGGTGGGATTTTATCCTCTTAGATCTTGTAGACATGAAAAATATACAAATTGATCCTATACACCTAATCCTGATCTTACTAACATTATTTCCTCCTAAATCATCCCCTTTACTAATTAATTTAATTAAATATCATTTATTTGATTAAATTCATCATATTTCCTCTCTTAATTAAATAAATAAAATTTATCCAAGATTAAGTCATTCTCCTCTATTAATTAAATAAGTCATTTTGTTTAATTAATCCTATAGTCTCTCTTTGAATTAATTAATTTAATTTATTTAGTTAAAACTCTAAAGTCATCTCTTTAAATTAAATAAATTAATCTTTATTTGATTTAATCTAACATCATCCTCTTTAATTAGATAAATCAATCTTTATTTAATTAAATATAAAAATCATTATTCCTCTCAACTTTGATTTATTTAAACCTTAAAATCTAAGTCAAAATTTTAAAATCATCTAATTTCTACTTAAATTTGACCAAATCATGGTTAAATCTAATCCTAATCACTCCAATCCTCTAGATTTTGCAGCTTGCACAATAAATCAGCCTAATTGATTTATAAACTCATCAATTTCCATTCAAAATGGCATCTTTTATGGAATATTCCACAAATTTGAAAATCCCTCCAAAAGGGATGAGTACTTCCAACAAGGCATTTAATTCCTCTTACATGTCCTTGGTCTTGAGCCAAGTGACATTAACTCCATTTCTTCTTCCCTCTAAACATGTCATTTCACTAATTTCAAATTCCATCTAGTTGCATTGATGTGCACATTCATGAAAATGTGCTCATTCCTCCTCCAATCACATGTGGACAAGTGGCCTTCTCTCATTGGTTGGTCTTTTGTCCCACATTCACCCAAATATTTCAATCTTCCATTCTTCAAATCTATAAATAGAGTGCCTCTCCTATTGAATTGATCATCCTCAATCCATCCAAGCTTACTATACTCAATTTCATTTTCAACTTCATCCATTTTCATTCAAGTTTCATAGTTTATCAAGGTTATTGGAAATTTGCATCAAGGAATAAAGAATAATCATCAAAGATCATCAAATCACATTAAGAATTTGGGAAAGGGCCATTTTCTACACATAAATGGCACCAATTCTCCCATGGGATTGAAATTTTTCTCATTATAATTGGATTTCATTTATTTCATTGTTGTGTTCTTCATTTCTTTTCCTATTTTGATGTTTCAATCTAATTTCATGGGGAATGTCACTTCTAACTTGTATTTTGATCTAATCATTTGTTTATTCTTTGTTTTTGTGTGGGTATAGGATCACCATTCACATTGTTGTGTTCTTCATTTATTTTCCTATTTTGATGTTTCAATATAATTTCATGGGGAATGTTGCTTCGAACTTGCATTTTAATCTACTCATGTGTTTGTTCTTTGTGTTTGTTCAGGTATAAGATCACCATTCACATATCTAATATTAGCTTGTAGTGTTGTAATTTTGATAATTCTTGCATAATTAAGTATAAATACAAGTTTCTTTTACTCATTTTCACCTAACAAGAAATCAAGAGACCTAGCAAGTTGAATGAACATTCATATAGAAATTTGGTGTTCACAAGAGAATTCAAGCATTTACAAGAGCTATCAAGAGTCTTCAGGCAAATATTATCAAGCATTATAGAGCATAATTCAAGAATCAAGAATCATGTCAAATACTTCATGCATCACTCTTGTTTTTGAGCTGAAAAATTGTGATGTATGTTTTCATGATTCAAGCTGGAATTTCATTCAAGATCTATCAAATTCAAGCAAGAGTCAAGATTTACATCCATTAGATCCACTTCATACATGTTTGTAGCACTTCATTGCTAGGGTTTGGTTAGTTTCAACATCATATTTTGTTCCTTCATCATTTTCCATTTCTATTTCGTTCTATTATAAGGTTTGATTACCAAAATGGGGTTTGACCAAGCCAAACCCCTATCCACTAACAAAACAAAAAATTTCCATCTCTTTAGTGTATGATATGAAGGTTTAGGTTGAAGAAACATTGAGGAGAAAGCTTGGAGAAAGTTTTCAAAGTGCTTACAAGTTGTCAAAGTTGTAACTAAATATTGGAGAACAATAGGGAGCACCTATAGGTTGATTTTCAAAGATATCGATCTGGGAACTTGATGTGTTGAAACACGTTTTCTCATCTAGGCTTTTCCATTATGTCCCCGTTCATCTACAATTGCACAAAGTGGTGGTCTTACATGTCAGTGGGCAATGTGACACTTGCCTATTTGTGATGACTGATTGGCTTTGATGATGGAGTTTTGTTTTTATGGGATTATTTTCAATGGTTGATGACTGGTGATGTGGCTAAGTTTTAGCCACTCCCTACCATACCATGTGGGCCCCGAATGTGTCCTATATATTTCAACGGGCAAGTGGGAATCTACCATGTGGACTTTCTAAATGGGCTTGACTAATTTCTAATAAAGATGAAATGCTTCCAAATTTGGCTGAATGTATATTATTTATAAATTGTGTTATTTTCAGCTCTATTTTTTAAAGTGCATGCTTGAAATCTAGGCCGTCAATTATGTCAACCTTTGGTATGTGTGGAATAGCTAGCAATAAATTATGGTAGTGTATGAACCGATACCATGAGATCGGATCTGGATCAATGCTTGTGCTTTTTGACATTGAGAAACACAAGTGAAATATTTCCCATGGGCAAGCGGGTATTTCTAGCAAGATAGCTTTTAATACTAAAGTACTGAGTAGATCTTTATCTACTTAGTTATTTTTGTTCTAAAGGGGGAATTAAAGCACAATTAAAGCTCAATTATGAATGGTTGCATTGTGTTATATCCATTGATCCATTTTAAATCATGATCAACGGTCAGGATTAAGGGGATCAAGGTAAAATGTTGTCATCATGCACACACAAGATTTATTTGAAGAATTAATGGTTGGCACACTTGCATGGCTCATTATAAGCAGGATTGATTGTCATACTCTTCATTCAAAAATTGCATTGAGTTTGAGTCAAAAAACAAAATTGGCTATAATTTTTTGAGAAGATGAATAAGTTTGAGGAGTCTGTTAGGCCAGTCTGAAGGGCTAGAAGACTAAGCTTTCTCAAGTCTAAGAAGAATACTCAGGAGGATGAAGATGATATGCAGGGAGCTCCTGATACACCAAAGGATAGAAGAGGAACCATAAATTTTATGAAGTATGGTGTTAGAAGCAGTTACCACCTAAGTAACCGAACAGTTTCAAAAGAATTAGTCAAGTTCAAAGGCAAGGAGTTGGTGGGATATTAAAAGAAGACAAAGAAAAGGTGCAAGTATCATAAGGCTTATCTAGGGAGGCTGAGTTATTCCAATGAGCTCTTTGATAGCTCTTTAAACAATGAGGGTGACACTAACTCAGAGGGTGATTATTATCCCCTCTCTCTAGTACCATCTGATGATTTTGATGAGGTCATGGTGACCGTTCCTTTAGGTCCACCATGAGCAAGGCATGGGCTAGTATCCTTTGAGGCTAATGACTTAGAGTGATGACTATGTACCATTTTTAGGATTTTCTTATTCAACGTTCATGTGATTTATTATTTCTAGTGTTGATGTGGAATTTTTCCAAGCTGGTGTATAGGAGAGGTGTCGAACTTCCTAGCACTTGGATATATGCATGTTTTTGTTCGGGCTGCTAGTGGAGAATCTTCTTTGATTGGCAGGAGCGAGGAACTAGCATGTCTACATGTAGATCATGTGAATGTTGGTCTTTTACTTTTCCATGATGGCATGTAACCAACTTAGGACGCCTCAAAATTTGGTGCAAATGATCTAAAAATAAAATGAAATTTAAATGTAGTTGAGTTTGATGCTTGTCGCTCCCTTGTTCTATAAAAGGGATTTTTGGGCTCATTACAATGGTCAAAATTTTGAGTTTCAATAGGGTTTTGGGTGAATACTTATCTTATAAAATGCATCTAAGATAGGATATGGGTAAATAGGATAGAAAATGGTCTTGGGGAATGATGTCTTGTATGTAACAGTCTTCAACTAGTTTTATATAAACTAATGATGTAGAAATGAATCTTTGTCTAGAAACAAACACTCTCCTATGTATATTTCTTACAAGTTATGAATGAAAATGCTAATGGTGTTTTCATTTGTCTTCAAATGGTTATGTTTAAATGTTGTATCTTGTTCTCAGTTTTAGCTCAAGGAGTTGATTAAAATTCTTGAAGAGGGTAAAAACTTTGCACAAAATTGCATGGGATTGCTAAGTAGTGAATGTTTCTTTTGGGAATTTTTGAGTTTTCATAGCCTACAAAGCATTATGAGGGTAGTTCATCTACTTCTACAATTTGGTAGTCTGTATATTATAGATTCTTACATATTTGACTCTGTTGCTCCAATTATTTAGGCACTGGCTATTTTATCACTGAAATTTAGCAAGAAAATTAAGAACATAACACACCTAGCCTTGAACTTGAAATGATAACTACACTCTTTTAAAACTCTAGTTAAATGAATTGTGTGTGGAATGGAAATATTATGATTCATATCAAATGAATAGTCATTCACTCAAATGATATGGCAAATCTTCAGTGGGGTGGGTTTATTTGCACTCAACTATGAATCTATCTATTAATTAATTTGATATATCTCATATTGATGTAATTTGGGATTACCCACCTTGGTTTAACAAAGCCCAAAGTAAAGGAGTAAGGATAAAAAAATCCTAGGCTCATTGTGTTGGCCACTAACCTTACAATTTCTTCATCATAAGAAGTGGCAACCCTTTACATAATTCTTAGGTTCTACTAGAAAAATCACCAACATAATGCATACACGTTATATATTTACCCATTGCGTAAAAGATTCACGTAAACATTATATAACACATACACGTTACTAGAATAGAACGTGTACGCATTTATAAAACATGTACATATTTCCGATATATCCGTTCACTCTTGATTGGGAAAATATTGATAGAGCATGTTTTTTCTGCAACATTCCTTTTTTGTAGTACAATTTGAAAGCACCATTTTCTCCGTTTTTATTGTAATTTTGTCTTGTTCAGGGTATATTCTATTCAAATTGTTGGAATAGACAAGTGCAGGTTGAATTTTATGAAGTGGAATCAAGTACACAAACATTTTACAAGAAGGTTTGGAAAAATAGAACTTTTGGATGTATTCATGATGTTTTTGTACTTCAAAGTTTATAAAAGAAAGGATCTTCATAGTACATATTTTTGTTTGAATATTTGAAGGAGATGGCAATTTGAAAATAGGTTAAGAATCATTTTTTTTTAATCAAGGAGGGTTTGGTAACCATGGGATCAAAGAAAAGGCAAATAAAAAATATAGAAAGTTAATGACACCCAGAGAAATTCAAGAAAATAAAGAAATGGAGACAAAAAGACAAAGGGATAGAAGAGAAAAGATTCATCAAATAAAATTTGGAAGCATCTAGTTCCATGAATTTTGAAAAAAATGGTGAAGGATGAAATGAATGTAGATGATGCAAATGTGGAGATGGTGAATATGGAGGAAAATGCAATTACGGAGACAAACCCAAGTATTCCTTCAACTGCAACTTTGAATGATATGGAAATAGCACCTATGCAAACAACTCCAGGTATGTCTTCAAATCCACCTATTCAAAAAATCAATCTAGGTATGTCTTTGAACCCCAATCTTGATAATATTGATCTCTTTTATTTAGATGAAGCTAGATACACCATTTATGGTATCAATAGTGTTAGGGTTGAAACAATGCAAAAACAATAAAAATGATGAAATATCTTATAAGAATGCAAATGAGAATGAGACCCCTCATATTGATGAAAATGAGAATGAAATCCATTTTATGTTTGAAAATGAAAATGAAACCCCCTTCTTGAATGAAAATGAAACCCCTTGTATGGATGAAGATGAAAATGTTTTTTTACAATTGAAAAAGATGTGCTAGATAACCTTTGTGGTGAAGTTTCTTGGAGACAAATGAGAATTTATGGAAATAGGATATATAGAATGTTTTCTAATAGAAATAAATTAGGATTTCAATGTCAACTCATGCTGCAATTGATGAGAATGTTGAAATTGAGAAATGTGATGAAAACATTAGGTATTTTTGTAAAACCAAAAAAAAAAAGATGATTTATTAGAACAAGTCATATCTAGTGTTGCTAATGCTATTGGTTTTATAGGTAATAAAATTCTATCTAAAGATAAGAATGTAGCTTTTCATGCAATAACAATTGCTCTAGTTATTAAAGAAACTTTAAAAAAAAGAATGTTAAGTAAGATTAGTAAATGTATAAAAGTAAATCCTAAAACTTTAATAAGAGCTGCTAAAAGAAGAGAAAGTACTAAAATATCAATCCAATTAATAAATGTTGAAGTTTTAGTGGTAGACTCCCAAGATTAGACATGAAATTAACTAATGAAATTGAATCTCTAATCAAAAATTTTTGTCATTATAATACAAGAGTATCACCTAATCGAGAGATGTCTTAAAATTAAGGGTTGGTTCCAAAATTCATGAACCTCATCCAAATCATCTCTTGGATATGACTCAAATTGAGTTATATGAAAAAAAAATAGATGATTCAATCTTACCATTTAATATTAGCATAAGTCAAAGATCATTTGAAAAGTGTAAACCTTGGTATGTTAGAATTAATAAACAATGAATATCTTGTTGTTGTAAGACTCATGTACAATTTCATTATTATTATGATATTTTTTGATATATATGATGTAATTTGAATGCTAACCAAAATTATGCAGGACATTTGTGGTATTAATATGCCACCTGAAACAATCAAAGATTTTATAGCAAGTTTATTTTGTGAACCCTCTAATGGAAAATTATTTTATTTAAAAGTATGTATTTTTGGTGAACACGACCGATGTGGTAACTTTTGATTATTAGGAGAATGTATGCATAAAATTTGTTTAGATTAATTTGGACAACAATTAGTGGACATGTAAAAAAATTTAAAAATGTTGAATATTCTTTGAAAGATGGAAAAATTAAAAAACATTGTGAGCTAATTGTGGAAAAATGTAGTGTCCATGCATTTATTAAATAATTTAAAGATAATATTGTACCTAAATATGTTAAACACTCTCAGTATGATCATTGGCCTAATAATCAATTTAATTTATGTAAAAACACATTCCCAATTGGAACTATATTGTTAGTTGTTGATTTTTCTAAAAATTATACTCTTGCTCCACAAGAAGAAATTCAATCACAATATTATAATTAAGTGCAAGTAGCTATATTTGTTCATATTGTTTCTAGACATGGAGATGATAGTAGAGAAGATAATAGATTTTTTTTGAAAGAGTGTCATTTTTATGTAAGTGATAATCGATTGCATTCATCTCATTTTGTTCAACAATGTTCTGATATATTTTATAAAAATTTAAAAGAGAGAGGAATTCAAATAAGAGAAAATCTCATATGGTTGGATAATTGCATGGGTCAATTAAAGAATGCTATAATTTTTTATTGGTTATGTAGAGTTCATAAGGAAAACAATATCCAACACATGTGGATTTTTTTTGAAGCTAGACATGGTAAGGGAGAACATGATGGAGCAGGTGCATGTATTAAAAGAGCTCTTGCTAGAGAGAAACTAAAATTTGAGGATGCTGCAAAACTCAGAGATACATGTGCAGTTATAGATTGGTCCAATACCAAATTATCTACAAGAACAAGTGAGAGCTCAATAATTCGATGCTTCTTTTGGTTAGTTGAAGAAAAAGATATTTTTTCTTGACAAGATTGTGAAACAATTAATGGATCTACAAAATGGCATTTGTTTAAGAGTTCGAATGCAAAAACATGGACAATACGAACAAAGGAGCTGCATCCTTTTTTCAATTTTGTATTGCAGGTGATTGGGAAGCATGTGAAACATGGAATGTGTTGAACAATGGAAACAAAGATACTTAACACCTACATCGATACATGTTCAACATGGAATGGCAATTGAAGATAATCAAGTGTTCACATCAGATGATTATGATCATTTTTTGGATCTTGTACAAGAAAGTACATTAAAATGAATTGAATTTTATATGTATGAATTTTTATATGTGAATTAAATATAAGTCACTCTTTATTGAATTTTTTATTTATTTTTGCTAGACATGTGTATGTTGTTGTTGCACCTGAGGGTAATAAAGAGGAGACCGAGTATTGGTTGGCTAGATGTGTTGAGAGAAAACATAAGTTGGTACATCCTAGAGTGGATGATGACAACTTTGAGTATCCAATTGGTTCATTGGTTGTTGTTGGCACCTAATGTCAAAAATATTTGATAAGAAAGAATGGCTTGCCTAAATTTGAAGATTATGAAAGACACATGATGATTATACATTATTCACATTTGATTTTGGAAACCAATATAAAAATAGTTAGATATCGAGGGAGGCCTTCTAATAAAGTGTTATGGAAACTTTCAATGGATGAGCATGAGACAATTAGAGATGCATTACAAAAAAAAGATTATACAGACGACACAATAGAGTAAATAAATATTGGTAAGTATATAGTTGTATATGTATTTAATTGATAGTCAATATGTAGTTAAAATTTTATCACATATACATGTCTATATATATATTTTTCTTTAGTAATTTCCTAATTAAATTTTTAAATCATTTTTTTTGTTTCAGGTCAGACATGCATATATATTACAATGGAATTAAAATCTAGAAACAGGTAAGTACATATAGTTCTAGATACATTTAATTGATAGTATAAATATAAAACCAAATAGTTAAATATAATTTTATAAAAAAATTATAATTGATTTCATATCCCCTTAAGCCATTCTCTTCAGACCCTTTAATCCATCCTCTTATGTACCATTAATCCATCCTCTTGCATCCCCTTAAGTATCTCTATTAATTCCCCTTAAGCCATCCTCTTAGGACCCCTTAATCCATATCCTTGTATATCTATCGTTAATCCATCCTCTTTCATCCTATTAAGCCACTCTCTCAACACCCCTTAAGCCATCCTCTAAGGACCCCTTAAGCCATATCCACATATATCTATCCTTAATCCATCCACTTACATCCCCTTATGTCACTCTCTCAACACCCCTTAATCCATATCCTCAAATATCTACCCTTAATCCATCCACTTGCATCCCCTTAAGTAACTCTCTTAACACCACTTAAGCCATCCTCTTAGGACCCCTTAAGCCATCCTCTTATGTACAATTAATTCATCCTCTTACATCCCCTCTATTCATCTCCTAGGATCAATGTCCTATGGTTTATGGATTAGGGTTTCTAGGGTTCATGGGATGCTTAAAATAACAAATCTATATGGGTTAATGGTTTAGGGTTCATCTCCTAGGCCTTAGGTCATATGGTATATGGTTTAGGGTTTCTAGGGTTCATTAGATGCTTAGAATAAAAAATTTATATGGGTTAATGGTTTAGGGTTCATCTCCTAGGCTTTAGGTCATATGGTTTAGGGTTTAGGGTTTCTAGGGTTCATGAGATGCTTAGAATAAAAAATCTATATGATTTAATGGTTTAGGGTTCATCTCCTAGGATTTAGGTCATATGGTTTGTGGTTTATGGTTTAGGGTTTCTAGGGTTCATGAGATGCTTAGAATAACAAATATATATGGGTTAATGGTTCAGGGTTCATCTCGTAGGCTTTAGGTCATATGGCTTATGGTCTAGGGTTTCTAGGGTTCATGAGATGCTTAGAATAAAAAATCTATATGGTTTAATGGTTTATGGTTCATATCCTAGGATTTAGGTCATATGATTTATGGTTTAGGGTTTTTAGGGTTCATGAGATGGCTTAGAATAATAAATCTATATGGGTTAATGGTTTAGGGTTCATCTCCTAGGCTTTAGTTCATATGGTTTAGGGTTTAGGGTTTATATGGTTCATGAGATGTTTAGAATAACAAATCTATAAGTGTTAATGGTTTAGGGTTCATCTCCTAGGCTTCAGGTCTTATGGTTTATCGTTTAGGGTTTATAGGGTTCATGTGATGCTTAGAATAACAATCTACGTGGGTTAATAGTTTAAGGTTCATCTCTTAGGCTTTAGGTCCTATGGTTTATGGTTTATGGTTTCTAGGGTTCATGAGATTCTTATAATAACAAATCTATTTGGGTTAATGTTTTAAGGTTCATCTCCTAGGCTTTAGGTCTTATGGTTTAGGGTTTAGGGTTTCTAGGGTTCATGAGATGCTTAGAATAACAAATTTCTATGGGTTAATGGTTTAGGGTTCATCTCCTAGGCTTTAGGTTCTATGGTTTATGGTTTAGGGTTAATGAAATTTTTAATCCCTTTAAGTAATTCTCTCAGCTCCCCTTAATCCATCCTCTTACATCCCTTGAATTCATTCTCTCATCTCCCCTTAATCCACTCTCTTACATCCCTTTGAGTCGTTCTATCAAATCCCCTTAATCCACCCTCTTGTATCCCCTTAATTGACCCTCTTGTATTCCTTAAGTCACTCTCATAATTTCCCTTAAGCCATCCTCTTAGGACCCGTTAAGCCATATCTTAGGTTTCATGACTTCCATCCCCTTAATACACCCTCTTACATCCCTTTAATTAATTATATCAACTCCCCTTAATCCACCCTCTTTCATCCCCTTAATAGACCCTCTTTCATTCCTTAAGTCACTCTCATAGTTACCCTTAAGCCATCCTCTTAGGATCCATTAAGCCATATCCTAGGGTGCATGACATGCATCCCCTTAATACACCCTCTTACATCCCTTTAAGTCATTCTATCAACTCCCCTTAATCCACCCTCTTGCATCCCCTTCTCTTAGGACCCCTTAAGCTATATCCTCTTAGGTCCCCTTCATCCATCTTATGACAAACATCACTTGAATTTGTAAGGAATTTATAAGATCCAATTTTCTAACTTTTACTATATATGGTTCTTTTCTTGCATGAACTATTTAGTTTAAAGAATAATAAAAACTATAGTTACTTTACTTACATTAATTATTTTTATAGGTTCTCATCAAGTCGGTATACCATGTGATTGTCACTGTAATTTTTTTTTATCACGAGACTATGTAAATATCAATTTGTGGTATTGACCTAAAAGTTGATAAGCTTTAATTGTATCTACATGCACATATATGTTTCATCATGTTATACAGTTGTATTAAACATCAATATACATTATATGTGTTTGTTTGATGTATGAACTTCAATGAACTTATTAGTCAATTTTTAAATATCTTGTTCCAATTTTATCTTATACATATCATGTCTTGTATTTACCATATTTTATATAATTTTTCAATTGTGTATATATTATACATTTTACACATACAAAGAGATATTTCTGTTTAGTGATTCAAATATTTTCTATATTTGGAAAATAGTTAAAAATACCTACCCTTAATTTACTATTTATATGATCTAAACTATTTAATGAATGTTTTAATTTTTCCCCTAACCATGTGATCAATTATAGATATGAAATTTGATTCTAGATAAGAATTTATATAGTGCGTATTACTTGAAAATTAGATAAAATATCTATACATGTACATGAGTGCATATAATCATCAAAATGAACATAACACGATCATAATTGAGTGCATATATAGTCATCCTATTAAATTCCACTAATATAAATAAATAAAAAAATGATCATTTTAATTGATATAATTTATGTGAAATAGTCCATGAAGTAACATGTTCAAAATGTATATGTCAAGTCCAACACATATATTTAAAAAAAACTAGAGATCTATAGTCCATAAAATTTAAAACCATCTAACAATCAGGGAGATAAATCAAATCAAATCTCCTCTTTGCTCCATGTGGACTAGATGTACATGTATTATGTTGTAGAAGAGTCCAAGAAACTTGAAATTAGATTTAAATTTAATTATAATTTTGATATAATTTAACATATAAACTTGATAAAAATAAATTTAATTATTAAATATCTAGTATAGTAAAAATGATTTTTAGTATGCATAAATTACCATATGATCATGTGAATCTACTGACACGTTTTGTTCAATGGGTAGCATAATTGTCAATCACGAAGGTCCAAATGCTTGATCTACTATATCTTGCATATTCATATAAAGCAAACATATGTTAAAATCTTGAATATATATATTTAAAAGTGTAGACATCCAAAAATAACATTATGCATTCCACTGTAACTAACATCATGCATTCATTTCTTCTACTAATCAATTAAAGCAATTTATTGATTTAATCCTAAGGTTCATCAAGCTTAATTAAATAAATCAAATTATTTAATTAAGTTCCTAAGGTTCTTCTTATTTGATTTAATAAATCAAACTGATTTAAAATCAAATATCAAATCCCTAAAATCCCCTAAGTTAATTAATCTAAATTAATTAACTTCTAATCATGATTAGCATTCTCTAGCTTTTGACTCAACTAGAGTCGAATCTAAACTCCTAACTAACCCACCCACTTGCATCAATAAATCAATTTATTGATTTATTAAAAAGAGTTATTTTCCCTCAATAACTCTCATCTTTGAAATTTTTGAACAAAGATTATTCCCCCCAAAACCCTCAACAACATGCATTTTTTGACATTTTTCAAATTTGAATGGGCACATTGGCCAAAACTTGCACAAGCTTTGACTAATCCCATTATGACAAGTGTTTCTATCCTATTGGATGGGATTTAGTCCCACATTGCCTAATTTTGGCCTCTCTTCTATCAACTTTTCCTATAAATGCAAGCCATCTTCTCTCATTTCAACAACACACTTTGAAGGTATCAAAACTATAGGCAACTTGAGCTCATAGCAACTCATTGTCTATCTCATTTGGCTTAGAAAGGGATTGGGAAAGGGCTCTCTCACATCTTCATGGAGGGCACCAATCCACCATAGAATAGGTTGTATTTAATTTGCTCTATTACATGTTTGGTTTAGCTTTAGCATTTTGTTTGGAGTAAATGAACTATGTTATTCTATGAGAATGGCTGAATCTACACAATCAATGTGTAAGATTTCACCATCCTACAAATGGCGCTAGAAGGAGGGCACCTCAATAACCTTCTTTTCATTTTGTTAATCTTACTCTAATTTTGTAAATGAATATAAGGTTCTAAACAAAATAGCTTTCAGATATGGGGTTTTGAATGTTTTCAAAAAAGAGGGGATTTAGAATATCTGTATTTCAGTCCTTACAGAATTTCTGTCAAAATTTTCTAACGTTTTAAATACATTGCATCAGCTCTTTTCTATTAAATAATAACGGTGCATCATGTGTGAAATAGGTTGTCCTTCTTGCATAAGCACTAAGAAAAATTTCATTGTAGAGCATAACCTTTAGTACAGATGCTCCTCTCACAGATGAATGTTGTTCAAGTTTTGTGCCTGTGGTCTGGTTCTGGTTCTGATTTGAAGTAAAGTCCTTTTATTTTGAAAACTATTTGATATTGCTTTGGTTAAACGTTGAAGCAATAGATCTTCGTTTTTGAAAGTCTCTGTTGTATCGAGTGCCAATCAATACATTTTGAAGACCGAAATATGCCTGTATTGAATGATTATTGCATGTCAAAGTTAGATATTCATGAATGCTGTAATGGTCTTTGTGGAACGATAATGCATTTGACAGCGACTTTCTCATCTCTGTTGATTCCTCTTTTCATATGACTACATGCATTGAATGTTTTCTCACTGAGATTGCTGTACTTTTTGCATTGATTGGTCCATCTTGGTAAATGCCTCTACACCATCATCTTCGCCACTCTTCTTTACAGACTTTATCTCTATCTAGCGTGAATTTCTTCTTCACTGTTGACCACTTTCTTGAGCGACTAATTAACTACTAGGCTATCTAAAAGAAAGGCATAGAGGGTCATTAAAGTGTGTAGTCTTATTCAATGATGTGTGATTGTTTACACCCAATACATTGAACGTGAAACATTGTTGTAACTTCGCTATTGCCAGCGATGGTTTATGTAGACTAAATTGACTATCATCCTATCGGCTGCTTCTTTAAGCATGGATCCAGAACTATTTTTCATCACTATGCGTTATTATCTAAAGAGTCTTTGCTATGGTCTTTTATAGTATTTTTCATTTACTCATGAGAAATGACTTCAACACTGTATCTAGACCCTTGTTCAATAAAGTGTGGAATCTCTTTACCGTAGAAACAAATATTTTGGTAAACCAAATGACTCTCGATTGGAAATGCTAGGACCTGCATTGCTTAAGGAGGCATGTTTTGTTCAAATTATCTTGACTATATGTTCAAATTGCAGCCTATCTTGTTTGTTGTCTATGAATTGTTAGTTATGATAATGCGGATTTAAAGTACGCTGGGAGGAGTAGATTTTGGTACACAATCTTTTGGAGTTCTGGACTTTGGTTCATGTGTGCCAACAACATTAGCTTGGAAAGCTTCCAGAGCCTTCTCAGCCAAGTCTTTTTCTCAAAAGCGTGTGATTTGCTCAAAGATTCTTGTTTTGATTTGGACATTACTTAATCATATGGTACTAAAAGGTGCCACCGACGCTTCTTGACTATGTTGTTCCATATTTAATGGTCATTGCAGTGGCGAGTTAGATCTATTAAAGTCGCCAAACCTAAAAGATCATGGTTAAAGACTGTTGGTGGCGAAGCTTTCAAGGTAATAAAAACACATGTCTAATCGGTATTACTATCCATAAAAAATATCAGGCTGTATGAGGAGGGTCTAATATATATGAAATGATTACAGTTCTGGAGCTTGGTTCCCCACGCGAATAGAGACTGTCACCCATGCAAGCTGCACGCTGAGTCACTTCTGTCTAAGTGGATATCTTGTATTTATTGCAGCATCATTATAGTCACTCTAAGGTTTGAGTATAACACACTCTTTCTAGCGTTTAGTATGATTGCTTGCAACCATTACAGTCAAACGAGTTTGTTGGTAGAATCAATGCTGAGAAAGTGCATTATTTACTTTTACAAATACATTTAATTGAGAGTTTTCTTTTTTAGAACTCATGGCATGCACTTATGAAGACTAACAATTTTTCTGGCAAAATACTCTTTTAATATGCTCTAAATACGAAAAAAATTTGGTAAATCCAATTAGCAGTAGTCAGAAAACTAATGCTCTGATTAGTAGTCAAAATAAATTAGATGCTTTTGAGTTATCATTAAATTCAACTACCAGTATCTTCCACCGCAGGTGAATAAATTTTGTTTGGCAGCACAAAATCAGATTGAACTCCATGCACCACAAGGGACAGGCAACAGGCACTGAAAGGAACCGCTTGATAGCTTCAAAGCCTACTGAAGACAAAGATCTAGAAAAATCTACGGCCTTTTGGGAAAGAGGATGTTTCTTCTCTCGTCTATCTTTAGAGGGTTTGGAGAGTTAAAAGCTAACATCGAAAGCACAGGAACCATTACTCCACCACTTGATTCGGTCAGATAATGAGGGTCCAGCCGCTCACGAAATGGGAGAACTGAAAAGTCAATGAGCATTTAAAGATTATATCTTCTAACATGATTTTTGTGCCGGTTTTTGTCCTAAAGTTTGCATTTTTTTAGGATGCATCATGCAGATGACGGTCATAGCATTCCATTAAACTTTAAATGGTATCAAATTTCAATGCATTTCAATAAAATTTTGAATAATACTTACACACATTGACTCAAACTTTTAGATTTTAACGCATCGACTTTACCCATTGAACAATTATAGGCATTTAGAATCTGCATTCTCTAACAAGTTGTTGTTGTATTAGTTTTGTTTTCATGAGGCTATAAAATATTTTGAATGCATTTACTCTCAACACAACTGTCTACAATTCCATGACATCAAGGGTTGATTAATAAGTCACTTAAGCTTACCAAACAAATCGAGATTGTTGAAGGTTTTTTTGGGATCCATCAGTTTTTACTGTGAGATTTAGAATCTTTTTCCTAAAAGATTCAATCATTATTGGAAGATGGAGATCTCAGATTGTCAAAATTGAATTGGTAAAAAGAGAGGCTTTTAGCTTTTAGAGAAAACTCTCTAGTTTTGGTTGAGATTTTTTTAAAATTCTTTGTAAATTGGGAGTTCTTATTATGCGATGCTAATCTTGTACTTATAGGGGTTATGGTACAGTGGATACATGAAACGATGGAAAGGTCATCTGCCTTAACTATTATCTATTTGGGCATAGCTTATGTTTCATATTTATTTATGGCTATCACTTAATATTTATCTTAATTCCTTGAAATTAAATCTTATTGGTCATAACTTTGTATTGTTTTGTCAGGTTGGCGTTGAAATCAAGCATCAGAATTGAACAAAGATGAACTAATTGAAGGTGAAAAAAAAAATTGAGATGAAGACTTGAGAAAGCATTTTTTAATGCTTGTTGAGCTAGATCTTCCATTTTCTACTCTTGTTTTCAATGTTAAACCAACTCACATCTATTTTTGGATTTAAAATTCATTGATTGATTCTTTTTTTTCAAAGTTGGTTAAACAGAACCTTAGACATTTACTAGATTTCAATTTGGACTTAAAATTGAACAAGGAAAACTTCACACTTCATTTTGGTGCTTCTAAAACGAACTCATCATTGCTTTGAGGAATTTAAAATTAAACATGTGTACTTTTTGTTTTGTAAATTTTTTTGCAAAGTAGTGTCATTTAAAAGGGCATATGCGCTTCTCTCGCGCTTCACGGTGATCTTGAGAATCAAAAGTCTTTTTGATGACCCTAAGTTGCATAAAAGATTGCCTCCACATTTCAATTTGGGGATCTAAAATTGAACAAATCATGCGAGTGTGAGCACGATATATTGCGGAGGTTCTCCCCTTTGTTTTTCAACGAGGGTTGTGTGAACGACGGGATATGTTAGCTCGCTATTGTTTATCTTAGAGGGCCTGCCTTGTGGGAAAAAGTACTCACCCAAGGGAACGACCCAACCGGGAACACGCTAAAGCCAAGCGACTTCCAACCGGTATATAAGTGTGGATTTTGAGGAAAGTTCAAGAATCACGAGGATTATTCCGACGAGATGGACAATGGACTCTCGCCGATGTTGGATAATCCCCCACGAACGGAATGCCCGAATTAGAACCCCTTGTTTAGAAATTGGCCAAAACCTTATCTATCTTGTTGGTGCAAAAGGTCATGTCCTTTGAAGCCGCCCCACATAACATGCGGTCTTGTTGTGGAAATGGAAAGTATGCCATGGGAGATTCATGGGTACTAATGCTTGGCTGACCCGAATAAGTGAGTGAGTGGAGGGGAGCCAGTGTGGTCAAGCATTTAGCCATTCGCACAAGATATGCGCAGCTGGATTTATCCAAGTGGGAACCCAACAAGATATTGCCTCATCATCCTAGGGTTGTAAAAGTGCTTGGAATCAAAAACACTTTGCTTGGATTCAAAACATTGAAAAACAAACATTCACAAGAGCCTCAAATTTCAAACCCCTTGCGAGAAACAAATACTCTTGACGAACTTGGACACTCTTGCTTTCCCTAGGGATCATATCCTTAGAGGTTTCTAAGTGTACAAATTCTACCATCATTTGTTTCCAATAAGGATAAACATAAGGAACTTTTGCCCTATTTTCCTCGATTTCCACATAAAGGACCTTGTGGAATGAGAAAGAGAATCGGACATTAGACATATAGTTTGAAAACCTAAGCAAGCAAGTGTCCTGGATAAAAATAACCTCATTTAACCAAGATAAAAGACAAATTTGATTACACATGTGTTTTCTAACATGATCAAAATCCCAAAACCGAAGTTCAAAAAGCTTAGTCTGAAAACTAGTGAGGAGCGTCTTGAGATCCTGAATTGTTTGAAAGGTTTGCTTTCCTCCCATAGGAAATATAGCGTGTTCCTCAACACCGAGGTCTTGTAAGAAGAAGAGTTATTCTAGGTCAAGTCTAGGATGAAATTCAATCACTTTCATCCATCTCTCAACCATCAAAATCAGTCAAATTGCCATCTCACCAACACCTCTTGGAAACTTTGTAAACATCTTTTATGCTAAACTTTTAGGCGAAATCAAATCACTTTGTTTCACTTAACACAACTAGTCAAACCATCATCTTATACACGAGTTTTCTCTAGGATAACACAACTTCCTAGGGTTTACGAGTTCATCTTGTTTGGCTTAACACACCTAGCCAAATTATCAAATCATCACCTCATTTGACTTGACACACTTAGTCAAACTACCATTTTGTAGGAGTTCACTCTTGGATAACACAACTTCCTAGAGTTTTACGATTACATTCATCACTCTTGTTTGACTTAACACATCTATTTAAACTATCAATCCAACCACGATCAATCAAAGTCCTAAAAGTTTAGCATTTCCTTCAAAGTTTCTTTAAGAGTTCCATTCATCCATATCACTCATCTTTCATTTATCTCATTCTCATCATCGCTTTGATCTTTCATTTATCCTAGTTCTTTGCTTCTTTGAACCTAAGGTTTTGACTGATCTAAAGGATTAGAGGTTCATCTCTTACATTCTTGAAAATTGATCTTCATTTTATGGTTCAAACTCGATCTCAACACAAGAGGGACATGGAATATAAACTTGATGCATCCATCATGAGCAATTCGATTCAACCAAACTATCCAAGCCCTACAATACCATTTGATTTCCAAAGCTTGTACAATGCATACATGGGAGCATTATCTCATACAAACATCAATGGTACAACAAATATGAGCATACCCAATCCAAATTTTGGAACACCTTTCCCAATGATAGATTTAAAACCAAGTCCAAATCTGAAAATCTATCAACCAAACACTCAATGCATGAGTTTTCCAAACAACATCATCCCACCAAATCCATACATACCAAGTGCAACTTTACCAAACATGACCATTTCAAATCCACACTTGGTAAACTTTGGGGTCGACATGTTTGCAAATCCCCCTAATGTTGTTCAAAATCCTAGCAATATATTGGCAACTCCATATGTTGATTCAAGTCAAGGTAACACCATGCAAAATCAAAGTTACCTAAATCAAGGCAATATGATTCCCAACCACAACAATGTTCAATTTCAATCTATCATGCCAAATCAAAACATCATACCAAATCATCCCATTTTTCCATCGATATCACAACAACAGATGGAAACCATCCAAGCAACCCCAACAAAAAAAACCATTCCCATTCCACCACCACCATCACCACCACCAAAACACAACACGACCAATTCATTCTCCATCATGTTGCAAGCCGCTCAAGAAGCTTCCCGCAAAAAGGCACTCCAAGCCCAACAAGCTACACAGCTAGTTGCTCAACAAGCACAAGCGGCTCAAGTAGCCCAAGAAGTGCAAGCGCAAGCAGAATTCTACGCACTATTGCAATCAATCCAAGAAGAAGTAGCACAACAAAGAGCCCAACAAAAAGCTTTGTTGGCACAAAAACAACATGACGAACAACAAGCGTTGTTGGCTCAGCAAAAACGCAGGCCTTACTCGCCCAACAAAGCTTGCAACAGATTCCCTCCGCAATTGTTGAAAACAATGATCAAGATCTATCCATCAATGAACACATTGAAGATGTTCCCATCTCATTCAATGATCAAATCATCACACACCAAAAGGCACTTTTCAATCACGATCAAAACTCACTGACGATACCCAACAATGATCCAATCCAAGAAACATTAACATCATTTGATCCTATGTTTGAGAACATTGACAATCCCTCCACCAAAATTGTTGAAAACAATGATCAAAATCAATCCATCAATGAGCACATTGAAGATATGTCTACCCCATCCATTGATCAAATCATCGTTCATCAAGAGCCACTTTTTAGTGATCTATTTCAAGATGTGTTACAATTATTTGATCCCATTGACATAATATACGATCCATCGACCAATGATCATATCAAAAATGTCTCTACATCACCTTGTGAGTTAGAGGACATATCTCAAGAACGTATTCCAAAGCATGATCAAAATCTTCCATCAAGGTCTAGCAATGGCCCTTCCAATGACATATTAACATCCTTTGACCTCATGGTTACAAATATTGAAGGAATCCCTAGCTCAACACTTGATCCAAATCCATTCAAAGAACAAGTGGATATTAATCCACTTCCCATGCCTAAGGACGATGTCCAAGAACCCCTTGTAGTTAATCCAACCTTTGAAATTGACCCATGTCAAGAATGTGATCAAAAGCATGGCGAAAGCAATTCCAGAGTTAGTCAAAATCAAGAATTCGTATCTCCGAGATACTATGATGATCTAATGGGCACTCTTTTATCTATACAAGATGCCACAAATGATGACCACATCCACATAGGACATACTCCTCCATCTACCCATGAGATGCTTTCTTTGGATGGACACGTGGATGATCTTAAAAAACAAGAGTCTCATACTCTTCAAATCATTACCAACGAACAAGAGTCTCCTACTCTTAACATTTGTACACATGATCAAGATGTAGACAAATGCAGAGACATATCAGAAATGGGTCAGGAAGACGGTTTCTACATAAGTTGTGAATCAGAAACATCATGTGAAAGCATATCAAGAATAAGTCATGAGGAAGACTTTTGTGTAGATAGCGAAGCATCAACACCTCTTGAAGAAGAACTACAATCTAATATCTCACAAGATCAAGCTAAAGATATCAATCAAGCATTCATCCCACATATGGAGGATCCTGTCACTTATGAAGTTGGATCACTTACCTTTCTTAGAGCAAGCTATCTCGTCAATAAAGAAGCTGACACATTTGAAGGTCCACCACAAAGCAGAGAAGGAGCAACACCTTGTTTCCACGGTAAATCATATCCTATGGCAAATAAATTTTTTCAGCAGATGAATTATCAAGGCAGGGGATTAGGCCTACATGAACAGGGTATCCTAGAACCAATGCATATTTTTGGCAATCCTAAACATCAAGGCCTTGGTTATTCGACAATTAAGGGATCTCAACATATCAGTGATACCTCCACAAAACTGGGGGCAACTTCGTCTCGAGCAAATGTCAACATGGGGAGCACGAAGAATCCTTATGATGAAACTGATGCCAATACTACAACCGGCCATGTCATAAATCTTCATCCACCCATCACCCCATACACAAATTGGGACCAACATCAAAAGAAATATTTGAATCAAATGATGAAGCACGAAGGACAAATAAAATACAAGTGGATACCAAAGAATACAAAGAATGACGATCCCTATCAAACTCCATTAATCGAAGAAACTATGGGGAAAAATAAAAATGGGGCAAGCATCCATCAAAGATTTCTGCAAAAGAAAAATAGAGCTTCTCAAGCAACATACAAAGTGTATCAAGCAGTTGGTCCTAATTCCATGCACACTTCTGTATCCACCCATTATTGCTCATCTTCCCAAGTTTGGAGAGTCAAAGGTTCCAAACTGCCAACCAATCCATCTTTGATTCCTAAACACACTCCATCCACGCCTCCACGCATGATATCCAATTCACACATTGACCATGTGTTGGCAATGACCCTTCATCATAAGGATTCAGAAGGCACTCTATTGCGATGTGTGCACAAAGACAGAGTTAACTCCGATATCAGCAAAGCAGATCAAGAATCTCGAAAGTTGCATTCAAGTGCACATATCTTGGCAAGACAACTTCTACAAGCAGGATATCGATGGCACATTATGATAGAAGCATCAACATCAGCACCACCAAGTGGTTCAGCATCAGCTTAAAATCTCTTAGAAAATACAAAAAAATCAGAAAAAGTCCTGAAAAAATGGTTACCTTGATGAAAACCTGGCAAACAGGCGTCCTGGTGACAACAAAAAAATCATAAAAATACAAAAAATCCAAAAATAAAAATAAAAATAAAAAATTAGAAAAAGGATTGAAAATAGTAAAGAGAAAAATCATCCTCTAGCGAAAACCATTTCGGTGGCGCTTTGGGCAAGTACCATGATGAAAACCTGGCAAACAGGCATCATGTGTAGAATCGAGCATCTACATGCACCAGTTCAAGAGAAAGCATCTTATCACATCCATAATGAAGCCAACATTCCATCCATATCATCCATTCATCCATGAACCATTTATCCAATCCATTTTCCATCTGCATCCGTACTCCAAGTTATCTTGATCTTGGAAAATTTTGGTGCACACTTTACAGTTGCTTATGGTAGACATCTTGACATGGGTCATTTTCATTGATCTCATCCTATCCAACATTATCTGAGCTTTGAAGCATTATCTGGGTGAGCATTCCTTTGTTCGAACACCCTTATCTTATCACAAGATAATCCATATCCATTCGTATCTAAGAATCCACCCATGGTCGTTCAAACATTGCTAGACACTGGGGGCAGATATTTACATCTTGCTTCGAGAATAAATCTTGATCTATATCATCCAACTTATGTGGTGATCCAAACATTGGCAAATATGAAATCAAATTGGTCAAGGCATTTGTGATCCAAAATCCCAAATCACTAGCCCATGGCATATTTTGACAAGACGGTGTTTTCGTCGAACATCAATCCAAACAATCAATATCAGTTGCATCTAATGTGCACACACATGTGTCATATTAAATCATCAAAGCAATTTTGTTCCAAATCAAGCTTCATCAATCTTGATCAATCGAGTCCAATCAATCATCATCTTGTTTGACTTAACACACTTAGTCAAACTATCATCTTGTGCACGAGTTTACTCTAGGATAACACAACTTCCTTGGGTTTACAAGTTCATTATCATCACTCTGTTTGGCTTAATACACTTAGCCAAATTATCAAATCCATAATCACCTCGTTTGGCTTAACACACCTAGCCAAATTATCCTTTTTGCACGAGTTTACTCTAGGATAACACAACTTCCTAGATTTTACAAGTGCATTATCACTTTTGTTTGACTTAACACACTTAGTCAAACTATCAATCCATCAGTCTGATTGATCAACAAAATCCCAAGAGAGAGCACTGATATCATCACATATCATATCCAAATTGTCAAAATCATCAAAAATCCAAAAACATTCAAAAATTTCATCAGAAAAAACCAAAAACATTCAAAAAATCCATTAAAAATTTCAAAAACATCCAAATCATCAAAAATCCAAAAACATGTCAAAATATCGGAAAATCTTCAAAAAAAATTCATCATTGAGTCTTGTCAATCTTTCACCTTGTCGAACTACGTCATCTCTGAGCTTGAACGTAGGCAAGGCTGATCTTTGATCATCCCCCGAGACGGTTGGGTCAGTCCTTTAGGCGTCCGTCGCATTGGCAATCCGTTTGCCCATCTAGTCTACATCTTAAGTCAGTCCTTTAGTCAATAAAATGGCAATCCATTTGTCCATATTATCATCAAGTCAGTCCACCACCAGTCGAACTACGTGGTCTCTGCGTATATAACGTAGGCAAGGCTAATCTATGGATTAGCTCCCGAGACCCCTAGGATAGGTCTTTAAGTTAGTCTGTTCGTTGTAAAATCTTGAAAATACCAAAAACATTGGAAAATCTTGAAAATACCAAAAACATTTGTAAAATTCCAAAAATACCAAAAACAGCCTCAAAACATTTGAAAAAAACCAAAATGGTGCATCCATTTCATCTCGCTTTCACTCGTGATTGTCATCACTCATAATAAATCATCGTCACTTTCACCCTTTGGTGAGTTAGTCAGAAGCAATTTTAGTAGGTTCTAAAGTGAATGCCTAATCGTCAAAGTCTCGAAGGTCTAAGTCAGTAAGTTAGCAAGTTGGTCAACTCGGAGTATCAATAGCTTATCACGCAATCAGTCTCACCAAAACTCTGATCACTACATGTCCTAGGATGAAGCTTTCCTGCGATGGACATAAGCATCAGGTACCCCACAGTAGTTTAGTCTTGGCTAGCGATACGAAGAACATCAGCTTGTTTGTTTACTTTATTTTAGTCTTTTAGACTTATCTTATTTTGCGCTCATTCCAAGGACCTCTCGATGATGCCTAAACAAAACTGGTTTAGAGAGAAAGGAATGGGGCAACGATCAGTATCTTTTTATCTGCTGTGCTTGTTGGATATTCTTGTAAAATAACTTCGTCACGCATACTTTGTTTTGTTTGTAGGAAGGATGTTTTAGGTATCTTGTTGACCACATAAGAAGGCTTGCCTTTTTATGTTTTGGCCCGAGATGTCTAGAATATCTGAACTGCACTCTGAATAAGGTTATGTTTGTCAAGTGTGAACAAGAGTACTCCTATCTGATTGTCGAGTCAAAGTCCATCACACTAGGCGCAATGCCATCCTGGTTCTTAATACCTTGATGCATCGCACCTACGTGTGTTATCAAACATAAAGAAAGGTACGCTCTCTCCCATCCCTAGATAAGCAACACATCATCATATCCAGTAATGTCTCGATGACTAATGGATTTATTGGACTTCTACATTCTTCTTGGATTTAAGGGTTTATCCCTCTCGTTCTTCTATCTTCTTTCATGCTAACAATGCATCCATCTTGCATCCGTATTCTCATTTCGTATAATCATGTCATACCATCATATCAGGACAACATCATCCATCTCATCCATCTCACATGCATTGCATAATCATTTAAAGTTGTTTACGATAATATAAATTTGTTATTATAAGCATCTTCCAAACATCTCATTTTCATCATCATTATCATATAGTCTAACCATCCATACATCCATTTTGAACCTCTTTGTCGCGAGATCCACCTCAAATTGTATCTTTTCACTCGATCTCTCAAGGGGGCAATGTACTAACGTACTTATTTTCCACTGGGGCATCCGAAAAAATCAAAGAATTTTTTAATTTCGATGCCGACAACATCATTCTTTGAACCAATGCAACGAGTACATTGCTTCAAAGAGGGGCAAAATGTAGACATCCAAAAATAACATTATGCATTCCACTGTAACTAACATCATGCATTCATTTCTTCTACTAATCAATTAAAGCAATTTATTGATTTAATCCTAAGGTTCATCAAGCTTAATTAAATAAATCAAATTATTTAATTAAGTTCCTAAGGTTCTTCTTATTTGATTTAATAAATCAAACTGATTTAAAATCAAATATCAAATCCCTAAAATCCCCTAAGTTAATTAATCTAAATTAATTAACTTCTAATCATGATTAGCATTCTTTAGCTTTTGACTCAACTAGAGTCAAATCTAAACTCCTAACTAACCCACCCACTTGCATCAATAAATCAATTTATTGATTTATTAAAAAGAGTTATTTTCCCTCAATAACTCTCATCTTTGACTTTTTTGAACAAAGATTATTCCCCCCAAAACCCTCAACAACATGCATTTATTGACATTTTTCAAATTTGAATGGGCACATTGGCCAAAACTTGCACAAGCTTTGACCAATCCCATTATGACAAGTGTCTCTATCCTATTGGATGGGATTTAGTCCCACATTGCCTAATTTTGGCCTCTCTTCTATCAACTTTTCCTATAAATGCAAGCCATCTTCTCTCATTTCAACAACACACTTTGAAGGTATCAAAACTATAGGCAACTTGAGCTCATAGCAACTCATTGTCTATCTCATTTGGCTTAGAAAGGGATTGGGAAAGGGCTCTCTCACATCTTCATGGAGGGCACCAATCCACCATAGAATAGGTTGTATTTCATTTGCTCTATTACATGTTTGGTTTAGCTTTAGCATTTTGTTTGGAGTAAATGAACTATGTTATTCTATGAGAATGGCTGAATCTACAAAAAGGTCCCTAAATTTTTTATAGGAGATTTAGTAAATTTTACAACCTCGAATGATATGACCTCATGATCATGCACCTGAGATTGCCCATGCATAAATACTGACGGTGTCTTAAGTGCGTCCACCATGGGCATCACATGAAATCCATACATATAGATACAAGAATGTATAGATCATTCACACATGTGCAAGAATTAAAATTAAATTAGATCTATGCTATGTATTTAATTTAAACTTAACAAACTTTTGAAAGCATGCACCTGAGCTAATGATCACTCAAGAGTGCTCACCACAACTTGTGGTTTTTCGGTACTGAATATCGCATGACCTCCTTGCATCTAGATATAATATATCATCTCACACATGTGTACAAATTAAAATTAAATTAGATATGTCCACATAAATTAAAATATATATTGGTTTGTACCTGACCAAAAGGTGAGCCCACTTCTATAGCACTCAAAATATTGACATGATCGTATTGAGATACAAGTATCATGTGATCATGCATCTACACTGAACACTTCTTGAATTAATATTATATTATATATAATTTGATGTTATTATTTACATGAATTTTGCACATTTAAAAAAATTTATTTAAATGTGCCTAAGTTCAAAAGATGAACATACATGTGTAGGATGATCCTTAGAATATACTAAATCCATATATGACTTTGTCTTAGATGTATGTGGGTCAATTAAAGTGGATGCCTAAGTATGCTCATAGACCAAGCCTCCATGCTATGTATTTTCCACTTAAATCATTGCATGTGTAGTCTAATGAGTGAGATGTCCTAAAAGAGAAATCAACGCTCTTAATCTCGAAAAAATCGTATGTTGTTGAAATGCAACGAGAACACCAGGAGAAGGAGAAGCAACAATAGGAGCATTCGAAGCATGTTGCTGAAGATCAACACTTGTTCCTAATCTATGTTAGGGCATGCCACCCCAGCTCCCTAAAATGACCTCATATCAAAATAGTTAGGCTTTAAACCCAACTAAAACTCAGCCCATAACTTTCTCAGAAATTATAGGTGCACCTCACAATTTCCATGTGGTGGAGTATCAAACACCATCCACCATCTATCCAAAAAAATTGCAGCTATCTACAGGTGCCTACACCATTTAATTGAAATTCAGTTTTTGGTGGGTGGAATTGGTTCATTTGTTTGGGGGCAAAAGAAATGTTGGAAAATGGATTTTTTGGTAATTTTAAGGTCACTAATTTCTTTATAGGACAATCCATCTGCATAGAATTGTCTCCTCTCTTCTCTCCATTGATGGAACCTATCTAGGTCTGGATCAATAGATCAAACATAATCAACAAAAAATTGCATTGAAGATGCAAACCATGCGAGATGGGGAGGATGTTAGGCTCTTTTTTAATAAAATCTATCTTTTCTTGAATCACAGTAAAAGGTTTTCTCTAATGCTCTCTCTTAACTGAGCCTAAACTACTATGGGGTGTGGGGGCTTAGGAGGTGGAGAGTGTGGAGGTGCAGGGTTTTGTTGTGGTAGTAGATCTGGATGTATGGGATCTTCAGGTTGTGTATCAGGTATAAAATAATCTATGTTAAATTTAGGCTCCATGTGAACAATGAAATGGCAACTGCATGTTAAAAAATTTAAAAATATACATCAACAAACTATTTAACTAATGTAGACAATTGGAAAGTTATTTAAATCATATTGAGCATGAAAAAATTCAAAATACATTTCATTTGAAGACACATTTAATTTATAACGTTAAAAAATCCATAACATAAAAATACATAGCATGTACACATTAAATTATACAGTTAAAGTCATACATACATGTACCCTCAAGGTTAAATTCGAGAACTTTATCTTCTAGTAACCATATGGTTTAATTTTCCTTGTAAGGTTAAAATTGAGTCTAATGTGTGGTTGTTAATTTTAAATTATTTTATCATTCTATCTTGAACTAATGAATTTTATGCCTTAGTGACTCTTTTTAGATGATTCTATGGATGTCCCAACCTATGCATTGATTTTCAATGAAATATGCCTCCTAGGAATCATGTCAAGTTCATCAAATTAGGAATGAGGGGAAGGCTAAGATCCCACCTATGAATCATATTGGTGGTCCTCAAGTTATTGATCTCCTTCAAGATATAATCATAAGGGGCCCTCATCAAGAGGCGTCTATGTGTGAGAATTTGTAAATTAATGTAATAAAGAATGTGGATGTGAATCTATGAGTAGATTGAATACATTTTTAAAGGTGTTGTAATGACATGGAAATCGAGAGATTCTTAAAATGTATTTATGGGTAACTACAAAGTATTATATTTTCTAGCAAAGATGTACTATAGGACACTTGCAATAAATTGGCAGTATTACTACAAATCACTTGTGACTTAAAGGTTATGTAATTTCTTGTAAAAAAGGGGCAAGCAATACAATAGGTGACTTAAATATCATAGAAAGGTTAGAGGCACTTTCAATTTTATTTGAGATTTAGACATTTATTAACTTAGATTTATTATAATATGTAGATAGTAGGAGGTCAATTAGGTTTTTTGTTTAGTTTTTTTAGTGGTGGGGATGGGAGAGCAATGTTAGATAAATTTAATAATATGAAGAATGTTGCAAATATGTTAAAAAAGATAATAAAAATAATTAGATCTAGATAGTATGATTAAACTATCAGTCTCACATCCCCTAGTAAATAGTTCACAAAAATTATTTTCAATGATCTTATTTTGTCAAAGACCTATAATATTAAGGGTTCATTGTTACTACCAACTCTAATGCAACTAAAAACAAAGATAATTGTCACACCAAGGTCATACAGTTTTAGTAAAATCCTACCTACATTACCTAAAACTAATTATTGCACACCTTTTAGCTTTTGCAACCCTTCCAAGAAGAATCATCAAGTATATCTAAGATATTTCCACTATAATTTAGATCAATATGTATACTATAGTTAAGATACCTTAAATATCTAAGGATGCAAATTATTACATTTTATATGCATGGAAAGGGTTCATATGTTGAGTTGTGTAAGTACTTCTACATCAAAACTTTCTAGGGGATGACATATTTGTCATAATTCATCTAGGTATTTTGTGTTATTTACCTTTAATAAATGGGGTAGAAATTATAAATAGTTTTGAGTTAGATCTATATGTTATTGGTTTATTAAGTCAATCCCTTGAAAAAAGGCCATAAACTTATTTTTAGCTCTATCACTTGATAATTAAACTATAGCCAAATTTGATGATATACATTAATTGAAACATGATCAATACTAAGGGGAAAAACAACAAGATTCAAGATTGCTATTCTTACCTAGGGTTTTAGGTTTTTGGTTTAGGGTTTAGGGTTTAGGGTTTAGCATTTTAAGTTTAGGTTTGAGGGTTTAGGTCCTATGATTATGGGTTTTAGGTTTAGGTTTTAGGGTTTAGGTCCTAGGATTAAGGGTTTTAGGTTTAGGTTTTAGGGTTTAGGTCCTAGGATTAAGCGTTTTAGTTTCTAGGTCTATTTTTTTAGAACATAGGATTAGGGTTTATATTTCTAAGTTAAATGTGTCTAATTTAGGTTAAATTCTAGTTAATTTAGGTTTAGTTTTTATTCTTCTCAATTTACAATGTAACTTTTTTGGATTCGTTGATGTTTTTGGTTTTTTAAATGCAATTTTAAAACCTATAAAATATTGAATGTAAAAAAAATAAAATAGAAAAAGCTAAATAACAGTTACAAAATATAAATACCAGATATAAAGAAAAAAAAATTAGAATTCAACTACCCTCGAGGTCATTGAGGTTGGTTGTGTCAACGGGAAAAGGTGGCAACAAAAAATTGGTTGAATTCGACCCTTTGAAATGCATATGGTATCTCTGCTCTCCCTCAGGCACGACTAAAATGAACTGTGAAAATGGATTACATAGCCATTAATTTAAAAAATTAAATAGCTTTAAAAAATGTGTACGTGTTATAAAATGTGTACGTGTTATGAACATGTATTCATTTTGTACTACATACACGTTTTAGGTTGCATACCTAAATCTAAATGCATACGTGTTCAGATTTAGGCTTAGGTACTTTTTCTTAAGCGTATACATATTTTTTAAAAGCACGTACATGTTTCTTGCAAAAAAAATTATTTTGACCAAAACTTCCCATCTTTGTGGACCCAACTTCTTTCTTTTACCCATTATCCATCAATGCATTAACATTCGTCAGCCTAGCAGAGGAAGTCAAGAGGATCTTTTTGCAAGGCTTCCTAAACCATACCTTGGTAAACTGGAGTGGTCTAAAGAAAAATCTTAGTTGGGGTAATAGAAAGTTTCTTGACAAAATCATAATATCTAGGTGATTTAGTCGTAGGTTTAATTGCTAAAGGAAAACTTGGTTGGGAAAGTGGTAAATAAGTAGGAGCTTGAGTAGGTTGAGGTGTAGGAACAAAATTTTGTTAATCCAGATTCTGCTTATTTCTTCTTGTGTTAAACATGTGCCCAACGACATTATAAAAAGTAGATTTCATAAATTTTACAAACCTTGAATATAAATCTAGCAAATCATTATGATATGGAATTCCATAAATAGAATGAATCCTTTGAGGAGAGTGGTTGGTCGGAGTCAGGTAAACAATAGGTCTCTTAGGACTTGGAGAAGCTACAGAGACTACAACAACATTCAATGACTCTTCATCTTGTGAAGAAGAATTTTTTTTAGAAGATCTACAAATAGAGGAAGATGCTTCAAAGAAATCATCTAGAGCATCATCCAACATATCAAAATCTTCCTTAGAGAAAGCATTATCGTAAACACTACAACATTGTAGAAAAATATCTGATATGTTCACGTCAGTTTCACCAAAATGTGAAATAAGGGGGATTCATTTCTCATGACTCTTTCTGTTCTAAATAGAATCCTAGGGAGTCAACTGCCCTTAACCACCTCAATATTAGGGTATGGACAGGATCATAATGGGCCAAAAAGTAGCGATGTGTAAGCCATATGATGGCCCATGTGGCTCATGACTTTTTTTTTACCCAAAATTAATGAAACAAAAAGGGTTTTTAGAGGAGATTCTCAAATTTCCACCAATATAAATTATTCTTTACTTTGAATTTAATAAATAATTATTATTCATTTTCTATTAGAATTACGAATAAAGTTCTGATTAATAGGTTGATTGAAAAAATCTATAACTTTCAAATGGTATCACATTTTTTGAATTTGAAACATGCATCACATTCTATGCTTCACATACTATAGGATTAAAAAAAAAAAAATTGGATAGCATGAATATTTGACCAAGTTAAGGTGGTTAGATAGACAAGGTTTTACATTTTTTAAAAGTTGTGATAAAAAATTCATAATTAATTATTTACATGGAAAAAAATTATTAAAAAATATGCATCACATCGAGACATGAGTTCTCTACTTATATCTAAAATATTATAAAAAAATATTATCATTTTATTGTGGTTAGGGTGGTCAGAGAGACACCTACTTCTTATTTTTACCCTGAAATTTAAATACTACTACATTGAAATTTCAAATTTTCACCAAATAGATTTAAAAAAATAAAATAAAGGTCTAGTAGTTTATAAACTGAATTCAATTTGCTATAGATTCTATTTTTATATTTTTTTGAAATAATATAGATAACTTATTAATTTTTTTGCGTCAAGTTGTCTAACTCTGATTTTCTACCTTTTTATTGCCACTTAAGGGCCTATTTTTTTAATGATGATCCTGCACATACCCATTAGCCAAATGAAGAAATTGTAAAGAAATCACACACAAAGCCGCTATCTCAAAAGACTACTTTAGAATTCGAGATTGAAAGGTTCCTAGATCTTTGCTTCAAAAGGAACAGCTCTTGGCTAATGGAATATAAGATAGAATTAGGACACCAATGTGGCATGCTGAAGTTTGAAGGATGCATTGGCATCCCCAACAACAAAGAACTCAAAACTTGGGTAGAATGACTAAAACCCTCACTATCTAACGTAAGTATGAGTTTTTTTTTTACAAAGTAACTAGATAGAGAACATAAAATCATACAAAGTACAAGGAAGAGCTAAGATGGGACTTATAAATGGACATGCATCTGAAACCTTCCTCCCACTCCTCTTCGAAAACCTGCACAGAAAAAAAATGGACAAAAATGTTTCCATTGTTTTAGGGCTTGCCACGATCAAACCCTCGTTTCAATGTTCCAACCTCCTTGGATAGCCAGATAGATAGAGAGAGTAAACAAAATAGATGAAAGGAAGTGGAAAAAAAAATCCCCACTTGAGGAGAAAAACTTGCACAACCAAATAGTAAATGAACCAAGAGATCTAATATATTTACAAATAGATAACAGTAAGAGAGTGTAAATAATAGTCCTTGGCCCCCTCTTCAACACATAGACACACCATTGAATGCTTTCTAGAGAGATTTGGTTGTTGGAGGGACCTCAATCTGACAGAGCTTCACTTGTAGCAGTCCTATTGCAAATAATAAAAGAGGCTCATATTAAGAAGAGATGTGATTGAATCCAAGAGAACCCCCTAAAATGAGAGTAAAAGGGAGTTTTGTTGCATGAAAAAGTGGAAAGAGTCGTTACACCTGAGAGTCTAAGAACAAAGACATGTGTCCCAGGTCAAGATTTTGAGATTCAACATTTCAAACACAGAAAACCAACAGGATGCTAACACATCATGCAGACATCCGCACATCACACAGGCATCCAAAATGATAGTTTTGGGAAACAGGACAATGGACTATTTTCACTTCTTCATTGGACCTCATGGAGTTGGAATTATGAAATTCTGACCCATGAGGCTCTTATCATAAATGTGTTTAGGTGCAATAAATGCTAAGCAAGGTGTTAAAATGTGAAATTACCCCTAGGTACAATTTTGAACCATTACATCTATGTGCATAAATATCAAATTATAATTCTAGTGTCTCTCTAACTATTATCTCAATGATTATAGAACCATTATATGCGATGAAAACCAATTTTCTCTATCTTCAACATGTAGGTGTAAAAAAAAATCAATTTAATTTCTATTTATAGTTTGTAATTGTATAAGAAAGTATAAGTAAGTTAATTAGTATAAATTCAAGTCATTTAAATTAGAAAATTCAAATTATTTTAGTTCTAAAGTCTATGTCTCTAGATTTAGTGTATAATGATATTTTTTCATTAAAGTCAAATTTGTATTATAGATTCTATATTATTTTTTAAAAGTCTAGTAAAGATATAGTATATTGTCAAACTCAAGGTGTACTTTTTTTTAGATTATGGTTCATTTTATGAGTCATTAATTGTTCTATCAAAATATAAAAGTGTTGATAAATTATCTCAATTCTAAATGAATTCATTATCTCCTATAAATGGTGTCCATCTTAAGGGTGGACATTAAAAATTTGAGCTATAAATCTCAGTAGAGGCTGGAAACACAAAAAGGTTGAAGGATATTCACTGACCTCTTATCAGTAACTAGAAATGAGGTTTTGAAAATATTTTATTGATAAAGTTACTATTGCTAAGATGACTAAAGCCAAGATTGGTTTCTAGGTAGTAGTAGTAGCCAACTCATATATTTTGTGATCAAGAAAACAATGATCTATAATGATGGATACATACAAAGCAACGAGGACATGGTTCTCAATATTTTTATGTTGTGATTCAATGTGTTTGTTCTCAAATACAATAATTAGTTGTTTTTTTTGTGGATGCTTCTATCCCCAATCATATATGTTGACTAATAGTGATTGGAAGTGTTTGTACCAATCACAATAATTAGTTATTTGTGGTTAGATTTGTTTATCCCCAATCACATATGTTAACTAATAAAGATTGGAAGTATTTGTCCACAATCATAGAAGTTGGAAATTATGTTTAGATGTGCATTTCTTGATTCATAACTTTGATGTTGGATAGATGTGTTTGTCCATATCCAAACTTCTTGTATGACCTTGAATAGATGTGATAATCCCTCTCCTTAGTTCTAGGGGAACATTTATTTGTCCCTATCCTTGGATCAAGCTCAAAAACATGGTGAGGCTATTATTACTATTATTTATTCTTAGTGGATATGTATGTACCTATCGATACCTTATGATGAACTATCGGAAATGGTCATGAAGTATTATTTTTAGCCCACCTATCCCCATTTGGAGTATGTAATATGGGGTGGTGGTGTGAATATTACATCATTCTCATAACTTGTTAGTGTGTTATATAATTATTTATTAATTGGTTATTGTCTACTTATTTTTATTTTGAGTTTTTAGAGAAACTTTTCTATGTTAACAAGTTGTTATAGGAACACTCCTATAATAGAGGAGATGGAACTCCTATAAAGATCTAATACCACTAAATATAGATATAGAGAGAAATATAATATTTTTATGTTAAAATCTACTCATAGTTTTTATCTCGTAGATTTCAATCTAACGTGCTAGAAAAGATTTATATCTAACCCATATACCTAAAAAAATAACTAAAAGATAAAGACACTATTATACTTCATTGGTGGTAGCTAAATTAAAAGAATACTAGATAATAGTGAATACAAATATTCACTATTCTAGTCACTTTATCAAATGTCATTGAATTTCATTGGAAGTAGATCATGGTCACTAGGAGAGAGGGACTAATAGTTGTTAGGGCTAACTTTGTGAGGATGTAGTGATTTCATGGAATATCATAGTGTTAGTGTGGAATATTCTTAATATATTCCATGTTCTAGAATATTTCTATAGATAAGCTTTCTTAGGTGTATTTTTCTTTTTACTTATAGTTGCATTGAATTTTAAATGCCACCAAACTTAGATAGGTGGAGTTATATTCCTATATTTAGGCCCCTTCATCATGATTCTAGGAAGTAATTTCTCTCATTTTACTATAAATATGTACATCTATTATGTGTTTATATATCAAAGGTAATTCATTTGGCTATCACCTTTATATATTATTGTAATTTTGTAGTAGGGTTTGATTTTTCATCTTTCGAGGCTCAACTAAGTGTCATCATTCTTACATTTAAGATCTTGGTTCTCAAATGTAAGACCTCCATTTTTTTTAGAAATGTGAATTGGTGTCTTATCTATCACAACTAACACATCCAATAAGAAGTATCCAAATTTTGACTTTTAAAAGATTCTCCCAAAACTTAATTATGGTATCGTTAGTAGTAAAACAAAAAAATGTCATTTGTTATTAGAACACTAACATATTCTCACATAAAATATAACTTATATGCAACCTAAAAAATATCAATACCTTTGGGTGACCATAAATTGTTGTTATCTCTAAAATTTATATCTAACACAAACGGACCAATAATTGAAGTCAAAAAAACTATTTGTTGTTATAGAAACAACAAATTATTATTTAAAATAAAACCTATATCCAATTTTAAAGGATCATAAAACTTTTCAACAATCCTTCACATGTCATAGAAAAATACAAGGTATTTATTGTGGTCACCAATTTATATTTGTGATAAGAAAAATTATTAAAATGAGATAATCAAACACATATACATGAATTCTCCAATAATAATCCATATAAGAATAGTATTTTTGCATTATGACAACAATACCTTATTCAAATGAACACCATATTTAACAAATGACAAACATTTAATTGTTTTTTTAATATATATGTTGTGCAATACTGACAAGTACTATACCAATAATTGTGCCCACCCAACCACTGGACCCCTCTGCCCCACAGGTGCTCCAAATAAAACAAAAATATAATGTTTCTTTCTTCCCCGCCAGTGCAATTGGATTGTAATCACTTTAGTTGTACTAATTTAAAATATAGTCTGTATTATAGACCAGACAGCATGTAGTTTATTCTGTATATGCATTCAATTCTCTTAGAGATCCCTAGCTTCAATCAATACAATTAGAAAAGCTTTACATGTCACACATAAAGTTTAATTTATGCTCTGAAACTGAACGTCTGAAATACATGGAAGAAGCGACAAACTATCCAGCCTGAGTAACAATGTCAGGTCTCTATATATTTGTTCTGTTTTAAAAACAAATCTCTACACAGACCAAGTAACCAAGAAACAATGGTATGACCCACCTTGTGATTATCATGATCACATGAAATAGCACGCGTCTTATCGCAATCCAGAGATAAGATAGAGCATGACTTTTCAGTGGAGAATGGTAGGTTTCCCAATCTTTATAAGACAAATACAAATGACAGGATGCAAAGATATATTTGCATTGAGTTGTGATGGCCAAAGGCAGCCTTCGTCCCCTCATTCTCCTCCTTTTCCTTGGGTTGGGAAACACTACCTCTGCGGCTAGGAAATTTGTCAATGGGTGTTCTGCTTGGAGAACCAACGTGTAGAGTAACAATGACACGGGTTGGGAACTGGTGCCTTCCCGCTGCCTCTACTACGTTGGGAAATAAATGGAAATGGGGCAGTACGAGCTCGCTTTCAAATATTTTGTTAACCTAATCCTGGCTTACGTAAAATATTTGGAGTTGAAAGGCGACGGCAAGGATGCTTGGGTTTTTGACATAGACGATAGAACATTATCAACTCTGACCTACCATAGAGTCCACCAATATGTTCTTCATTTTTTATTCATCTGTATTTGGCTGCACAACATTTTGAATCACACAGTTTGCATGCCTATTTGCAGGGGAGAAGCTTTCAATGGTACGACATTCACCGAATAGGAAGAGGAAGGAAAGGCCCTTGTGTTTCCATACACATTGCAGCTGTACAACACTTTGTTGGTAAAGGGCGTCGAAATCTTCTTCGTCACCAGAAGACGTGAAAAGAAACGCGAGATAACTTTATTTTATTGTAGTTCGACAGCTGTTTTTTCCATTTTTAAGAATTATTTTTTAATTTTTCATACTTCTAGAAAGGGGTTAGTTAGAGATAATTAATTAATCAATCAATTGATTTCTTTAGAGATTTCTAGTGTTGCAAGCAACATTAATGGAATTTCAGCAGGAGAAATTAAGGGAAGAATTTCCAGAGAAGAATATTATTGGAGTTCTGCCAGTAAGAGACAAGTAGTTTATATATCTCTTGATTTGCTGAAGATTACTAAAATTCTTCATTTGCACTATCAATTTTCCCTCCAAAAATTTTCTAGGGACATTTTGTCCAAAAATATTGTGTTTATTATTTTGCATGTTTTCTTCTTTATTCTCGTGGTTTTATTTGTGAAGTTGCAATTGTGTTATTTTTCAGTATTTTTTGTGAATTAATTATTCGGCAGTCAAATAATCTTTATAGATAGGAGATTAATAATTAGTAACTGTAATAGAATTTTCACATGGTATCAAAGCAATTCTAAGGGCAGAAAGAGTTTAGTGCAGACATAGGAAGGAAAATTGAGGGTTTATAAAACCCAGTTCTACCTCTTCAGAATTATTTGTTTTTTTTATTATTATATTTGTTTGAGATGGCCTTAGCAGGTTTAAGAGATCAGAATAGATTGGATGGAGCTTCAAATTTTGGTGTCTAGAAAGCCATAATTTTTTTATTGTTGGAAGAGAATGGTATCAAGGAATATGTGACCAGTGTTGTAGTTGTACCTATATATCCAACACAACTCTTAACATATAAGAGGGAAGATGCCAATGCGAGGAGGTTGATTCTCGATGGCATTAAGGATCATATTGTTCCACATATTACAGATTCAGATACAATGAAGAAGATGTGGGACGCCATTCTGAATTTGTACTAGAATGCTACCACAAATAGGAATTTGATTCTCAAAGAAAAGTTGAGGAATACTTGGATGAATAAGGAAGAAGATGTTACAAGTTACCTCACCAGACTTAGAATTGTCAAGGATGAGTTGACAACTATTGGAGATAAACTAGATGATAACGAGCTAGTACAAATAACCCTAAATGGGTTTACTAAGCAGTGGGATGTCTTTTGTTCAAGTTATTAATGGATGAGACACCTTATTGAGTTGGGATCGACTATGGAGTGACTTCACTCACGAGGAGCTTAGACTAAAGATGAGAAGAAGGACTTGTCTAAAGTCAAATGCTATGGCTGTCATGAGTTTGGCCACTATTTCAACAATTCTCGGCAAAGGAAGAAAGGCAAGAAGTAGATGACAACTTCGACAAGTGCAAATGAGCTCTCTAGTAGAATAGAGGATGAGTTTGCACTCATAGTTTGTATGGTTAGCTCAAGCTCACAGGGTGTTTGGTATATAGATAGTGGGGTGTCATTTCATATGACAAGAGTTAGAGAATACTTCTCTAGTTACACGGAGGAGGACATCAAAATTCAGATTTCTATGGAGAACATTTCCAAACTAAATCCAATTGGAAAAATGACTCTTCTATTTTAGAGGGAGAATGGCAAACCAATTCTCATTCATGATGTGTTGCATGTGTCAGGCTTGGGTATGAATCTGATTTCTATATTTGTCCTTTAGGATAAAGGCTACAATATACTCCTTAGAGGGGAAAATGTGTTAATCAAGAATAAGGATTGGAAATCACCCATAGCTATTAGAGTTAGGAGCAATTGACTTTATAGGTTACAATTTGATACTCATAAGGCACTGATAAGCAGCAGTAATTCTAGAAATCAAGGAGAGCTATGGCATAGGATGATGGGCCATATACATCATGGAGCACTTAAATTTCTTCGTGAGACAATGACAGGTGTTCTAGAGGTGAGCAGAAAGCATGATGATGTATGTAAGGGATGTGTGTTGGGTAAGTTTGTGAAAGCATCTTTTCCAAGGAGTGACACCAAATCCAAGGGTGTTCTTGATCTCGTACATTCAGATATATGTGGACCAATATCGATGGAGTCTCTCAAAAGTTACCAGTACTTTGTTACTTTTATCGATGATTTTTCTAGGAATACCTAGATATACTTTTTGAAGACCAAGGATGAGGTTTTCAGTCGTTTCCAAGAGTTCAAAACTCTTGTGGAGAATTCGACAGGAAAGAAGATAAAGTTTCTTTGGTCAAACAATGGAGGCGAGTAAAAAAGGAAAGAGCTCTAAGAGTTTTGTATCAGGGAAGGAATCAAGAGAGAATGGATTGTTCCCTACAACTCATAGTAGAATGGGGTTTCTAGGAGGAAGAATTGGTCTATATCGGAGGCAACAAGGACTATGTTGTATGACCAGGATATTCCATGCTACTTATGGGTAGAGGCATGCAGTACATAAATATACATAAAAAACAGGGTTTCACATAAGGTATTGGGAAAGATGACACCAGAGGACATGTTTTCAGGGAAGAAGCCAATTGTTAACTACTTCAATATATTTGGGAGTTTGGAATATTGTCACATTCTAGAGGCTACACGTTCCAAGTTAGATCAGACTGTAGAGAAAGGGCACTTTGTGGGGTATAGTGAAACCTCAAAGCCATATCAAATATGTATTCTAGGGGCCAAGAAGATTATAGTTAGGTGTGATGTTAAGTTCATGGAGGGAAAGGCATTTAGGAGGTCTAGAGATTTGCTAGCAGATGATCAGAGTGAGTAGCCAACAGAAACTCTAAGGATCGAGAAATCAAATCAAGGGCAGCAAAGCTCGAGTATAGTTACTAGTATTAGCATAGGCTCAGGTGTGGAGAGTTTGCAGAGTATGGAGCAATAGATGCATCAGGAATACATGGAGGTTGATACTTCATCCTCTACAATTGGTAGCAGTAACCAATAGAAACAAAGGGATACTCAGGAGTTTGTGGGAGCTCCTAGGATGAGTAATAGACAATAGAGACAACCAGCCAAGTATAATGACTATATAGCTTTAGTTAGTCAGTTGGTAGATAGTGAGTCTTCGAGCTATCAGGAGGCTACACAACATGTGTGGTGAGATGTGATGGTTGAGAAATATACCTCAATAGTGCAGAACAATGTGTGGGAGGTTGTGCCTAGACCAATAGATATGGTAGTGGCTGGATCATGTTGGATCTATAAGCTCAAGCATGGTGCAGATGTAGCATCGAGAAATACAAGGCAACATTTGTGGCTAAAGGGTTCTCTCAGAAGGAGGGAATAGACTATGAGGAGACATTCGCTCCATTGGCTAGGTATACTTCTATACGAGTTGTGATCTCTCTTGCAACACAAATGGGATGGTAGATCCATCAAATGAATTTCAAGATGGTGTTTATTAATGGTGAATTGAAAGAGGAGGTATACATAGAACAACCAGAGGGCTTTGTAGCACCCAATAGTGAAGCCCACATGTGCAGATTGAAGAGAGCTTTGTACGGACTCAAGCAACATCCCAGGGCATGGTATGAATGCATTGATAGATACTTGTAGGGAATGGTCTTTGTGAAGAGTGAGGCGGATGCTAACCTCTACTACTAGGTGGTTGGGGGTGGGGTTCTCATTCTTGTTCTATATGGGGATGACTTGTTTTTAGCAAGTTCATTGGGGCTCAGAGAGGAGTGCAAGCGAGACCTTGCAACAGAGTTTGAGATGAAGGATTCGGGGCTTATGCACTACTTTTAGGCATGTAGGTATGATAGAAAGATGGAGAGATTATCCTTAGACAAGGGAAATAATACATCAAAATCTTGAGGAGGTTTGAGATGGAGGATTGTAGAACCATGTCTACTCCTATGATCATGAATTGAAAGAAGACAAACACATCCATGGAAAAGAATGTTGACCCTACCTTATACA